>WEKY01025055.1:16948-62619 GCA_013390045.1 Picathartes gymnocephalus | reverse complement strand
GCTATGCCATCCTAGTAACTTTGGTTTTATATCAGATTGAATTATACAAAAAGAATGAGTCATTGACAGATCACTTTTTAAACCATTTGTAGCAATGCATTCATCCAGCCTGTTTTTGAGCTACCATCTTCCAGAGGTCAGCATTTCTGGGTTGGGGTTTTCTGCAAAGGTGAAGAGTAAGCAAACCGTAAAGATATCAGCGGTCACTGAGCACAAAGGACAAAAGGTAAAATGTGTGGGAAGCATTCACTCACATTTTCCATATTTCTCATTTTTCTCATCCATATCTCATTTTTTCAAGGATAGCCTAATCTTCTACACAGAGACTTTGATAAACCCTTTTGTCATGCTGAGTCTCCCTCAGTACTACCAAGTGGAAAGATAGGGTGTGCATATCATTCAGCTTTATTTGTTCTACAAACATTTACATATATGGCCCCTAAAAACTTAAAGATCTGTTCCTTAATCCAAGGACTAGGAAAATTTCCACAGGCCCATTCCTCCAAATTTCACATATTTGAAAAGTCACTACCCACCATTTGAATACATGAACAATAGTTTATCTAAAAAGGAGTGACACCATTACTATATCCTTTTCTTATACTTAGTGCTTCGGTTTTGCAATGACACTAGTGATTGTAGCTCCATGTCCTAAAAAGGAAAACCCCTGTCTTGTATTAACTAAAATGTTAAATTAATAGCAACTGTATATTATGACAGGCAATTCAATGTATGTTAGGAAGAATAAATGACAGCTCAAATGGAAAAATGTGATTTAATGACACTGCTGCTAAAATTTACCTGGTAGCAACAGGATGTTAAAACATTGTGGTGAAACATGTCATAAATAGCAAAAACCTGAGCAGTTCAGTTCTTAACTGAACAGTTCTTAATTTAAAAGGGAAAGAAGATTAAGAGGTGATTTGTTCAGAGGCTACAGTTCTGTGTCTGCAGGGACTTCCTGAATGTAATACGGGTACTATAATGAGATCTTGGTCTTGAAGACTTGTTTACTCCCAATTCAGATAGACATTACCTGCACATGTAGCAGAGTTTCCATCATGTGATGCTTTCAAACCCACACCAGTTAACTTTCTAAAAGGTAATCTGTAGGTGGAGGTACTGCCATATCAAGTTTCTCTGTTGTGTCACTCAGGAGATGAGGGTGAGAATTTTTTTCAGTGGTTCTTTCCTGCTTTGAAATGCACAAATGCAATCCATCCTGTAATCAATGCCTGATCCATTTTGGTAACTGTGGAAAGCAGAGAAACTGCAGCAGTCAGGCTGTGTTTTTGTGAGTAGTAACACATCAGTGCAAAGAAACACAAATTATCAAGAGTTCTCTAGGTGTTAGTTTCTCCTTAAAGAGAAATGAAAAGGAAATTGGAGGTGAATTCATCAGAACTATGGGAAGGAGTTTTATAAATCTAAATTAGTCTGAAAGTTCTGTGCTGTTCTGCGCAATAGGGTTTCCACTAGTGAAGGGGGAGGGTTAATGAAGCCTTTATCCCATTCAGACAGAAATGGAGAAAAGACTAAAGTCGTGGGGCTCTGTCCTTTCTTCATCAGTAGTGCCAACAGAGACATGCAGGTGAATTCAGGGTAGCACTGCTGATGTACGAGCCATTCTTGAGTTGAGGATTTTGGTGCTTATTGCATGATCAAAATTTTCAAAAGGAGATACTTGTTTCATGTGAGAGATACAGATTTGAGATAACTATGGACATAACCTTCAGCTCAAAAGTACCTTCTACTACCCATTCGCTACCCAAGCCAACAATGATACGGTGTGGAAGCAAGGAATTTTGAGCTCTGGAAAGCCCTGCAATGTCTGCTGCAGAGGTGAAGGTTGAGACCATCAAGTTGTTCTTTACAGTGCTTGTTTTTATCTTCCAATGTCTTTGCTTCAGAAAGCTTGACGGTTTAGTGAGCTGCTCTGGACCCATCAGATGTTCAGGAATTTGGCTGTCATCATAGATAATGAGGAAGCAAAAAAATGCTTGAACTTTCTGAAACCTAGCAAGCACCTCAAGATGGAACTGGTCCTCATCTGAAGATAAGGAAGTTGATGGTTGCAAGTTTTCAAGCATGCAGGTAGTGATCAATGGGTAGTGTAGATACACTCTCAAAGAAACCCATTGATGAAAACACTAGAACTTCCCAGCTAGCTTAAGGAATAAATGTGCTTTCACTAGACTACATCATTGAGCAAGTTTGTTGTTTGCACTGCATCTTTTTACCAATCCTACTGCAAGGTGGCATATCAGGGATAAAAATATATTTTTTGTAGGTAATAATACAAGAAAAGGTTTTGTTGTTGTGATTTAATTAATCTGGATATTCTTACAGTAATGCATTCTTATTTACTGAAGCTAAATGTTTTATACTTTTTAAAAATAATTTTTCCACCAATTGAATTTCTCTGCTCAGCGATTATACATAGGGAATTATTGTGTTTAGCCTGATCTTTCCAGTCCTTGATGTAGAGAAAAAAAAAAAAAAGTACAGAGAAAAGAATTCAGAAGTGTTCACTGACAAAAATTCCTCATAGCCTCAGCTCTTAGAAGAATCAGATGCTGTCATCTGTATTAAGATAACTCAAATTGATCTCTTTGCACAGTTTCTGTCAAAGTAATGTCATGGATAATTTTAGGCTGATAGTACTTTGAATATTTGGGAGGATTTGGAGTATCAACATCTGTTCTCATTTTGTTCTCTGGCATTGTTGTGCAATTCAGTTGTGAATACAAGAAAATTTTAAAAACAAACAAAACAAACAAACAAATGCTCAAAAACTCTTTCATTGTGGAATTTTTGCAAGCAGGACTATCTAGAGGACCAAAAAGCCTGTTGTTCCCTCACCAGCATTTGTCTGGCTTGAAAAAGCATCTAGACATGTGACCATCCATCTCCTGTTTTAGTCTGCATATCTGCCAGAGCCTGGAAAAACCTCTCTGTTTCTTACACAGCTGCTGCCATGGACCACTTTTCCCTCTAAGTTCAAAGCAGCCTTTCTTTTTCGCATCCTCATATGAAGCCATCCCTTGTAAGTTGACTTTACAGAGATCATTCTTGTCTTTTCTGTATGAAGCTGCTTTAATGTGAAAACTGATTTTACACCATGCCACGCTTTTTTTCATTTTCTGGCAAATGTTCTCTGCTACTTCTGTCTACATGGACTGGATTCAGACACAAGCAGGATGTTGTACCTCGAACATGTGCCATTGGTAGCACAGCTGTGCTGCTGCTGGAGAAGCACTGGGGCTGCACTGTAGGCTGTGGGGTGCAAATGTTGAGCCCTGGGAAGGTAATAATGGTTTGCTCCAGTCTTTGTTCACTCCTGAAATGTAATTACTGAGCTTAACTGTAGTGTGCATTGCGAACTGTGTCATACACGTTTCTTCCAATACTCTTCTGTTAAAGAAATTGGTGAGGTTCTTTCGTTAAGAGTTAAGAGCCTGTTTTGGTTTTGGTTTTTTTTGTCTGCAACTGGCTTTCTGGTGATTATTTGATTTCAGGCTTGGGATATTTGTATTAAATTCTGGTATTTTCTATATGTATATTCTGATATTATTCTGATATTATTAGAAACAGAATTTCAAATATAATGCTTACATTTGTGGTTAAATTGAAGACCACGTTTGTTGAATACCTCAGCTGGGATTTAGAGGGTGTTGGCTGCCAAGGATTCTGTGAATATGAAAAATGTGCCCAAAACCAAATAGCACAAGAGCTAAGCTCATTTTAGACAGGCAACCAATGAACCCAGGTGTGAACTGTGCTGCCATGTCCTGCAGGCCTGGTGTTCTCAGTGAGTAATGTGTTCATGTCCTGTATATCACTGCTTGTGATGGATCATAAAATACCCTTATTTCCTTTTCTGTCTCATGCCTATGCTAGGCAGACTTTTTCTAATCTATAAGCACTGGTGGAAGGTATTTGGATTTTAGGTAATATTTTTGCAGTGGCAAAGTCATCTTGTAGGTGCTCTGATAGCTGAAAAAGAAAAAAGAAGATAAAAAGGAGATCATCTAATGCCCTGTACACAATCAGAACAGCTGTCAGTGTAAACTGAATCTATTTTAGACAGTTTTTTGGACGTGTCTTAGCCTTACCCATCTCCTTTGCTTTCACTGAAAATGGTACATTTCACCTGTACATTTATACACATTAACCTGGCTGCTGACCCAAGGCAGCCTGAATTGGCTGGGTTTTAAATTTACAGTCTTGTTGGTAACTGCGGTGTGTTGTGCTTTGTGGATGTGCTCTGCTGCACCTTGTGCCAGTTTGTCTTCCACTGTGGGTTGCTGGCTTCTGAACTAGGACTGATTTGGGGATTGTCCCTCCACAGGCTGCAGGGGAGGCCACAGGGCAGGTTGTGACCAGCGTCATGTCTTCAGACTCTCCTCACTGATGTGGTTTTGTTTGTTTTCGATAGAAATTTAGGTGTTTTGGAAGTTGGTGACAGCCAGTCAGGAAAAGGGCAACAAGGAATGGACTGTTCATCATCTCTTGACATCCCTCTTGTCACACTAAGAGAAATGCACATACCCACAGGACTTGAAACACTGAGTAAATGTGATGTCTCTAGTATAACTATCTGGTCTCTAAGAATTGACTTTATGTGATTTCTTATTAAGCCATAAGAGGCCTACTGGGATGTAAAACAAAATGTTTTCTCTGCAGAATTTCAGCTGACATAAAAGGGAAAATCCATTCAAGGACAGCATTCACTATATTTTCAGCAAACTTGCCAATTACTTATTAATTATACATGGTTTTGGTAGGAAAATGTCAATAACAGCAAGTTTGGTTGTTTGGTTTTTTTTTTTTTATTTTAAGGTTCAGTTCCATTTATGCCCTGTTCCAGCTGCACTTAACAAACTCATTCAGTAGGTAGAGAATCGAAGCAAGCACTTGACCTGATTGTGTAGATTTTAGACATTTAGGGGTTTTAAAATGAAATTTTCACAGAAGGTACTCAATATCTGAAATGCCAGTGAATATTTTTGAGTTTTACTTTGATATGTACATTAAGATATAAAATTGTAGTAATTTAGAAAATAAATGATAAAAATTTTGACTAAGAGTTCTCTCAGCTTTCAAATATTCTTCTGTGAAAAAATCTCTTCTGTCATCTAGTATTGTTTTGTTTTGAAGAAGTGAATATATTCCAGGTTCGTAAGTCTCATGAGAATTTATTTTCCATGCTGTTTATTCATTGAAAGATACTATTTACGTGCATCAAAAAGTAGAAATTGACAAGGAGTCTGCTCATGTATAAAATACTGGAAGATTTACTATGTTGCTACTATTCTTGAAGAAAAATTAGTCATGGTATTTCTTCAATTTTACCTATCTGCAAGTTGTTCCATGTATTCATCCTCTCACAGTAAGATTTACCCAGTCTTGAATTTGAGCCATCTGCTTATCTTTGAAGCTTTCTTCAAAGCTATAGTCTCCCAGGCTGCAGGGCAGATCAAAGTGTTAATGCACCAGCTGACCTGGCTGCAAGTCAGGCACATGCAGTCATGATATTGCAACAGCAAGCCTGAGAGAAGCATCCAGACGAGGAATTTAGAAAACAGCAGCAGTGTAATGTTTTCTTTAGAACTCAGCTGCTGCATATGCTCCTGCTTATGAACGGGAGATCAAAGGGAGCTCTTTGGAGCAGAAGCCTTCCTTTTTCATCTTATGTCTGCCTGTGTGTACAGGTGTGCATATTTGTGCTCCCCTTGCCGAGCCATCTCCAGGATTCAGCAGGATTCCTGAACCCCATACCAGAGGCAGGTGGATGCCAAGAAAGCTGTAGAGTGGCTGGTGCAGCACGGACAGGCATGTACCCAGGACTGTCCCTGCAACAGCAGGAAGTGGTGGAAGTCCTGAGACAGTCCCCAGATCCTCCATAGGCTGAGGGAAGGCAAGTCCCAGTGTGAATTCATAAGAAGTCTGGAAATAACTTCTGTGCTTTCCCTTCTGATGCTGACTATGCTAATATTATTACCAGTGTGGGAGTACATGTAGGAAAGAACAGACTCCAGAGACTTCTAACTAATCAGGAGTTTGCTGGTTGGCATAAGTAATGAATTATGAGTGAGGTGATACATGAAGTAGTTTGATTTTTTACCCTCAAATTGTAACATAGCATTGTCCTAACTAAGAAATAGAGACTGACCTTGCATTAGTTGGGGAATAGCACGTACAGATGTGGTTGCGTGTTGGATTGGAAGTGAAGTCCCAGGGTTGTTCTGTTATTGGGCATTTCAATAACACTCCAGGGGGATTAGTCTATAATAATAATGCCAAAGCAATGCAGATGAGTAAGCATGTCATGTATAGCATTATAGGAACAGTAATCATGTGCGATTTAAGAAAGCAAGGATGAAAAACAGAATGATGAGGGTATCAAATGGGCCTGGTTCAGAGCACTTGCAGGGATAACAGTCTCTTATAAGCAAAACCAGCTTAGGTAGTTTAATTTCTTCCTGATATGATTATGTACAACAAAAGCTACAAAATCCTTCAGAGCAGCAGGCCTAATGAAACTACTGTGCACACCTAGATGACCTTATTTGTTAGTGTGCAATGAGCGCCTCACATCGCCCCTCCCT
Organism: Picathartes gymnocephalus; assembly: GCA_013390045.1. Taxonomy (NCBI): domain Eukaryota; kingdom Metazoa; phylum Chordata; class Aves; order Passeriformes; family Picathartidae; genus Picathartes; species Picathartes gymnocephalus. The sequence continues at coordinate 56,008 of WEKY01025055.1, read as the reverse complement.
TACAGTGCTGGTGCATCTTTCCTTCCTGCCTACCAGTGAAGAGTGCCTAGAAGTCATTGTTCTGTTGGCAGAGGTAAACAGAAATTTGTCACAATAGATGGTCACAAGAAATGAGCTTGGTCATCACTTTCCATGCCGGTAGTTGAAAGGAATTTTGTAATTGTTAGCCTGCTTAAAATACTGCTTGGATCACCTGTTCCACATGTCACTTCGGGCAGCAGAATATTGCCCGGCATTGGATTCCAAACTCAGAACCTATGTAAAAGATCAAAACATATGACAATATTATGCTATGGCAAAAGATTAGGCATTGCATTGCAGCGCAGTGCATTGTTTATGTCCTGCATACGCATTGTGGTGAAGTATTTGTTTAAAAAAAATAAATCTTAGGTGGTTACTGAAAGCCAGATTGTACTGCTGAGAATTACAAAGGAAGGATTCAGTTTGGGAGGTGGGAAGAGAGAGGAATTTTCCTTTTAACTCCAGATGTCATGGTTGAGTAAACCCTGAATAAACATGTGTCACACACAGGTAGAGCACCTGAGGTTGCATCATGGGTGCAAATGTACAGTATTTTCAGTTGTAGTACCACGACTAACTCTTGTACTCATTATGAATACTTACAGGTTTTTATAAAACTGCAAGCAGCATTTTGGCCCATAGCATCTCTACAGTTATGGAACATGTCTGCATGTTCAGAAGCAGGTAATCACATCTGTTCTTTCTGAACTGTCAAAAAGGCCAGATGTGAGCAAACATTATGGAAGCTCAGCAGCTTCCAGATGTTACCAAATGGTGGTTTGGTGTCAGTCAAGTTGGAGAATGTGCCGGTTAGCAAAGCAACTGTCTGCTTCTGACAACCTGTGTTGCTGAATGTATTGCAGAATTCTGTTGTAGTGGTTGCTTCGTAAGCATAGAGGAATTCTTGTCCAAGCATCTAAGTCATGCTTAATGGTAATGGTAAAAATTGGAATAACTGAAGTGAGGTCATCATCAGCTAGAATAAATAGAAGAGCCTGTCAGCCACCTAGAAATGAGCAGGAGCACAGGATGATGCCACATCAGAAAAAGATTCAGCAGCTAATCCTATTTAGAAGTACTGCCAAGGATTACAGGCCTGTGCACCAGGACTGGAGTCTCTGCTGAGTGATTTCGTCTGTCTGCCACCATTTCCTCAAATACAGAGATAATGGTGGTGGTTTGGCAATTCTTGTTCAGGGCAGCAGTTCTTCTTCGTAAGATGAAAATGTATTGAGTCATCTCCTCTGTCATGTGGAATGATCTTGATAGAGCTTTGTTGCTATTTGTATAGTGTTACTTCTACACTTACTAGTGAACATTTGAATATATACAAGGACCTTGCTTGGGTTTTGGGTGGCTTTTCATCTTTAAATCTCATGCTGCCACAGCGAACTTGCTAGTGCAGTGTAGACATACTCTTCGTTTACAGTGCATATATGATGTTTGTATCTGATCAAATCACCTAAAAGCTGTGTATTAGTACTGAAAAGGATGGTCCTGGGATGGATGATCCTTCCAGGATTTTAGTGGATATTTAGGATTTCATGTGTGTTTCCAGAATACCTGGGCAGCTGGTGGTTTTACTAGGTCTTCCCTGACTGGAAACAGTGGACATGTGGCTTTCCAAAGAGTTGCAGTCCTGCTGAAACTGTGCATGTGAGGGTTACCTTGTCCACCCACGTGCAATAAGGACATCTCTTTTTGAAAGTTAGAGGCTTGTTCTTGCATGGGACCTGCCTTTGTTGATGTCTGTGGAATTACCTTACCATTTTTCAAGAATGGAGAAACTGCAGAAGAGGGTGTTTTAGCATGTAAGAGAAATTTTATATACACTTAATGACTGTGAAAGCCCTTCACTTACTTTATACCTGTTCTGCAGAGCTTGCAGAGAGTTACAGTGGAGCTGTATTTATGTAAGAATAAGGAATAAAACTGTTAAGATCTGATGTATCTCTGTCTGGATTCTTGTTTTGTTCAATTCTTTCTATTAACACTGACATCTGCTAGTGGCCTTAGAGTGAGTCTGAACCTAAAATTACAGTTCTATTATATCATTGTGTGTTTTACCCTTCTATTTAATCAGTTGAAGTGCGTTATAAACCACAGAGGTCAGAGGGAGAGAGCAGAAAATGAGAAAAGATAGCTTTCTTAAAATGTGAAACTACCTTTACTTATAAGTGTTCCCAGACTTCATATTTGTGAGCTCTGTATAGTATACTAGCACACTGGTGTCGTTTTTAATAACCTTTTACAGAACATATGGCTCAAGATTTATCTATATGCAGAGCCTTGTGGACAGAACTTGAGAATTGTAACATAAAAAATCTCCAGATGTGCATGTTATTTCTTATTAACACAGAATGATTTTCTTGGGAGGAAGGTGACATACCAGAAAGGCAACATCTGTGTTACGACTTAAATTTTAATAATGTGAATAATTTTCTTTCAACAGAGGAATTCAAGGGCTCAACAATAGTTGAATTAATGAAAAAAGAAGGCACCACCCTAGGGCTCACGGTATCGGGTGGTGTCGACAAGGATGGGAAACCGAGAGTATCTAACCTTCGTCAAGGAGGAATCGCTGCTAGGTAACCACATATCAAGCTACAAAATGCATTATAAGATGTGATTGCTTCAGAAATATGTACTGCATCAGAAAGGTCACCTAAAAAATATGTGACTGATGCATCTATAATGGCAGCCCATCACACTGGAGAACCTCAGAGGGAAATGGCAACAGCTGGTCCTTCTTTTTGCTCAAGGCTACTTTGATAAAAACTAGAAATACCAATGAGCTCTTTGAAAGTTGTCATAAGACTCATGAGATTTCTTCTAAATTATGTGTGTTTTATTTCTCTAGTTTTTTGTCTTTGAACAAAAATTTGAGAGAAGTAGCATAACATACTGAGAGAAAAAAAAAGCAAAACGGAAAAAAGAATGATAGTGCTACCATAATTTAATTCTTTTTTAACTCTTCATTGAGATTAAAAAGACTCTAAAGTCATAGGTAACTTGCTTTACTATTAATCATGAGTGAGACAAGTCAAAAGATAAGGTTTGAGCTAAATTATCCCAAGTAACTGAGCAGAACATATGATTTTGGGCTTGGCCCGTCTCCTGTTGTTGTGATGTTAGCTATGAAGGCAACCACTGTCCAAAAAGAAAAATTTTTTTTTGACATTTCCCAAAGAGAGAGACAAGGATGGGAACATGAAGAAGATGACTTCCCAGATCCTATGCCCAAACCAGTCAAATCATCCGACTCCTTTACTGTACAGCTGGTTTTTTACCTCAGAAATGACTAATGCAACAATGTTCTTCTTTTAATATTTAACAAGCCAGAGTAGATTAAGATCTTAAAATGCCACTTTCTGTTAGATCAATTCATTTTAATCTAAATTCATTGAAAAAGTGTTTCTTACAGTCACTAAACAGTAATTTAAAGGATTTCATTTGGTCCAGTAGATCTGTCTTTCACAAAAAGAATATACTCTTTTCCCTAGGAGTGACCAGCTGGATATAGGGGACTACATCAAATCTGTGAATGGAATCAACCTGACCAAATTTCGCCATGATGAGATCATCAGTCTGCTCAAGAATGTTGGTGAAAGAGTTGTGTTAGAAGTGGAGTATGAGCTGCCTCCAGTCTGTAAGTAATCGTACAGCAAACTGAAAAGCTATGCAGAACAGCAGATGTCAGCAGTGAGAGGGGCATGGTTGGTAATAGTCATTTTGGTAGTGGTTGTTTTTTAATTCTCTATTTTTATTTTTTTCCTGTGGCTTATCACAGAGCATTGAAGCAGTACAAATGAACTGGCAGTGCAGAGGGATGCTCTCAGATGTTTTAGAAGCAGAGATCCCACCAACAATAGAGCAGAGTTATCAATCTCTGCTTTTTGTTGGTTTGTGATTTTCTGGAGGTGAGGGTTGCTGTTTGGTTGGTTGGTTTTGGTTGGTTGTTTGGGTTTTGTTTGGGGATTTTTGTTTGCATCTTTGCAGTTTTGAATACTAGAAATTAGATTAAGTAGATTCCAGGGCAAGCAAATCTTTCTTTTTACAATAAGATTCTCTGAGATAAGACCAGTGAATATTTGCTAGTTCTGCCTCTGCTTTTTCCTTCCTTCTCTCCACTTGCAACACCATCCCTCTCTCCCAGGTAAACAACATCCTTTGGGACTTTTCCAGTCTTTTCTGACACCACATTTAGGCAAAATTTCATTTCTCGAGCAGAAGACACAGTGGGGTAGGCTATAAGGATACATGAACTTCCAAGAATTGTGTGACTGGTACAAGGGCTTCTCACTGAGCAAGATTTTCTTCAAAATAGAAGTTTATGCTCACACCGAAGTTACAGAGTGCTGCTGAATGCTTTCCTTGCCTCTCCTTTGCTCTGTCTGTGCTTGTGTCTGTAATGGTGTGTCTGTAGGACAAAATCAGTGTGAATCGAGTCTATCAGGTATGAAGTGAAAGCCAGAGAAACAGTGAGTTGTACACCTGGGACCTAAAGCGAAGGAGAGTCAGGTGTCTGACTGGCACCAAGGGCTGCACCAGGCTCACCCTTGAAAGAGTGTGTGTTATTCGTACTGCTCACTGGAGGGCAGAAGATGTGGATTGCTGGTGTCTGGCCAGAAAAATCTCAGGTGCCTACTGGGAAGCTCTTGTCTCCTTGTATAAAGAGTTTCCTTGCAATGGAATCCAAAAAAATCCATCACTGTCCTTGGTGCTCAGAAGCTGATGAACTTCCCCACTGCTTTCTAGCAGCTGAAGGGTTAGTCTAGTTACATATGTGGTTGTTTTTAGGACCTCCTGATGAGGACATTAAAATTTTTTGAATGTCTTCTGTTGATTAGTGTTTGCTTGTGGTGGAGGAACGTCATGTTCTGAAGCACAGCATCTGAATTAATCAGCTGAGTTCAGTTACTTTGCTGCAGATGTAGTTGTTTTACCAGCATTGTTTTACATTTATTCAGCTGGACTTTCTTTGGTTTTCATCCTCTTTCAGCATATGTGCCACTCTTGTTCACTGAGACTGGATTTTGACACTCTAAATTACAGCAGCATTGATAACTTTTTCTTTAAATCCTTGGAATTTCCAGCCTCTTCATACAAGCTTAGATAATAAAGTTGGAGATAATTAGCAGTCTAGTTGTTTCCATGAACTACTAGTGAGCAAGCTGGTTTTGTTGTACACATTAAGTTTTCCAGTAAGTCATATGGAGAAGTCCTGGTACTTCCTTCCCAGCCCCATACATAACAAAATTCTAGTGTCGTTCCCATGCTTGTTCCCTCAGAGAAAGGACTGTCATAGTTTCAGAGCTGGGAAATGTCAGTCGTTTAATAATGATGGACTAAATCTGTCTGAGCACTGGTAATCCCACTCTCCCTAGTGCTTCCTTCCATTTCTGAAGTGTTCACAGCAGGAGCATCCAGCTGCTACTTGCAGCAGGAGCCACCTCAGTGTTAAAACTGGAAGGTGAGCCAGCGCCTGTCTGGCGTCTGCCTTTGGCTGTTGGCACGGGTTAAGGAGTTCTTTCCCACAGCGGGCTGAGGCTGGGCTGCAAGGACAGCCACCTGAGTGGCTGCTCCCAAGTGGGAGGACACGGCTGCCATTCCTCACTGCTGACCTGCGGGTTTCACCTCTCCCCAGTGGAGGTTACAGGCCACACCAAACAAATGAGGAAGTGTGGATTCATCATGAGCTACACACAAACCCATTTTCTGTCAACAGGAATGAAGGCAACAGTTGTCTTCTCCTCATAATTCTTCTTTTTTTAGTCAGTTAAACACTTCTAACTGAAAAGAAAACAACCACATGGACTCAGTAACACAGTTGTGATCTTCAAGCTGTAGCAGGACTTACTATAGCACAGAGCAGTGCTCTGGAGGGCCATCTTTCACCTGTTTTTCTAAGGAAATGAGATATATGTAATTTCAGTGGGTGGTTCTCCTGGTTCCCTGCAGTAACTTTTTTACTAGGGTCTGAAAAGCTCCCAAAAAAGTACATTACATACAGTACATCCCCTACAGAGAAACACTTGGGTGAGTTGTGAGCAGGGGAGTCCTCAGAAAGACAGGGGCTGGGGGGCTCTGCTCTTCCTAGTGCCTTTCATGATTGGCAGCACATGCAGGGTAGCCTCTGGCATCCATTTCCCCTCAGGGTATCCTGACAGGGAAACTCTGATTATTGCAGTCAGGAATATTAAATGACACAAGTTTTCATTAGTTCTGCTGCTCACGGAGCATCTCTTTTATGGAGCTGGGTTAGTTTGGTTTTGATTTTTTTTTAATTTTATGTGTGTTTGTGCTCTTTGCAGTATTTGACTGGAAAGTGGAAAGTGTGAGTGCACATGATTTTGCACAGAGTTCTTTTCCCATTGGAAAAGAGAGTTCTTAGACCCTGCCAAAGTTTTTCCTGTAAAAGCTAATAGCAAACTGTCTGCTGGTCTCTTAACAGCAGTGATTTCAAATTCTGTAAAGTGGATTATCACACCCAAATGCATTGGTCTGTGCAGTAGGCTTCTCACCTCCTAGTCCAGCTGTACACCAATTCCCTTTTACTTCCAGAGAAAATACTGACTCAACTAGAAGCCAAAGAACTTCTTTACTAGCTCACCAATTATGAGGGAGCATGCTACATTTTGAAAAAGAAAAAAAAATCCTTATGATAACAAAATGCATTATGCATCTTAATCTAGTAACCTGAGATCAGAGAAACACCCCAGGAATCTTGACTGTCTTCTTTCTGAGTGACAAAAATAAATGTTTTCATAGCTAAACAACAAGCTTAATAGGTTCTTAAGAATTTCATGTCATTTTTGTCTCACTGTGTATTTCCATATTTTCTAGCGCTTTGCTGTAACTATAATAAAAGCAAAATTATGCCATAATTTAAACAGTAGGACTCAAATTCTTCACATGTTATATGCATGTGTCTTTTTTCCAAACTGTTGTCACTCTGCAAAATATCTAGCCCAAAATTCTCTCAAAAAGGGGGTGAGTTCTGTTTAATTACAGGTCTTCAGTCTGACTGTTGTTTAACTGAGTCTTTCCAATTGTGTGACTCAATATTTATCTTAAATTAGAAAAGGTTTAAATCTGTGTGTATAATTAGAAAAATAATAACAATTGAGGTTTGGATTCTTTTTCTTTTAGCTGTACAAGGATCAGGTCTCATCTTTAGAACTGTGGAAGTTACTTTACATAAAGAGGGGAACACTTTTGGATTTGTAATAAGAGGTGAGTTAGTGCTGAGCCTGAACTCTGTATTTTCTTGTTTAAAAAGAAGTGATAAGTTTTTATAGCACTCAGAAATATGTCAAGATTTATAGCTTACAGTTTCTAAAAATCGATGTCTTACATTTTCCATGTACCTCATGTATTGCTTTTATAAGCTGCTCTGATTTTTGTTTATGGAGGAATCTTAAGTAATCAGCTATGCCAAAAAAGCATGACAAAATCTGGTCACATAAGACCAAATTCTGATACCACTGAAATCATCAGGAAGATCATAGTTCTAAAAAAAAAAAGATTTACATTTAGTATTTGTATATATTAGTCATGAAATCTGATTAATACGGCTGGTAGTCTGATTCATACAACTAAAACATTATCACTGACTTGGAGAACAGAAGAAAACATGCAGCTGTTAATTAATATACCCCAGTGATGAATTACTGCTTTCTTCAGGGAAACCTCTTTTTTTATTTAATACATAAATTTCTTAGTGGTCAGTCATTATTCTGAGTATACATCAAGTATGATTTTATTTTCTCTGTGCTGCAAACATTGCAGAACAATGTGTTCATACTGAGATCACATTTTCAGAGTAAAGGTTTTAAGAAAAAAATATGCATTTAGTAAGAATCCCTCCATATAAATGTTTTTAAAGATTCATCTATACATAGAGTAAGCTGATTTTGTTTAAGGTAAAATTCAGTGGAGGGTCTTATTAATGGCTTGGCCATTTTTTGATCTTTTTAGCCCATCTGTGAAGGTGCATGCTGCAGGATGTAAGATTGCCTTTTGGAAATGAGCTTTCATAAACAGCATAAAATGAAGGCATACTTTCTCTCACTTTTTCCTTTATAGGTGGAGCACACGATGACAGAAATAAATCTCGTCCTGTTGTAATAACGTGTGTCAGACCTGGAGGGCCCGCTGACAGGTACAATTCATCTTTCTCTGGAGTTCATATGAAAAAGAAATGGAGAAAGGTGAATTATTTGGGACAGAAGTTAAGATTTTGATTGAAATAGATGTATTTAAATACAGCCCTTTGAAATTCATGGGTTTGTCTTTATTTGTTGTAATAGAAATAATAATACCAACCGCAGCAATAGTAATGGGCAACCACAGAGGCTCAGCACATTATGGTGTGTGTGAACTTTAGAATCTTGCATCGAAAATAATTAGAATAAATTCCTGCAGTAGTCAGAGCACATTGGGGTTTTTTTTTGCATTCTTCAAACAACTGATGTAGCTCTTAATTATGCATTTTATACTCTTTACACCACAGTCTTTTTCTCTTGCAGGTCAGAATAATACTGTCACATGTTAGAGTGTTGTATTATTCTGTTAAGATGTTTGTACATACCTGCATGTGAGGTCACCCATAACTTTACCTAGAAAAATTCTAGGTACAGATTTATGTTTTGGCCATATTTGTATATAATACCATTTTGTATATATAAAGAAAGAATATTCACTTTATTTTTATGTACAAACCATATTTTCAAAAATGGCATTTGTGTCCTCTTAACCATTAAAGAAATTCAAGGGGCAGCTTCTTTAAAGCAGATTGATATCTGTAGCCTATGCTGACATTTTTGACCTTGGAAACTTTAACTGAGAAGAAAATGTTTCAAGAGAGAATTTCTTTTGTTCCCTCACTTTCTTCTCTCCCTCATCCCCTGATTTCCTTGTTTTTCTCCATGATTCCTAAGCTGACAGTGTTAGTATTTCATTTTGCATTATAATTCTGAATAGGTTATGAGATATGCCTAGGAGACAGCATTTTAGATTTAGAACTGTATTACTTCTAGATAAGGTGAAAGGAAAACGGGAATTATGCAAGTAAAAGATATTTTTAAAGAAAATCAATAAATGGACATTCATAATTTGCAATCTGTTTCTGCACCCATGTGTTTGCAACTCATGTATATTTTTAAGAAAATATTGGAGGAGGATGTGTTTATGTATGTATGAAAAAAGAGTTGTGTGGACAAGGCAGAAAGAAAGCATATGTTGAGCAGAAGCTATACTTAGTTGCAATTTAACATGACTTGATTATTTCACTGTGTGGTAAGCTGTTTTCCAGTCACTGACTTTCCAATTAAAGCAATTTCCTTTCCACTGCGCCCTCTGATCATTCTCACTGTCAAAGTAAATGTTAAGTGTTAAGGCAAGAGGGATGGATGTCAGGGAAGGGTGCAAGAGAATCGCTTTGCATAAAAATGGTCATTATCTCCAAATCAATTTATCTTGCACTAACAAAGATCATTCCTTTATTCTCCCTTCAGAGAGGGCACAATCAAACCTGGGGACAGGCTGCTGAGTGTTGATGGGATCCGACTGTTGGGAACAACACATGCTGAAGCCATGAGTATTCTCAAACAATGCGGACAGGAGGCGACTCTGCTGGTTGAATATGATGTCTCAGTGATGGGTAGGTGGTGGGATAGGAAGTGGGGCTGTAATACTGGGAGCCATCTGTAATGTTTTGCTGCCTGTTCTCCATGAGCTGTTTCAGAAGGGATTATGACCTGTTACGCTCCTAGTAGCACTGCTATTCCCTTCTGCATCATATCATTAATCCTGGGTTCATAAGGAGGTGAGCGGTATTTTGCTGTAATTTAGCATTCTGACATTTCGTGGTTTTTCAGCTGAAACCATAGTGTGGATTCTAGCAAAGTAACTTTTCCAGTGACTAGTTTATAATAAAGGTTAATGAAGTGTAAGCATTTCTGTGTCACATGGAAGAGGGGAATACTTGATGTAACAAGAATTCTTTTGCCTTTTGCTAGTGCTGCTAGTTGGACAAGACATAATTAAAAAGTCACAAGACTGCCAGAGAGAAAAGAATAGGGAAGAGAACATTTGTTAAGAAATACAGAGGTGGCAAATCATGGCTTGAAAAATGAGCTTACATTTTATACAAACTTTGATTGAACTCACTGAAAATATGGAAGGTTTTTTTGGGAAGTCAAGTAGACCAGATGATTTTTAACAAGAGATTGGGAATTGACTTGTTTCCATTTGTTTTGGAAATTGTCATATCGTCTCAATTTTTTCAAGATACAGAAAATTCATAGCAGCAAGAAACAGAAATACTCACCAGGCAGACTGAAATATTTCATGTCTATTTGGGGATTTTTCACTTCTTTTTGTGCTCAGTTCCACAGTCAGGTTTCTAGCCTAGCAGTAAGGCAGCCTCCTAGGGATTTGTGAAATAGCACTGTCAAACTTCAAAGCCTTGGAAAAGATTAATACTGAAAAGAATAATGTCAGATATTTGTTTATTCTGGAACAGTCCTCTTTATTCTTCTCTGAGACACAGATTTCTCTTTTTTTATTACAATATATGGCTCTGTTTACTTAACTGTCAAGAATTGAAGTGGCAGGTTTGTGTAGTGTCTGGCAGGCCTGATGGACAGTTGTGCAGATTCATGTCCAGAGAAGTGGAGACAGCTCAGATGAGTTCTAGCTTCTGAGGAGAACTAGAATTTAGGTGTTTTCATTTGTTTCTTCTTTTTCTTCGAAAGACAATGGATGATCAAACCCTATTATCACAGTTAAAACAATATTCTTTCTACTCCACTTTTTCTGGCAGTTCCCAGCAAACCTTCATTTCAGAGAAAACTCTTATCCCCGTTTCCCTTATATACCCCAGGGGAAGAGTCAGCCTCCATTTCACTCAGGATTTTTTAGAAATCTTTGCAGGTTTGTGTGAGGAGGAGACCACATGATGGAAAACTCTGTTGTTTCCTAAATTGCAGCATGTTCAAGGCAGGAACCTTCTTTTCAGTACTATCTGGATGGAGCTTAGTTCAGGAGGATACAGAACTTAGTTGGAAATTTCAGGCTAGTAACTGTAAAGGCAGCACCTGCCAATCAGTCTCTTAATATCATTTTCTCTCTGAATAAACTCTCTCTTGTTCTCAGCACCAAATATGGATTTATCATACCTGCCTTCCTGGCAATGAATGTGTTATCCAATGGAAATTAAAGGAGGTAGAAGAACCTGAGACTTGTGGAGCCAGAAAGAAAGAAGGAAATGGGAATCAAACACGGGGAAATGTATGGAATGGTGGTCCAGCAGAGTCTGCAAGAAGAAAAAAAGAGGGAACCAGTAGACTGTCTTTCTAATGCATTGTGATTTTTTTTAGATTTTACCTAGCCCCCAGGAGGTTTTGCTTTTTTCCAATTTGCATGCCCTGCACAGTATTTTAGCAGTGGTGTAAGCAAAAGATTTTGTTGGGAAGCTCTCTTGTGCAGTTATGTTGTGACCGTGGTGAAGAGGCTGAAAATCATCCATCTTAATCCATTGAATCCTGGCCCAGGAAAAGTTTTCTGATTTTAATTTTCTCTTAGTTCTGCTCAAGAGCAGGGAAGTCAAAATTGGGAGTAACATGAAAGAGAGAACATGAGTCATGAAGAGAAATTTAAGAATTACAGAACTGTTACTCTTTTTCCCAACTCTTTCGTTACCCCTAAACTGTTTGTAATGCTATCTAAGGGTTGATGTGAATTTGAAAATAGGCTAAAACAAAGGAAGAGCATTGGGTAAGGTGACTTATCAGTAACCGATGCTTGAAAATAGACTAGTAGGTTAGCCTGCTTGGAGGGGGCAGAAACAACCCAAAAGTTACACCAAAGTCTATTCTGTGGGGTCCTCCTAGTATAAGCTTTCAGTAGAATGTATTATTCCTAGAGATATAATTGTAGCATTATTTGCTTTAATACCTTCCCTTCTGTTAGCGGATGGTAATATCCTGTAAAATAGCATTGCTTGTGGCCAGAACTGGAAAGAGCCATAAAATACATTCTGATAGCATGAAATTGGAACTTGATTTGAAATGGTTTTACTAGATGAAGAAAATAATCCTGAACTATTTTTCAGCTACAGTCCTGTAGTGTGTAACTGACTTTTCTTACTCCTGTAAGCATAAGCTGTTTCAAAGGTGCTGTATTTCTCAAAGTTTAGTTCTTCCAGCTGAAGTCTTCAAGAGGTCACTTGGGAAGCTTGTACATTTTATTGTTTCTGGACCCTAGATGAACTGGAGTAAAAAAAGCACCAGGGGGTTCTGTGCAGGGTAATCAAGTGTGTATATAATGTAAGAGATGTGGCTATTCCTGTTGAACCCTCTGGGGTTGCACCTGTGCTTGCTTAAATACATCCTGAAGACTCCTGCTCAGCTGAGTCCTAAGAAATAAACTTGTCAATTCAGCTTCTTGGAAGAGATTTTCTTTTTTTAGACTCTGCTGAAAATGTTTCCAGGTTAGTGTGTGGAGTGTACTGCTGTGTAGTTTCAAAGAGACTTTGACATAGTAGGAGTTTGAAAATACCAAGATAATCCCTGAAGAAAATTGGAAAACCTAATTTCTGAGAAAGTATTTTATAATGTGATAAAAGTTACATTTGAAGTTGTGGAGGATGCAGTCTTCCACGTGTCTTCCTGTTTTCCAAAACACTTCCTCAAGTCTTGAAGCACTGTGATTGCTTACCTTTCTTGTTGATTTTAGAGGAAACTACCTGCATTTTTAGTTTTGTGATTCTTTATTAATGTTGGGATTCAGCGTTTGCGAAGGATATGGTGACTTGCTCTACACAAAACTGAATAGAAGTAACATGATCTTTGTGGGCTCTATTACTTTTCTCTGGAATCGTTACACCTGAAGTGTCCAACATTTCTGGCCATGTGGATGACCTGTTTTCATCTATTGGTGAGAGAAGTCTGTGTAGTACAGCTCTCTGTGCCCTATGATTACACCTGTGCCCTCGTTTTGAGGAAGGGGAGAAGTAGAGGCAAGGTGGTAGCTAGCAGTGACTTGGCTGCCACTGTCAAGACAATTTTGAATCCTCTCCTGCAGCAATCAGATAGAAAATATTAATTCCAAGCTATAAAATTAGATTGGGGAGACTGAAGTTCTCACTGTTAGGCAGTGGTCAGGTGAAGTATCATAATTAACTGCTCACAGCTAGAGTTATAGTGAGAGTTAGAATGCAATACTAGTAACAAGCTACAAACAAAGATTCACAGTGCCTCTGTCTAAAACAAGAAATAAAAGTTTATCAGTACATTGAAGCTGAGGAGATGCAGTTTCCCTTCAGGTTTTCAAAGATCTGCCATGATGCCACTGGGCTCTGTGTTGTCTTTATAATTGGGGTTGCATCTGCTTGGGTAACCTTCCATATTTTCTCTGAAAGGGAGCGATCAGACAAGTTCAAAGGTAATGACTACCTTGAGTTTAAATTCTGGCCATTTTTATGTAACTCTAGTTCATAAATGGCTGTTGTTGGTCTTTTGAACAACCTACTTTTTAGGTCTTGGATGCTCATGCTGGGGTAATCTTTGAATCAAGGATACTGTAGTTAAACAAAACTAATAGCTTTTGCCAGAACTTTGGCACAAAAGGAAGCTTTTTTTAGTTGTTTGTACTTGCGAGACACAACATCTTTCTCTCTTATCTCTTCAATGGGTGTTTGTTAGTTCAAACCACTCTGTAGTGTTCAGGAATGAAGGAACATATTGCACGCTCAAATTCCATATGTTTCTCTGGCTTCTTTAACAGTTCTTGCTCTTATTTGAGCCAGAATAGATTTGCTGGAATGTGGCACCCTGTAAGCATTCTCTACAAAACAGAAATAGTCAGCTCATTTTCTGTTGCAAATCTGCCGGAGTCACCCTGACACAGAACCACTTGATTTTAACTAGAGCAACGCCCTCTATTTTCTGAACTCAATGTTTAACACTGATAGAACTTTATAGAAAGGAAATCATTGATGCAGACATTTTTTAGTAAATCTTTTTGCTAGCCTCATCCAAGGCTTTTTTGCCTAAATTCACCCATTAAAATAATCTAATTAATTAATGCTGTAATGATCTTACTAAAGTATATTTAAAGAAACCTGCCTCACCTTTTAGCAATTCTGCCTGACAAGAAGAGCACTAGGGAGAGAAAATTTGCACAGTTTAAAGATCAGATGAGATAATCTGTGGTCTAGTGTAGACTTTCAGTAATTTGTGGAAGGCGAGAAATAGAGGAGAAAAAAAGTGCATCCAGAGCTGTGGAGACCCTTAAAAGCTAGAGATTTTACAAGCCCAAAGGAACAGGAGCCCCACAGACTCCAAGGACTGACTTCAGTTTTTCATAAGCCTTACAAGTGTTGCAAGACCTTGAAAGTTGAAGTAAAGCCAGGAACCCTGTAGGATTCCACACTGCCTTTTTCTTTCTGTTTCTTTACAAACTTAAAATTTACATTTGCTTTGTCTCATACAGGATTTTGACAGAACAGTTAGGTGGCATACTCTAGCATTTGACTGCAACTGCAGGTCTCGTGGCTATCACAGTGCGATAGATTTAGATCCCTTGAAATTCTAAGTATGAATTAGTTGCTTAAAACTTTGAAGAACTTTTCTTGTCTTATGTTGCTGCAGAGATAGAATGAAAATTAATGTGCAAAGCAAAGGTCATAATAGCTGTATTAATTGAAACATTACTTTAAATACTGCACACAAACACATACACAAGTTATGTTACAAGACAATGCTGAAAGTCAAAATGTTGAGTGTGCCAGTTGGGAAATGTCAGAAGAGAGACTGTCTGCTCAACCACTGTCCAGAGAGGTGTGCATGCAGTACCGTCACAAGGCCCACAGGAGAGATAATAACCTTTTTATACAGCTATTCATTTTGAATTTTATTTCTGTCTCCAGTGTGTGACCACAGGCTTATTGAAGGCACTGCCCAGATCCTTGTCTAAATGCAAAGTTATTAATTTCCTGGTGCTTTTTCCTGAGGCCCTAATCCTGCCACAGTTTGAGTGCTTCAGGCAATATGCAGATCTCAAGAGGAAAACCTCCGAGTTCCAAGGTCATTCCTATGTATTGGATCTTTCTTACAGCAGAAGATGACACAGACATAGCTCTGACAGTTCCAGAAATATCCACTCATAGATGTGTCACTAGATAAAACACACGGGATTTTTTATCTCTCGTGGAGGCTAATGAGTGAGTCACATTCACTGAGCAGATACTTAAATCTGCGTGCTATGGCATGTTAGTCACATCTTACTGTGCAGTTTACTTGTTTATCAAACACACTGCATGTTCTGCTGTTGGTGCTAGATGCCTGCATCAGGGACACCAGTATAAACTGACAGTCAGCTGTGGATCTATACAATAAATAACTTTTTTCTTTGTAGTGCTACCAAGCTGTGCTAAGGCACAGGGAGGTGGTTCGGGACACCTAGCACAGCTTTACCAAGGGCAAGTCCTGCCTGACTGACCTATTGGGCTCTGTGATGGAGTAACTATATCAGTGGACAGGGGAAGGGCTACAGATGTCATTTCTCTGGACTTCTGTAAAGCTTTTGATATGGTCTCCCACAACATCTTTCTCTCTAAACTGAAAAGAGATGGATTCAGTGGGTGGACTGTTGTTAGATGGATAAGGAATTGATGGGACAGTTGCATCCAGAGGGTTGTGGTCAATGGCTCGGAGTCCCAGTGGGCATCAGTGACAAGTGATGTCCCTCAGAGAACCTGCGCTATATAATTTCTCCATTAATGACACAGACAAAGGAATCAAGCGTACCCTCAGCAAATTTACAGATGACACGGAGCTGAGTGGTGCAGCTGACACACCTGAAGCACAGGATGCCATCCAGAGGGACCTGGACAAACTCGAGAACTGGGCCTGTGGGAATCTCATGAGGTTTAACAAGGCCAAGTGCAAGGTGCTGCACCTGGGTCGGGGCAAACCCTGGTGTCAGCACAGGCTGGGGATGGACAGATGGAGAGCAGCCCTGTGAGAAGGGCTTGGGGCTGCTGGTGGAGGAGAGGCTGGACATGACCCAGCCATGGGCACTCCCAGCCCACAGAGCCAAACGTGTCCTGGGCTGCATCCAAAGCAGCGTGGGCAGCAGGGGAGCGAGGGGATTCTGCCCCTCTGCTCTGCCCTGGTGAGACCCCACCTGCAGTGCTGCATCAGCTCGGGGGTCCCAGCACAGGAAGGACATGGATCTGTTGGATCAAGTCTAGAGGAGGCCACCAAGATGATTAAAGGGATGGAGCACCTCTCCTATGAGGTTTGGGGTGACCTAATTGTGGCCTTCCAGTGCCTGAAGGGAGCCCACAAGAAAGATGGATAGAGATTTGCTACAAGGGCTTGTAGTGACAGGACAAGGGGGAATGGCTTTGAACTGAAAGAAAGCAGGTTTGGATTAGATATAAGGAAGAATATACCCCTTCATTGTAGGGGTAGTGAGGCACTGGAACAGGTAGCCCAGAGAAGTTGTGGCTGCCCCATCCCTGAAAGTGTCCAAGACCAGGTTGGATGGGGCTCTGAGCAACCTGATCTACTGGAAGGTATCCCTGCCAATGGCACGGGGGCTGTAACTAGATGATCTTTAAAGTCCCTTCCAACCCAAGCCATTCTATGGTTCTGTGATTTCATGTTGTGAAAGATACATGTTTTGGGATATGATTTATCCTTGGCATGAGAAAATTAAGGCTTGTGATTTTTTTCTGCTGTCGAGTTTTTTGGCTTTCAGGACTGCTCTTTTACAATAGGAAGACTGGGTTATTCCTTTTAACCCTTTGTCTCTCATGCTGGTTTTAAATATGATGTTCAGACTTAACTTAGTCTCATCATGAGCCTGTAAGATGATTGATACCTATCAGTTTGGCATAAGTTCCTGCTTCCTTACCTGCTTTAATCTACTCTATTTATATTCTTTAAAAGAAATGTAAATACCTTTTTAACACCTGTTAAGATAAATGGAGTAGAATGGAAACCTAGGGTAAATAGGCGTTGTTTTAAAAAATCTAGCTTTTAAGCTGGATTAAAATTCAATTTGAAATTCAAAATCCAGTTCTTGATTGATCAGGTTTTTGTGTGATCAAGAGATACAGCTGCTGGCTGTGATAGTGAAATAAAAATATACTTGCAATTGGTGACCAATGCAGTTGGTCCCTTTCAGCCTTCACAGAAATTGTGACAGAAAGAGAATCTGATACTTAAAAGCAGCAGTCAGGTGTTCCCTCCACGTTACATAACGTTCTTTTCCTTGCAGTTCCCTCTTTATGCCTTACACACCTCCTACCCAACTCATTCACTGCTAGCTCCCCAAAACTTATTGTGCTTTCACCTATGGGCAGGACATTTGTTTCATTGTGAGAACTGCTGAGCAGTGAAAGAGGTGTGGAAGGGGGCCTTGTAAGAAAACAGATTTCTCTTTCCAGTGAATGGTACCCCTGGGTTGCATAAGGAACTCTCAGTTTGTTGTTTACCAGTACCTGTGTGAGCTTACATCCTTAACAGCATTGACACAGTTTTATATACCATTACCTGGGTTTCTCTATCAGAAAAACTTCATGCTTCTGACATCTGTACTGGAATAGTTCCTCAAAAGAGTGAGAGCTGCGAAGCCCAGCAGCCTGCTGTCTGTTAGCAGGGTTATCAGACCAGCTGTCCAGCACAGTGCACATGTGATTGATTCCTAGAGACCAGAGAAGTCTTGATACACACACGTGAACAAAGGGTTTAGAAGGCATTCGCTGAATGTGGAGAACAACTGCAAGGGTTCTGGATCCCATGTTCCTTCCTATCAATTTCATGCAGGCATGATGCTTCTTTCCGCCATTCTTTGTTCTTATTCTGGTTCTGAGCTGCAATGCTGTCTTTTTCCCAGTAGCTACTTGATTTTGCCTTTATTTAGTGACCTAGTTTGCCTCGTCTTTTCTAGGAGGTCCTAAATCCCCAACATGCTATTCCCTTTCCTTACAGCCCAGTTTTTTCTGCTGTCTTTTGCCAAGTACGGCTTAGGTAATTTTCCAACACATTTCTCTCACACTGCTGATTTCCCTCTGTTAAAGGCCTTTTGCAGTTTACATGCTTGTCCTGCTTTCGCCCTTTCTCTTGTCCCTGTCTTTTAGTAAACCACTCCCAAGTTTCTTGTTCTGCAGCTTCTTTTCAGATCAATGACCTGCTCACCTTAGTTCCTTCCCTTCTTGCCCAAAAGGTCCTTCTCTCCTCTCTTCTTAGCTCTTGTTTCCCAGTGCCAGATCTGTCAGGTAGAGGAGACACATAGGGAACATGAATTTTCCATATAAAGCCTATAGAATTTTCAGGGGGAGGGGCAGGGGAGGAGGGCCAAACTATGGCTTTTCCTAATGACTTGTTTCAGCTAAAATAACTAAGGGGAGAGAAAAAAGTAGTCTGAGAAAGGTAACCATCATAAAAAAAATCACACCTAATATTTGTACTGTGGGCAAGTTGTAAGTTACAAGCAATTAAAAACAAGATGTTTCAATCAGAAAAGTATGATTTCCATGATTCCCAAGTCTATTTGCCCAATATCTTTTCTTTGTCTGGTTGTGATTTGCTGCTGCAGTTTAATAGGCATCTTGCTAGTAGGTGATTGCAGAAGGGAGTTGTCATGTTTTACAAGGATTTCATAAATCTTTCTTTACAAACTTCTTGATCATCCCTAAAGAGAAATAAAAGGACTTGAGCTGAACCATATAAGTTACAAATTACTCTAACATGTCAAATTAAAAATTATTTCAAGTGCTTTTGAAACTATGACCTCATTAATAAGCAGCTTAATAAACATTGCTTTGTATGGGAGAAAAAAACCTGTAAAGGTGAAATGAGATGTCCCTGAAACAGAAAACTAAATGTACAATATAATTGTCATAAATAACTAGGAAGGGGGAGGAGTTCCACTTCATGTATGAAAATACTCTGTTTTACTTACTGAGTTCTGAGAGTAATGGAAAAATTTGTCTTCAAAGACTTGTCAGGAAGGTGAAACCTGTATTTGTATGCAGTTAATCTAAATAGTCTACAATTATAAGAAAGCAATCTGAAATATCAAATGTATTTCATGATGGGCATTCATTAAAAGAGACCCTTGTTAATCTGTGTTAGTATCTCTTTGCAAAGGACATGGTCTCAGTATTTTAGATGCTAATTCAAGGGCTTGGATCCTCAAATGGAAGCAGTCTCTGCCTCTTAAAAATATGCTATTGTGCTTCTTTTTATAAGTAATCAAAGACAATTGATGGAAGGAGAAGGTTCTAGTAGTAATCCCTCCTGTCCACCATCCAGGCTTCAAGCAAGCAGAGCAAAGGAGCAAATAGCCCTCACAGACACTTGGTAAAAGATGGGAAATAAAGGATTGATCAAATCTTTCCACTTCATGTGAGGGCTATCCAGATACACCATGAAATGCAGCATGAAAGAGAATTGTCACATTCTCTACCACATGCCCATACCTCTGGTCAGCTGGAAGTGGGTCAATAAATTGGCTTCCCTGTTACTTAGCATGTTGATCAACAGACTATGAGAACAACAGAATAATGAGGCATCCTGGCTTGTGCTGGTCTGAAAAAAAAATAGACAAGTAGCTGAATTACTTAAATTCAGAGTGCAGAGTGAACGTTTTGCAGAAATGGTGATAATTAAGTTTTGCGGAGATTAAAGGATTTTTTGTATGTGCCGTGCAATTCAAAGCAAGAGAAACTCTGTAATCAGAAAAAATCCAATTAAAAAAATACAGCCCCAGATTTGTGTGACTGCCATTGCAGTCATCTGAGACACTAAGGAATAAGAGACAGATCTGATTTTCTTTATACTATAGAGCAGTTGTGCTGTAACCCCAGAACCTGTCTCTAAAAGGGCCCATCTCTAAGGAAGTAACAGCAGAAAGGCACCAGTCCTGCCTCCCTTCCAGGGAGAGGAAAACACTACATGTCTCCCAAGACTTCCCCTGAGGGAGGCATTTTAAAAAATCTGGAACTGAACCACTCCATCCTTTTGACTGTTTTTCATGGGTATGAGACATCTGCACTGTGCCTGACAGGTTAGGCCAAGAGGGGAAAAAGCCAAAAATCCATCAGGCCATTTGCTGAAACAGCTGTACCAGACATAATCTAAGAGGTTAAAATGGGATGCAGATTTTTATTCCTTTACAGTAAGGTTGATGGTTGATTAATCATTTTACAGAACACTTATGCTTAAAAGGAATGGATTTCAAAGTGTGAATATTTTTAGATATTTTGCCTAAATATGATCTCAATTAATGGTGTTTTAGTGCAAGACCAGTGTGAATGAGATCTGAAGCTGACCCTGTGAGACTGCACCATCTAGTACTCAGCACTTGGGAGATGTGTACTGCTCAGAGAAGACAGTACTAAGGTCTGTGAGCCAGAAATGTAGGTAGTGGGGAAAATCAACATTTAAAGTGAACAGGTTTATCTTGAAATCAACATCATTCCTCAAGATAATTTCACCAGTGCCACATCTTACAACGCGATCTTGTTAAACTTCCAATGGTGTTGCTCATCTGTACAGTGAGTGAACGGATTTGTTCTCTGTGCATTTGCTGTTTAAACTGTATTTCCTTACAGTGATTTTTAAACATAACCTGGTTTTGTATCTTTTTCCTAAATGCCTGTTTACAACTCTTTGTTCTTCTAAAGGGATCATTTTATAGCCTGTGTAATCCATATTTATCAGAGTAGTTTCGGGGAAACAGTACTGACAAAAGTTGTCCTGTGTGTTAGATTATATTTTTAAAAAATTTTGTTATGTTTGTTTTAATCAGTTCATTGGTGACTTGCATTAATGTTGTTTGATCTTCTGTGAGTCCCATGATTTTCACTTGTAAGGAAACTGGCCAGAATATTTGGGCAGCTATTATTACTTGATCATGTTATTTCAGTGTAGATGTAGGAGGACCCTAATTAAACGTTTCAGTGATAATTGAACTTGCATTCAGAATAAACTGAAGGCAAATACCTGACTGCAGGTTTCATCTATATCATACCTGTTTTCTTCTTGGAGGAGGAGAAGAGGCTGGCAATGGTTTTATGAAGAGTACTTATCTAGATCATTCACTGGTTTCGTCTTTAACTGCAAGATTCTAGCAGAAACATCATGGCTCACTGCAGCCGAAAGAGTGCTGAGCCCTCCTGAAGAGATGAATAATGAAGGATAGGACAGCTTCCTAAGGTCGCAGGTAAAGCTGTGGCAAGCTGAAGTTTCTTCCTTCCTCCTGTGTGCCTCCAGACATTTCTTCCCTGGCTGATAAAATTGCATTTTAACATGCAGAACCCACATAAGTATAAAAGCCCTCTTTCTTGAAGTGAGTCCTAAGTCATGTGGTGACCCAGACTCCCAGGTTGCCTCCATGAAATTGGAAGCAGAGTAGGGCTTTGCCAGGAGATGAAATTGGCTGTAGGATATCAAAGGCAATGAGGCTCTGGGGAGAAAGAGAGGCAGACAATGGGAGCTGAGATGGGGATGCTAATAGGAAAGAAAGGGCTCTTTAGGGTAAGGTTTCCTATTGTATTTACATACAAGCATCTCTAATCCAAATGGCCTCTGAATTACAGGGTTAGTTTCCCTTTTTTTCTGCCAGATAATCAGAAGTTTATATACATGAAAGGTAGTAATATGTATACCTTGAGGCAGTGCTTTGGGATGTGTCTTATGTTACTTAGGAAGTCCCTCAACACTTCTAAAAACTCCTCATTTGGTTTTTCTTTATCCTTTATTTTATATTCAAAAGCTGTTGCTGATTCAGGTAATCTTGCCTGAGTTCTTAATTGAAATCTACACACTTCAAGAAGCTTAGGATTAAAAAAAAAAAGAAAATAAATTGAACTGCAGACACACAGATCCTGTGTTTTCTTCTCTGTCATTAATATGATTTTGACACAACATCCCCATAGCTGCAAAGAAAATCTAAAACATCTCTCCCTGCAATTCTTCATGCTATTTTTTGGCTCAGGGAGACCACCAGCAGTTCACAACTAGCTGTTATTGTTTACATTTAACTTCCTTCTTTGAAAATAAATGTTTAATTTAGGAATTGCATTTGTCTTGGTTGTTGAATATACTCTGCTAGGTGATTCTTTCCACAGAAATTAGTAGGTTTTGCATGCACATGAAGCTGCATCTAACACGTATCCACAGCAGTACTGCAGTGTGCTGTCATGAGTGCTTAGGAGGAGGACAAGGACCATTGATCTGTAGGTCACGTGCCTGTCATGAAGTTAGCCAAGGCCTGGTCCAAGTCTGTTTGACTCAGTCAGACGACTTTCTTTAACTGTTTTCAGCTGGGATTTAAAATAGGACCCAAAGGCAAAAAAAAACCAGCTTGTGTACTATGTTCGAAGAGCTTTGCTTAAAGGCCAATAAACAGCAGACCTGTGTTTCTTTGTCCTTCTCCTCAGTTCTCACCAAATGGACAACCAGTTTATGTCAACAAATGTCTTTTGCCAGCATAAAAGTTCTCTAATTTAAGCACTGTTTACAGCACTAAATCAATGTTTTATTTGCTTGCCAACATAAGATTAGGGTTTCTACAGCCAACTCAAATCTGAAGTGTAGAAAATACTGGTATTGCAAAGACTTGACGGATGCAGATTACTTTAAAATTGTGCTATTTAAAATGTTTAATTACACCCAGTTACAACTCAGTCCTCTCCTTTCTACTTATGTAAAAAGAATATGCCAGGCCCATTTTCTCTTCACCACTTTGCTAAGATATTTCTCTTCTGATACTCTAGCATTAGCATGGGAATAGGGTGCACACACATGAAATAGCCAGTTCTGTGCTAAGTTTTAGAGGTCATCTCACTTTGAATCTAGACCACAGCAAAATTCTCTACCCTCGAACATACCAGAGAAACTGCTGGGTGAACAGCCACCATGCGTTTCATTTTATTTAGTTTTTGGCTTTCACATAACAGACCAGATTTCAAATGTCAGCATTTGATTTATAAATCATGGCAAGACATTGATGCTGCTGGTCTGTCTCAGTACATCCTGTCATTCTTTAGTTGAATATGGAATGTGGGAGAAGCATAAGCTGCCATGTTTAAACTAAAAGTCAGCTGCAAAGGGAAAGCGAACAAGAAAGGATGTGTCCTTTCTGTGCTTCTTTAAAATCTCCCTTGCTGGAGGAGTGGCTTTTTTGATACTTACCTAAACTGACTCACAGTTAAACCCATGATATTAAAAACAGTGAAAATTTCAGCAGTTTACAGTAAAGCTTTTCTTGTGGCTCTCTTTTACCTTTGCCCAGGTAACTGCCTAGATCTGCTTTTTGTTTGTTTTTGTTTGTTTGTTTTTGGTTTGTTTTTTGTTTTGTTTTGTTTTTTGTGAAGCACTTTCAGGCAAAATTGTTCTGCCATTTCTAAGAATGAATTTAGAGAAAGTTGTTTTGCCTAGGATGAGAAAGTTGGAGAAATTTTGCATTGTGAAGACTTGTCTGTTTGAAGCACTGGAAAACAGACATGCAGTTTAATGGGTACTGGTTGAGGGAGAGAAAGCCTTTTCCAGGAAAGTATCTTCTGCTTATCCCAGTAAATACCCACCCAAACTAAGCTAAATTTGGAAGTCTTTGAAAAAATACAGCTCAGTGTGCTCAGGAGAAGCAGCACTTTGTGTCAGCTTTTCCACGAGATTTTGTGTGTATGAGGGAAATTTTTTCTCGTCTTTACAAAGTTTCTTTCAGCTCAGCTCTTTTGGGAATAGAAATGTAAGAATTTAAGATGCCCATGCAGCCTTACTCAGATGCCTTGGTGCATTACAAATTTTAATTGGAATGAATGCATACATTTTACCTTCCACAGCCACCTGCTGCATAGTTCTAAGTGATCTGAAAAACAGTCATGTGAGAGAAATTTTTTTAAAAAGCTGATCTCATCTTGATGCAGATGCCTAAACTGGGGCAGGTGAAACACGTTTGTCAAATGCCAGTTTTCTTGGGTAGTTGTAGAGAGAATTTAGGCTCAGGTGTAGCTACTTCAGGTCTGCCCTACAGAGTTCTGCATTTTGGTGCAGTGAACCCCAACATAGGTGTCTTGTTTGTTTATCTCTACAGTGAGGAAAACACCATGCTTTTGCTCTAAAGTGTGGCTGTGAGAGAAAATCATTAACAAACGTGTGTTGTAGGGACTACTCAGAGGCTGCAGCATACCATAGCTCTCCCCCACCACATATGCTCAGAGAAGACTGAGAATACTGTTTAGTAATTAAGGCATGAGCTTGGAAAAAAAGGGAAAAGTGTTCCTACTCATTAAATATTCACTGTCTACCTTCCACATGAGACTCTTGAAGAAGGAAGTATATGTGCTTATTTAATTAAAGAAGGGAGGTAAAAATAAGTATATCCAAGCAATATTCATTCTGGGGATCATTAGGTTTGAAGTGCTTTGTGCCCACATGGTGACCATAATATTTTCCTTCTAATGTCATTCTGTTTGTAAACTGACACTTCTGATCTTTATTGGTGTACATGTATTTTTATGATGATTTATGTTGATGTTCTGCAGATTTTAATCAACTTCTCATTTGGGTTTTTTACACCTTGCATATGAGCACCGTCTTTCTGCTATGGTCAGCTCAGCAGTGTTGTTTGGAATAGCCTTCTGAGCACTGTGACCTCTCATTTTTCAAGGTCTTTACAAATTTGGGTGGATTTCAGTGGTAAAAGAAAAAGAACAACCAAAATCAAAAAACACAGATGAAAAAGGCTTTTCACAGTTTCTCCTTTGCATAAACTCAGTAATTGCTTAATTATAAATATGAGCACTGGAACATCTTCCAAAAGAAAGTGGCATGAGAGGACCTAGAGTCCCTCTGAGCCTGGCAAGCAGGAGCTCCTCTGGCAGGAGGTAAATATCTTGTCCTGCAGCAAAGGAGGAGCCACATGGGAACCTTGCCAAAGGTGACCCTGGCAGCAAGCTGGCAGGCTGTCTGCTGAGGTAGCAGATGATAGAGTGCCCTTCTCATTGTTATGACTCTAACAGTTATGGGCCACTTGAGTTTCTAGAGGTTATTGCTTAGCTGGGATTTTGAGAGCAGAAATGTGGGGAATTGGTTTTGCTGGAAGTGTATGCTGCAGAGAGCAGGGGACATAGAAGCTTTCTTTTACTTTAAATGTGTGAATACTCCCAGTAGTACTGTTCCTGTATTGTTTGGAACAAGTACTGGGAAGGGAAAAGCCAGAAATATATAGGCAATCCTAGATTATTTTTGCAATGAGGGATCAAAGAGTTTATGTTTAGAACCATGGTTTCTGTGTTGAATTTAAGGGCAATTTACCTAAACTACTTTCTCTATTTCTTTGAAATGTTTTTGCTGAACTGCTGCTGAGGCAAAAGCAGAAAGAGAGGGCAGTTAATAAACTTGTTTTCTGACTCATTTTACCAACGTTTATGCAACCCACGAGAGCAGAAAAGCTCTCACTCTGGTCTTCAGTGCAAAAACCTCCAGGTCAGATCTCGGCCTTGACCTTCTGCATGGTAGCCTTTTATAATGTGGCTGTGCCAATGCATCAATTATTTTTAAGATATCTGTGCTAGAGCACAAATTATTGAAGAGACCAAAGTTTCAGGTGAAAAAAGTGTTACCAATAGTACACATTTGTCAGATTAGACATTCGTATTATCTATTATGAACAGCAACTTAACAGTTTAATTTTTCTTTTCTTCTGGTTCATAGTTACCTGATAGGCTTTGCAGAGGAGTGTTTTAGACTTGTCTGAAACTCCTGCCTGTTCAACCAAACCAGGTCAGGTGATGTCAGTGTTAGCAGAAGCACACCAAAGGTCAGTTTCCAAGGCAGGGGGACTGCAATTATCTTGTGTGCAGAGGTCACTAACACCAGCAAATAATAAGTAACCATGAATGTGTAAGTTGGTATGTCTCAGTACAGAGGACCCGTGAGCAAGGTCCAGTCGTGCAGCTCATGTACACCAAGCAGCCCAGCCCAGTGGGGCTGCACTTGGGTCAGTCATCCTGCTGCCTGTTACAGGCTCAGCATCTTGCTTATGTGGCTCTGCTGCTTTGAGGGCTTCAGCTCCCACTGCCATGGCAGAGAGACAGGGGCAGCTGAGTTATCTCACTAACACAGCACTGGCTCATCCTTATTTGCTTTAACTGTTGTCTTATCCAGATGTCCAAACTGTCCATGGCACACCATTGCTCTGAAGCTTTTGGGATTATCTGAGATGTCTTGTCCTGGTGGAGACTTGGACAGATGGGCACTGTCAGCTCAGTGCAGAGTTTGGGTGCTCGGGTGTTCTCAGTGTTTGTTCCCATCTATGAAGTGACAGCAATGAGGGGCTTTGTGCTCTGTAGGCTTTTGAAGAGAATCCAATCCCATTCTAATTAGTACTGTTCCCGTTAGATGGAACTTAGGGGCATTGTGTCAAGTAGGCATAATTGATGGGTACTGCAGCTCTTTATATTATCTATAGTGTGTTCTTATGGACATGCTTTCAAAGTTGGCTGATGTAAAATTCGACACACCAACTGTGTCTTAGTTTGCAGGCTGAGGTGCAGATTGTGTTGCCCTTATTTGTTCTGTTTGTTGTGATTAGTCAGACACAGAATCATGCAAGAGATGGAGAGTTTTGAAGATATCAAAGTTCTTGTGCATTTTATTTTCTGTCCTACTTGGAGGAGAAAGTAAGTATGGGAAGTTCTTTTGGATATATGTATCTATCTGTCAGGCCCAGAGAAGTTTTGGATGTCCCATTACTGGAAATGTGCAAGACCAGGTTGGATTGGGCTTTCAGCAACCTGGTCTGGTGGAGTGTCCCTGCTCATGGCAGGGGGTTGGGACTAAATGATTTTTAAGGTCCCTCCCAATCCAAACCATTCTGTGATTCAATGGTTCTTTGATTTCATCTGTACTTCGTGCAATAGAATAATTAGTGTTTTGTATTGCAGGGCCTCAGCAGAGGACATATTATTTGCACTATTTTGGAGGTCTGTCTCATTTTTGAAGATGGTTTTTAAAATAATTATTTGTAAGTTCCATTCCTGGAATGAAATGCAGGCAGAATTCCATCGCTGCTGACTTCTGCAAACTTTTCACAATCAATCTGATGCTATATGGTGTTTCAGGGCAGTTTTCAGGAGCCATCTTTCAATGGAGAGGTGCTATTTGAGGCTCAGGTTGCCAAACTAACCATAAAGGTGTTCTTATAGGCTCCCAAGTTCTGAAACCATGTGCTGCCATCAGGGATAGAGAGTTGAGTTCTTAATAGTTCTTTAAGTGCCACCTGAATTTTCTATATAGTATTCTTTCTCAAGGTAACAAAGGCAGAAAATTGCAGGGCCTGGGCTTATTTAAAATGCACACAGACTACCTGTAAAGAGCCAGATTCAGTATTTTCTGTATAGGTATCATCTACCAAGTTGCTTTTGTGTTGTAAATGATGCAATAGACAGATTGCATTTTAGATTAACAGGGCACATGAAAAGAAAAATAGAAGGTGAGGGACTGGAATTTTAAACAGCTTTTGGCCAGGGAAGGAGCCTAGTAAAAGTGAAAAGTGTGAGCTTGAAACAGTTAACAGGAGGAAGCAGCATCCTGAGAATTGGGGAAAATCTTTTGAGCTATAGTTGTTTAGGCAGGTTTTTATGGTCTGAACATGAGAGAAAGTCTGAGAAAGTCCCAAGCTGATTTTGAATATATCCACATCCACACTGTGGGAGCATTTTGCAGGCAGGGTTCTTCAACGAGTTAGTGACATTTGTTAGCTGAGAAAGATGGTGGGACTAAGGTTGCAAAGTACGAAATCTGGTAAAGGCAGCTCTTAAGCTTTTGGTTTGAAGAACTTGGCCAAATTAGAGGCATATAAATGAGCTGCAGGAATTAGGCAACAAGAGGAAAATGGAAAGACTGTGCCAGTCAGTTGACAAGAATATTAGATTGCTTGTGTATAGGAGGATAATAGGTGACACATTTGTTTAGAGAATAATGTCTCCATTTTCCATTCTGAGGTTGAGAGGTCTCTCTGATTTTGCTATCAGTCATTCTACTGGCACCCTCTTGGAATTGTTCCTATTTATAATTTTTGAAATTTGGTTATTCTAAAGGTGAGAGGGTATAAAATGCCATTGGTGGCTTTTTTCCTTAGCAGCAGTTTTATGGGTTTTTTTTCCTGTGAACTCTGTGATCTTTCTTTCAGTTAGTAGACCAGCAGCTCCAGTGCTGTCCTGCTACTTACAATAATGGAAAATACACTATTTTATTTGTATTTTTAGTACTGGTTTTACGCCTCTAATTCTAGTTCAGCCAGGTAAAGTTAGAACAGCTGTTGCTCATTCTACAGCCTGCTGGAAACACACAATACCCTAAAATCAAGGGAGCACAAGGAGCACATATATTTTATGGTAGATTGTAAGTTGGGCCTTGGAGACTTACACTGACACTTTGAACAAGAACAATATTTAATTTTTAAATAGTTGTTCCATTATTAAAAACTGCTATCCTTTCTCCACAAATATTACTTGTAATACATTGTCAGCTTACTTTATTTTGTAGAATCATAGAATAGTTTGGGTTGGAAGAGACCTTAAATATCATCTAGTTCCAACCCCTCTGCCATGGGCAGGGATGCCACCCACTAGGTCATGTTGGCTTAGGGTCCAATCAAACCTGGCCTTGAATGCCCCCAGGAATGGGGCATCCACAGTTTCTCTAGGCAACCTGTACCTGTGCTTTACCACCTTCTGGTAAAGAATTTCCTCCTAACAGCTAAACTAAATCTCCCCTCTTTTAGTTTGAAACTGTTCTGCCTTGTCCTATCACTATCTACCCATGTAAAAAGTTACTCTCCATCTTTTTTATAAGCTTCCTTCAAGTACTGAAAGGCAGCAATGAGGTCTTCCCAGAGCCTTCTCTTGCCCAGGCTGAACAACCCCAGCTCTCTCAGCCCATCCTCACAGGAGAGGTGCTCCAGTGCTCTGAGCAGCTTCACGGCACTCCACTGGACCTACTCCAACAAGGTTCACAGCTTTCTTAGCTTTCCAGAAATCCTTTTTAGAGCTTGCTAGCTGTCATTGCTTTTGTTTTGCCCATATGATCTGAGATGAGTAAAAGGTTACTCTGCTAAATGAAGCATGAACAAAGCCAGGGTGCAAACATTATGCTGTCTTAGTAGAACAGAATACCAAAGCCAGTACCGTGAATCATGCTCTATGTGTGGTTCATTTATGACCTTTAGTCACAAATGTATGAGGAATCAAATAATATTACTCTGAATGAGTGGTAATGGTGCTACCCAGCTGTAGGGCATCTTGAATGTTGTTCCTGTGCCCTTTAAACACTGCAGAAGTCTTATTCCTGCCTGTCTTCCTTGCTGCTACATTTCCTCTTGAAACCATTGACCCATGATCCCAATCTCAATTTCTTGATTAGATCATCTCTAAAAATACGTAATTATATCCTTTCTTTGTGAAATTGAGATCGGATAATCTTCACAATACTAGGAAAGGGTATCACATAAAAAAGCAACCTCCCATGCCCCCACCTCTCTCCCAAAAAAGTCAGTGTTTAAATAACCATCACTCAGCTCTCTGTAAGACTTGGCCAGTCATCCAATTGCTGTAAAAAAAAATGGGTGAATGAAAATGCCCCTACAAGAGAAATATAAAATGTTAGCAAAAAAGCCTAAGCGCTTTATGATGTAGATGAAGAACAGGGGCAAAAGTGGGGTTTTGTCAACTCTTTTTATCTGTGACTTGGTGAAACATGGAGCAAAAAGGTGTAAGTGAATTGAAACACAAAGGAAGGGAAAGGTAGAGAAAAGCTTCCCTACTTACAGCAGATCTTTCTCTTGCACACACTTTTCTGGTTGTGGCTCTTCTTTTGCTAGAGATCATGGAGAGGACAGACAGGTCCTACGTCTATAAAAATCTCAGAGAAACATGAGAAGGGAAGTAGTGGAGCCACAGCATGATAGAGGATTATGAATCTCACTATCATAGCTAGGAATGCAGTCTTGCCACCGGACTGTGAGGAGTTGGGACGACTTTAAGTGTATGAGTCTTACAGAGAAAATGTTTCAATAGACACAAAAAAAGGGGGTTTTTGGCTGGTATTCACATAAATGAAGTAGTCCTTACGGATACAAAAACCACACAGAGGATGACAAGATTCATTAAGTGTAGTTTAAGATAGTGTCTGATAGTAATGAATAGGCTGTGGGTTAATGAAGAAAAGTGGATGTGAATGCACAGAGAGTCCATGAGTGCTTTTCTATTGCTCTGCTGTCAGCTGAGCAGTACTGTAAAGGACCTTGCAAAATGGTCTGTATGGAGAGTGTCACTGCTAAAGCCACAGGTCTTAGAAATTAAATTCATCAAGTTGGTTAGAAGTGCTGCCTGTTCTTTGGGTTGGTTGTCTGGTCTCAAGTTTGTACAACTAGCTGTGGATTTCAAGTGCCCTGTAAGATATGTATCAGCTTTGATTTTTGCATTTCGGCAATCTAGCTTCTCTAAGCAATGGCGAATGCTCAAAACTCATGGTGATAAGCCTGTAGTATTTCAATCCATTTCTGTTACAAAAAGCAAAAAGCTTTTAACATTTTAGCTCTTGTTTCTTAACAGAGAAAACAGAGGGTCTAATCCCTAGCACGCTGATTCTGAATGGACTGGCACTACCACACCTGCTGTGCTTTCCTCACCACTGATTATTCTGTCAATCATAGAGTGACTTAGGTTGGCAGGGACCTTAAAGATCATCTAATTCCAGCCCCGCTGCCATGGGCAGGGGCAACTTCCACTAGACAAGGTTGCTCAGAGCCCCATCCAACCTGGTCTTGAACACTGCCAAGGATGCGGCATCCACAATTCCTCTGGGCAACCTGCTCAGTAGATACATATGTACGAAAGATCTTCTCCTACTTAGTTTTTTTTTTCAAGTAAGGCAGGGGAAAAACCCAAGCACTTGGATTTCTTCAAAACATTCTGCAACTTCTCTGGGCAACCAACATTGTATGTTATTCTCAGCTGAAGCTGAGATGCCAAATAAAGGCACAGATTTGGCTGCTTATTCTGTGCCTTACACATCAGACTCATCACTGCTGCTTTTAAGTACCTTCTGCTTGTGTGATGAGTGCTGACGGTGGGTTCTTGGGATGTCTCAACCTTTCTGTAGGAAGAACTGACTGCAGTGGAGTGTTTTGTATTGGACCCTTTCTGGAACCCACACTGGCTTGTGTACACAAATGCACACATATAGTTCCCCTGCATTCTGTTGGGTTTTGTTAAAGAAAGCCAGTTCAAGGAAAGGATTGGGCATTTCTGCATTTAAGGATTTGTGAGTATCCATCTATGAGAGTTTACTCAACAGGTTCTTCGGGGAACAGTCAGTGATTGTCCCTTTTACATCAGAGCTGTCACATATATGATTGCTGAGCGGGTACTGGAAAAGGATCATTGATTTTTGTGAATTAAAAAAAAAGAACAGAGAGAGCAGAGGAAAGCAAGAATATAGTCTAAGGCATTTGGGAGTGAGGGGGGATTGAAACTGATTTCTTGAGTCATGACTTTCTGTAAATTTTCCCACTTTTTGCTCTTCAAGGCAAGACTGTCAAGGATTTCAGGGTTTTTTCCAGTTCTTAACAATCTTCCTTAACTTCACTAGGATATGCTTCTGTGATCCATGAGTCTGAACATGAGGCATGCAGGTACTGGGTATAAAAATTAGAGTTACAGGAAAGGAGAACGAAAATAAAGTTTCAGGTGCACAGACAAGAACTGAATGGAGAAAAGGGAACTCCTACCTGAGGGAGATTGCTTTCCTTAGAGTCATAGAACCGTTATGGTTGGAAAAGACCTCTAAGATCAGCAAGTCCAGCTGTCCAACCGTACTTGCTCTCTGTATGCTGCAGAGATTTTGTATGAAGGGAACAAAAAAAGGTGTGAGGAGTGGGAGAGCACACTTCTTTGATCAAGAAAAAATATTGCTGTGAGATACTGTCTTCTGGTTTTAACACAAGTGAGGCACATTTAGATCTCTTACAAAAGTGTTAAAACTCTGCATTGCAAGAACGACAAGGTTTGAGCACGTATGCATTTTTTCTGGTCTGAACCAGCACCTTGCCAGATTTTTTTAACTCCTTTCAGTCAGAGAATCACAGCAGAGAAGGCTAAAGAGACTGGCTATATACAATTTTAACGTGAAAACCTTGTTAGTCTGTGAACACCTAATAGGGAAGAAGCTTGGAAAATTATTGTGAATAGTAAGATATCTGCTTGTTTTGTCACATCATTGCTATAAAGTACAGCACCATCCAGGAGATGTCCATAGCAGTCTTCTTAAGCTGTGTGTTTCAATTGGTCCAGCTGGCTCTCTAGAGTCAAAATCTATTTTGACATCCTTCCTCTGTGTCAAGCTCTTTTAAGCTGCTCCAAAAAACAATTTGTACCTTGTGTTGCCATGACTTTGAAATAAATAAAAGAGCACCCCAAACCTTGCAGTTAGAGACATGAGAAGCTGCAGAGCACAGGTAGCAGCAACAGAGCTCAGTGTTCCTAGAGGAACAAGCTCAGTACCAGTACTTCCCAGCTTTAAGTACAAGAAGGCTTTGGAAAGGCAAAAAGAAGCATCATAGACTAAAAAAGTTTGGTTTCCTGTGGATTTAGTGTCATGATTGATTGCAAGCTATGACTGAAGCTTTTTCCTTTCTAGGCTATTTAAAGGTACTGTTTCACATGTAGATCCTCTGCTGCCTAACACAAGCAGCTCACTTTTGGTTTCCCCACTGGGGGAATCCTAGTGGGTTTTGTCCTCCACCACCCACCAGTTGTTGTCCTGGATTTCACATACCATGAGGATCAATCAATAAGGATTAACAGATACATAGTTTTTGACATAAAGAAACACATGTAATGTGATGTCTTTACCAGGTTAAAAATGCATTTTTCAACTTTCAAAATGATTTGTGATTATCTTTTGAGACAGAGGAGGTTGGTAACACTCCTTATTTTATCCAAAACTTTTCTAGATCATACAGTATATTTACATATCTTAAAAGTATATCCAGAATAGAATCCCTTGTTGCCAGTGATTTAAGCTGCCAGTTAAAATGGTGTGCTAGTATCTAGCTGAAGAAATTTATTGGCATGCAGAAAGCAATGCTGCTTCCTCTGGGAGGTTTTAATCAGGCCTCTTGCAGTGATTGAGATGCAATACTCTAAAATTAACAAAATCAAAAATCTAGAGTGTCTTTCACGCAAATATTCATCAGTGTATCTTATGTAATTACATAGTCAATAAATCAACATAGTGTGTAAGTGCTTCAGTCATGGTGTAAATATCTTAATGACTGAAACATCTTCACACATGAATAATTTATACCTGTATGATTCATTTTTCATATCCATGCTTTACTTCAACATGAAAAACGAATTCTTCTCTGTCAGAGAATGTGTGCCTTGATTATTGCCTTCTGATTTCTCTTCCTTGTGCTTCTTTTGCACCGTTAGACACACTCCATTTCTTCTCTTCTGGTTCCTCTAATGTAGTTATCTTATTTATTCATCCTGTCTGCCTTGGTTTGCCTTCCCAGTGCATTTCAACAGGCATCTGGGAAATAACACTCAGGCATAAGATGCTTGTGCTTATGCAGTTTCCCAAGTAACTGAAAAAAGGACCAGCATCTTGAAAGATTTATGCCTTCTCAACAGATATTTGCATTCAGTTTCTTCTCCTTAAGGCAACCATTGCAGAAAGAACTTGTGCAGGTTGGGCTTTGCCATTTTCTGGATCAGTGTGAATTAAAACCTTTGTCAAGGTACTGATGACAAACATGGTTTAAGTCTTCTTCCCATATAGTTGTAAATGTGAAACTTGTGTGTAGGTCCAGAAACCACTGGAATGTTCAAGATGAAAGTAATTGTTTCTCACGGCAGGAATGGGAATAGGGAATACTTAAATTCTGCTCTGCTACACATGCTTATTTGGCTGTGTGCAAGGCACTTCATGCACCCTGCCTTCCTTAGACCTTTAATCAAGTCATCTAAGACAGGAATTTCATTGTGATAAACTCCTTTTTTAGTTAGTAAGAGAAAGACAGGTAGCTGCTGAGGGCAGTTCATCCAGCTGTAAAGCTACTTAGTGCTTGAAGCTCCAGGCGGAAATGCTGCTGGGTGGACTCTATTCTTTTGGCTCAAAATTTAAAGATCAGTTCAGGTTTGTGGAGCAGCTTATTTTGGTAGTGCCTGTGAAGGTTGAACCTTTAAAAATTCAGCCCTAGTTGTGTACAGAAATTGTTCACTCAGATTTAATGACCGCTTTCAAAATTACTGAATCTTGCCTTCAAACCCTCAGATTTTGAACCTGAAAAAAAAGAAAACCAGCAGGAATATAAAAATTATTTCAAGCTGTGGGGGAAAAAGGAGTTCTATAATAATTAACTGACACTTTTCTGGTATTGTATGTTATTCCATTCAACCTTTTTTCACTCCATTTCAATATGCAGTTTACCTACATTACGCTCTAAGGAGGAGGAGCACCTTCACTGAGTGTTCATCACTCTCGTTCAATTTCTTGTGTCATTACATAGATTGTTAGTTTTCTATGATAATGCAGTTTCACTGTCTCTTCTGTGCCAGTATTACATTTTTTGGCTAATTTTTTAGATTTAAGACTGAGTGGAGTATCTTATATCTGTCCTCTCCCCAGTACTTGGAAGCCCAGCTGCAGCTCTTATACTGCTTCAATCTTAGTGTCTTCTGAGAAACATCACAATTGAATATTGTCCTTGTACCCTTACAGCTGGCTCCAGTATGGTGTGAATGCCAGTCTCTTCTGTTTGCTGGGAGGACATTTGGTAACTTTGATCCAACATAAGTCTTCATTTATTCCGTTTTTTCTTATTCTGATTGTAAGTACCTCCAAAGGCTTCTGATAGCACTTTGTTTGTCTCAGTCTCTTTATGTCCTTAAAGGGCATCTTCTCTTACTGTATCTTACTGCACTGAGATGAGTTATTGATCAATGGGTATTGGTTAGCAGGAGTTCTCAGCCAGTCTCCAGAACGTACTTCACCCTTATCACTGCCTGCTTTATTTTGGCATTTAGGAAGAAGCCTCCTTTTTACTTTGTTGTGTCTAGCACTTGTTCTCTTGGGTAGTTTCTCACCACAGTCATTGATCATGACTGTTGTTAAAACTTATTTTCCTGGTTTCTGTATTCAGTGTTGGTCATTTACTATCTATGTCCTGTTGTAAGGCAGTATATTATCCAGTGACAGGATGTTAAAAGAATCTTCTGAATGTCCTCACATGTATTTTGCTTTAGCTTCTACTACTTCTAAATGTCATGCCTCCTGCACTTTCACTATTTGGTACTTTCTTTTTGTGAAGGATTTCTTGTAGACCCTTTCTTTATCTTCTTCATTTTATTATTATAGCTGTTGTCCACAGACCTTCATCTTCTTTTGTGAAAATTAGTTTACTTTCCTTGTCTAACCTATTCATTTACTCATTTTTTTCAGATAATTTTATACTTTTTAAAATTAATACTGTTGTTCCAGCATGCCTGTTTTAAATTCCAGGTAATGTTTATCTTCAGTTGTTCAGGAGAATGATTCACTAACATATCCTGTTTCCCTCATCTGGTCCATCTCTGATTCTGACACACTCTGAAACTTTGGGACATCCCAGATTTACAAACTTCCTCTTGCTTTTATCACTTTCAACATCAAGATCTGATTATTGACACCTTAAGTGATGCTATTCCAGTATTTCTTGAAGTGGCATGTTACCTGGTTAGTTAAATACAATAGCCATGGAGATTTTATGTGGGAAAAACATGAAAATGGCATAAATACCACATAGATATAATACTGATGTTTTGTTGTCTAATTTTAACAGATTCAGTAGCAACAGCTTCTGGGCCACTGCTAGTTGAAGTTGCCAAAACTCCTGGTGCTGCTCTTGGGGTTGCACTAACTACCTCGATGTGCTGCAACAAACAGGTCATTGTCATAGACAAAATCAAATCTGCAAGTATTGCAGACAGGTGAGTGTGACAGAGGACTGACACTGCAGGTCCATGCATCCATTTTACTTCTTTTTTCTGTTTGATCTGGTTTTAAAGGAACCCTTCCCCTTTTTGAGAAAATCGACTGAACCAGGTCCTCTCAAGGTTGCATGTCTTAAAATTAGTACTTTGTCAGATCGCTGTTCCAGACTGCTGAGTCTAAGATTTCCAGGACACCATCTACTTTAGCTCTTTCGTGCAGTATTCAGTGGCATAAGCCAGCCCCCCTGTAGTATGTGACTGGCTGCTTGCACTGTGCAACACAGGAGTTTAGAGGTCTGCTCTGGCTATGAAATGTAACGCTGTGGCAGAGATTAGTATTTAAAAAAAACCCATAACCCACTGGAATTCTTGAAGTAAGCCCACCATATGGAACAGCTGTCAAGGGAAGTAAATTTTGAGGCTTTGCAACCTTGAAGTGTTCTTTTAGAATATATCACTCATTCTTGTGGCACAGTGAAATGGAGTTCCTTATGTCTGGATTCTTTTACTGATATTTTAGAATACAAGTGAGGTGTAAGGAAGACTGGCTTCTGTATTTCTAAATTGTTTTGCTGTAATATTTCCACTTCATTTAAACCTTTAAATAAAACCATTTAAACCATCAAAATTATAGCTAGGTATTTTTCCCCAGTGGTCTGAACCTCTGAAACAGACTTGTGGGATCTTTTCTGGGGTGCGTGTGTGTGTGTGTGTGTGTATGTGTGTGTTTATACATATACAGTATATTTCTATATACATGTCTCTATCTAAAATTTTTTTAAATATTACGTTTCAGCAGCAAATTCCTCCTGCATGTCCCCAGTCACCCTACCTTGTAACTCTTCTTTGGCAACGGTGCTTTTGGTAGCACCCACTTGTAGCAGTGAGTCTACAGCTCCTCTGTGGGCTTTTCCCTACAGTAGAAACTTTGAGAGTGACGGCCATTGATCCAGGGGTGTTCTCCAGTTCAATGGTGCAGGATGCTTTAATTTTCTCCCTCTGTTTTTTCCCATTTCGCAGGGGGTAACCAATTAAAGGAGCTGTCCACTTGACTGGTACGTCGGGATGCTGACTGCTGTGTTTGCATTTCTCAACTCATCCAGTAGCCAGTCTCTTGAGCGCAGCGAGATTTAGCAGATAGCCCCCTCCCCACCCCCCTCCTAGAGTCACCATGCTAGCCCTGGTTTCGTTATTTGTTTGACTACTGCATAATTTCATCATCATTTACAGCTTTTGTACTAATAAATGTTTGAACTATAACTCAAAAAATGATGAACTGGGTGCTTGTGTGAGGGATATGTGACCAAGTTATTCGAGTCTCCTTAAGCTCTTCTCATTTTATCCTGCT
The DNA here is from genome assembly GCA_013390045.1 of Picathartes gymnocephalus. Classification (NCBI taxonomy): domain Eukaryota; kingdom Metazoa; phylum Chordata; class Aves; order Passeriformes; family Picathartidae; genus Picathartes; species Picathartes gymnocephalus. Next base: position 18,572 of record WEKY01025055.1, on the reverse strand, counting down.
GCCATTCACACATATTTTTAGAGTCAGCTACCCCATTGCAGTTCTGTGAGTGATGTCTTGGCATATACTGTATTAACTGAATTGTTTTTAAGGTTTGTACTAATAGAGATAAAGTCTGACCAGTGACAGTGCCTACAAAACACAAATGTCTCTCGAAAAAAAAGAACACGTTCATAATTGTCATGACCAGTTTAAAGGCATTCTGCAAAGAGAGAGCATACCTGATCATACCAAGTTTTTCCCCTTTTATATAGATGTGGTGCATTACATGTAGGAGACCATATTCTGTCCATTGATGGCACCAGCATGGAGTACTGTACGCTGGCAGAAGCAACGCAGTTTTTGGCTAATGCAGCAGAAAATGTCAAACTGGAGATCCTTCCCCACCACCAGACACGACTGGCACTGAAAGGCCCAGAGCACGGTAAGAGGATCTGTAGCACCAAATACCTCTTTCTCTTTCTTTCTTTTACTTTGCCTGCCCATGCTGGATGGTCAAAGCTACTGCAACAGTTAACGTCTGTAAATGTTGTTTCAGCTCCTCAGTTTATGCTTCTGCAGCTTCTGAGCAGCTCTGTTTTCTTGATCTTAATGAACCCTCTGAGATTCCTATGGCCAGAGAGGGAAATGTTTTGCTAAGGAATACCTCTACAAATTTGCAAATGTACACGAAGACACCTGTTGACTCTACTGTTGCAATTGTTGGGGGTGCTACCAGACACTTCAGTAAATTAATCTCTACATTGTTTCTTAAATTTAGAGTGGAGAAGTACTAGCACAGTAGTTATGGTCACTTCATTAATAACACCTGTTCTCCCCTAAAATATGTAAACCCCTCCCATATTTTCTCTTGTTAATGGCATAATTATTTATTGCCATTATCTTCTACAGTACTTCTGAGATTGCTTCATGGGTTCACTGTCAGTGCTTATGAAAATTGTTTGGAAACACTTCCCTAGATTGCAGACCTTCTCACTGTGGTACTTATTTCATACCAACATGCTTGAATAGAATGGCTTTCCATTTTCAAATCAAATATATATAAAATGTTTTAGTATTTGAAGATGGAGGCTGCCTGTCTTGTCTTCTAACTAATCGTGAGAAAGTGGCTAATTCAAAGTGATTCATAAATTCAGTCTCAAATAGCACATGTTGATAGACATCAAAACAGTAACGAGGGTTACCAAATACACAGAGAATAGGTATGTGCGTAGCAGCATGAACCCGTGGTATCATTTTTCTGAGCCTCTGGTGCTGTGCTTATGCCTCCTTTAGACCAAGACAAGATTTCTGAGGTCTCAAAATGTCAATGATGGTAAATGTTCTGGGACATCCATCCAAGATCCAGGTTGTCCCTTGTTAAGTGGTGTTCTAGACTGTTTCTCAGAGTGAGGAATACTGAACTAGTGACACAGGAAACATTAATTTCTCCTGAACCAGGGTGAACAGAAAGTAACCTTTGCAACTACATGTTCTCCCTTTACTCAGCTCTTTCACTTTTCTACTTAAGCTGGTTACAGACACAAGGAGCAGAGGGTGATATTGCACAAGCAGAATGAGATGGAGGCCAAATTTGCAATGTACTTCCGTTTTTTTCAGTTATGACAGTACATTGCAAACAGAT
>WEKY01025055.1:1867-16925 GCA_013390045.1 Picathartes gymnocephalus | reverse complement strand
TTTTTTTTTTTTTAAGAAAAGATGTCATGCAATTAATTTCTGGATGGTTAAAGAATTTTGAAGGCTGTTTCTTTTGGGAAGACAAATGCTGGAGCCAATGATTGGTGTAGGTGATGGTATTACTTGAAGCAGTTTGTTAGTTAACCAACATTTATAACAGATTGATGCTGTTAATGTTCTAGCAACCAGTGTAGATGCTTAGACAAAGCAGTGCTCTTGCTATGCCAGAGTTAAGAACTGTCTGTTAAAAAGTCGTGTCAAGATGATCTGCAGAAGATGACATATAAGAATATTTTTGGGGGAAAAGTATCCCTAAAGTAATAAAGTTGCTTTCTTCAGTAAGGCAGAATAACTAGGATGTTTACAGCCCTTTCCAGCCCCTCACCAGATGATGCTACCACAATATCATGACCAATTCAAGATATAACAAGGTTTAGGGAAGCAAGTACCCTCTTAGAAACAAACTTTCATCAGGTATGGTATGACCTAGAGGCTGCAGAGAGTGAAAATCTCCCTTGATATGTCTGGAATAAGCTGAGTCATTAGGGCTGTATCTGCTGAGCTCAGTTATTTGTCTTGTGGGAATATGTTAGGAATTTAAAATGGGCAGGAAAGTCAGTATATAAAATAAACTGAAATTTTGGCCCTAAAATAAAGAGAAGAGATCTATAAAAGATAGGATTCTTTTTCATGTTTTTTTTTTCTTTTATACTGTGCTGCTGACATTCATTTCTCTTGCTGCCCCATTAGTTTTATGTTTACTATACACAACCCTGTGTTGGAATAGCTCAAATTACCACTAAATTACTATGGTTACACACAAAAGGATGTTCTTCTACAGAACTTTTGTTGAATTGGGATTATCCTTCTACAAGCTGAGCAAACGGAATTTGTGTACTTTCCCACTTTGTAGGACATTTTTATCTCTACTCTTGGCATGAAAATAAAACATTAAGAAAAAATTTCAAGGACTACCAGATCATTTCCTGCTGGAAGCAGTCTTTTTAATTAAACAAGGCTCACAGCAGCTTGAAAATAATGAAAATCCACCTGGCCACATTGTTCTTATCAGATTTTAATTTTTACACCATAGTTAAAGTTAAGAAATCTCGCTGTCTGTGCACGTAATCGAAGAGACTGTTTCATCTGAGAAAACATGCTAAGTCTCTAAGATACATAAGGCCATACCGGGCTGCTTCTGGTGTTTCTGGGACTTTTCTGGCTAGCATGAGATTTTCCAAAGTCCCTGAGGAGGGTGGTAGTGCCAGTGGGTGAGGAGCCCCAGGGGTGGAGACCCAGCGTGGTGCTAACATCGCACCCCTCCCTTTTGATATCTGATATTGGGGCAAAGAAATAATTCTTTGGATTAAAGCACATTCCTGGGCACAGAGTGTGTTCTCAAGGAGGGGTGCAACTCCAGGGCAGTCTGACTGAAGACACAGGGCTAGGTCAGGCAGTTCTAGGGCCTGCAGGGTCTCCTCCACCCCGCCAGGCTGCAGGGACACAGGGAGCCCCTGTGCTCCCCTTTCCCTGTCCCTTCCCTGGTGTGCACTCCATACTAGATCCACCCTGTAGAGACTGGCATCGCTTTGCGGTCAGAAGGGGTAGTGCAGGCAGGCAATTAGCAGACCAGCGCTCGTGTAATACGAAATGAAATCAAAGGACAGCTTTCCTTCTGCCAGGGCACAGGGCTTGCGGTTGTGGCTGCCCTTTCTCCCCCTCGTTTTATCTCATGGAACAAGATGTGAACACAAGGTGTGAGTCCAACCTAAATGCTCAAGGTTTTGGGCTCCTGTTAAAGGCCAGCATGGGGACAGACATGTCTGCAGCCATTATAGATGTAGCAGAGGGACACAGGTAACACAGTTCATGGGTCAAAGACAGCAAACTCTGTTTTACAGAAACAGATTTAGAAACAGGTTTAGATTAGATATTAGGAAGAAATTCCTCACTGTGAGGGTGGTGAGACACTGGGACAGGTTGCCCAGAGAAGCTGTGGCTGCCCTGTTCCTGGAAGTGTTGAAAGCCAGGTTGGAGGGGGCCCTGAGCCACCTGGCCTAGTGAAAGGTATCCCTTCCCATGGCAAGAGGGTTTAAACAAGATGGTCTCTAAGGTCCCTTCCAACCCAAACCATTCCATGATTTTGTAGTATGGGTGAATCCCTTGGTGTTTTAAGACAAAAAGTTCAGTGAATACTTCCCAGTTTGAACTGTGCCTTTATGGTTCAGCAAGGATACAGATATGCTGAATTTAATGATGAATATACTGTATTTAATCAAGGAAGTCTTCAATCCCATTCCTTTAAGATTTGATACATCAACTGAAATGCTTCCCATCCTCTTGGTAAATACCGGTCTTCACTGTCAGCATATCCCAGATTCCACATACATAGAACCAGCAATTAAATAATCAAATACAGTCTCAAATTTCATCCAGCGGAGGATCATTTTAAAGTTTTGAAGATCAAGTTTAAAAAAAAATAAATTAAAAAAAAATTGCACATCCAGCTAATCAATAAGACCTCTTTTCTTTATTAACCAGGTTTCAGGATAGAGTTTTCCTGCTGCTGGCGTTGGGAAGTCATTTACTGCACAGAATAGTATAATGCCAGCAGTAGATTGTGGCAAAATTAAAATGTCAATACAGTAAATTGAAATGGCAAGCAAGCATCTCCATTCCAGGCAGTGCCATGTAAAGTGTCTGGCTGGTCTTTTTAAAATAGATTAATGCAAGCAGAGACTTACTAACCTTCAGTTAGTGGTCATATGTAGTATCTTAGTATTTTCTGAGAAAGTTTGCAGTCTTAAGCTCCTAAGCCAGAGGGAGATTAGAAATTGATTCAGTAATCATCATTTTTAAAACAAATACAGAAAATAACTTACTCAAGTTAAAACCCCCAGATAAGAAGACAAGACCAGGATATTTATTACTTTATTTTATTTTATTTTCAATTTATTTTCTTTCTTTCACTTCTGGTTTGTGGTTTTTTTTGGTTTTGTTTGTGCAATTCAGTTACTTTTACCTCTTCTCTGGTCCTTTTGTTTTCTGATTTTCCATCATCCCTTCATGCGGGCAGTGAAGGTTGAAAGAAGCAACAGGCAACTTACCTGGGATTCGTGTGCCAACAGCCACAGCAGCCTCCTCACCTACCACCATTATAACACCTACCACCCTGACCATTGCAGGATGCCAGCCTTGAAATTCCTGAAAGCGCCTCCTCAAGAAAGTCTTCGTAATGTTCCACACTTTTTCCTGCTGACATACTCTCTTCTCCTCTTCTTCTTCCTCCTCCTCCCTCCCTCCTTTTTTCAGTCATACTTTTCCCATTTCAGGCTCTAAAACCTTTTCAGTTTTATGGATGCTACACTTTTTCATAGCCATGTCAAGGTTATTTCTGACATTTTGCACCTTTTCCTCTGTGTAACAAAGCAGCCTTTGGAGACAGGAAAAGGCTCAAACATTCTGAATGAAGCAGCTCTTCTTTTCTGTGTATGAGTAAACCATTGCATTGGAGAAGTATATATAAAGCTTGATTTTTGAATGCAAAGCATTGCTTACAAATCTTTGTCAGAAATTACCAGCTACAAAAAGGCATTTCTAAAATCAGTGTATCTAGCTATATTGATGTGCATTAGTTTGGGGATATGTGTTGAAAAATTTAATTTAACATGTTTTGCTTAAAGTAAGTTGTTTACTATGAATATACCTTTTGTATCTACATTATCTTTATTAGCTTCCAGCAAGTGTTGTCATGAAATGCTTGCTATAGTTTTTCCTAGGGTCACCTCTGTGGTTTAATGTCTTTGCTGTTGGAAATGCACAGACCATTCCTGTGCATCATACACAGCCTATACATCCAATGTTTGATTCATTGATGAGTTACGGGCATATGCTGCACTCTTCTGTGCAGACTGAATGCTGTATGCCAAGTGTTTGATTTCTTACAGCAGCTCTGGTGTCTTCATCCTTCTCTCCTACCTCCATGAGTGCATACAGCCTGAGTTCCCTGAACATGGGGACCTTGCCTCGCAGCCTCTACTCCACCAGCCCACGTGGGACAATGATGAGGCGGAGGATGAAAAAGAAGGACTTCAAAAGCTCCTGTAGGTGGTAACAGCATTTGCTCAAAAATGTGCAGTGAATGAATGGGTGGAGGAGGGGGAAGATACAGAAAAAAGAAATTATACAGTACTTTAATTAATATAGATATATTCTAGGCAGAAGAGAGAGTTTCTGTTAGATGTAGGGAAACATAAGGGTAAAAATATTTGTCTAATGCTAAAATGAGATGAGTAGATGCTATGCAGCAGAACTATCTCATCTGAAATTTACAAAGGAATGTTTTCTTCAGACAGTGCTGGAAGAGTTTGTTATACTGTTTCTGAAGTGATTTTCAAATTCCTTTTTCAACTCTTCCAGTTTCCATTAGGGAATAGAATTCATAGCTGAGTAGTCAAAAACAGATTGCTAGGGAAGGCAGAGCTTGCCACGGCACCTCCTAGGTAGTTCTAATGTTTACATCTACACCATGATCTGTACAGTTATTTTGGTGAGGGAGAGCAACAAGTTACAATGAAGGCTAAATAGCCTTGTTTGACCACTCCCTGGGATTCAAAGCATGGATTGCTTATGAGTCAGTAATTTCCCAAGCCAGAGTACATTTATTCAGGCTGTTCCACTTTGCGTGTTGCTAAGCATTCACTGGGCTGGAAAGAGTGTGGCTGTGTCAGTGCATTTTTTCCCAGACCCTATGTAAGTGCCACCTCTCTTGTGGCTTGTCCATCTTTGTGTGATCCACAGCAGCTCAGTTCCCCCAGAGCAGGGAGGTGAGAACTTCTCTGTAAATCATTTGCAGTGGATAACAATGCTCAGAAGTCCACTCTGAAAGAGCTGAGCTGCTGCACATTACAGCACTGCTGCTATGTTTTACAGATTCCCCATGGTCATAGTAAAATCAGAGCAAACCAGCAGCTTCTAAGGCCAGTCACTATGGAATTGTGAGAATACATTAGAGAGGAACTGAGGTTGTGCTTTCTTGCAGTTTTTGTTGCTTGCTTGTTCTTATTTCTTTAGTAAAGCAGTATTTTTGCATAACATTTGCCTGTAAGTGCATTTTTTATTTTTAATCCGATCAGCCATTTTTCACAGCTCATCTACTGACATGTTAGCTTCTAATACATTCTTTTGGGTCACGGGGAGATGCTGTGTCTGTCATGCTATGGTATCAGTAGAGATCCAGCTCTTACATGTTCTCCTCTGCACAGTAGTAGTGTTGCACTAGTAGTAACTGATTTGAATAGTAAAATCAATGCAAAAAATAGTTTGTTAGTTTAACTGTTCAACAAAGGATGAAATCCTGAAAGCTAATCCTGTTATGGATCTTGGACACAGCTGTAACTTGCATTGTTAAATTTTTCAAGGAAGCCTTGTCTGTGCTATCTTGTAAAGACTCAAACAAGGCCAGTGACATGGCATTTGAGTGGGACAGTCACCTAAGCACTGCAGCCCACCTGAAAGATTCTTCAAGTCAGAAGGTCCTGGGGATGACAAGCTGCTATGAGTAAACAAATCTCTAGACAGGAGAAGTTAGGACAGGGCTTTGTTGTGTGGTAGTTTATTACACATTTGCATTGTGAGCCCTTGATATAGAGCATTACAAAATACATGGAACTTGCTCCTTCATTGAGTGGTCAGTGCTTCACTACAACCAGTGAGTACATCGACAACCCTGAACCAGAATTGGCTTTGGAGGGATTGGCTGGACAGCCAGACTTGTTTGCAAACTTTTGTGAGTTTGCTTATCAGCCTGTGCAGAGTTCCTTACTCTGTTAGTAGACTCATACCCATACTTGTGACAGCAGTAACAGCCAGCATAAGAGACCCACACTACTCTGAATGTCCTACAAGGGGCCAGGATAGAGAATGTCTGGTCCTGTACCTTTCCACTATCCATCCACAAGACTTGGAAGACCTCGCCCCTCTCCCTTTATGGAACATACATGAGAACCAGGTAGATTGACTGCTGTGCTTTTCATGGAAAAGTAGTAGCACACTCTTAATTTTAGTGGGATTTTTTTTCTTTAATTTAATTGGATCATTTGAGGGGTTTATTAAGGTAAATTTTAATAAATCATTTAGAATGTCACTTGGGAATAAAAATATGTAGGTAGCTATAAAGCTTACGTTGCCAATTATTTAAGAGTGCTTGCATAACATAGTGTGATCATGGCATAATTCATGAAGATGAAGTGTGATGGCACAAGGGGTTACAAGACTTTTTATGGCCATGATTTAACAATCATTGCATTAGTTATGCAGATCTTTCTAAACATGTGGCTGTAAAAATTGAGGGCTTGCCCTGCTGCCACAAGCTTTTTTTATGCCATTTCTTTCAGTTTTTATCTTCTGCTGCTTTTTTTTTTTTTAGTCTGTTTGTTTAAAGTGTGGGATTCCTTGTAGAAACACTTAGATTATTATTTCATTTAAGTTTAAATCCTGAAGTATTTTGTAATAGTCCCTATTAGTAGTTGGAAGCGAGACATAATTTATACCAATTTACATTACTAGAGTTGCATATCTGGAAGAAACTGGAGAGGGTATTAGACATGTATGGGTGCTCTTTTCTCAATCAGGAGGAATTGCAAACTTTTTTCAATTTCTTATGGGTCAGAGTGGGAGACTGGAGGCAGAATAATCCATGTGTCCACCTTCAAACACATCTTGCTCTGCTTCTTATGGCAGGCATAAAAGTAACAAGTGCATAATCTTCAAATTCTTGATCATTATTTACAGAACTGCAGAGCATATAGCAAACCAGCCCCCAGGCATTTTGCTAAGAGTTAGATGAGAACTATACAAGTATGCTGGAATGTACCCCTAGCAATAGCAACCAACGTTCGCTGAAACTACAAACACATCCATGTCCCCTTTTTAAAATCAACAGCACTGCTTCCTGGCCTGTAAAAATTCTTATCCATCAAGGAGCCAAAAAATGTCAGTGTTTCTTGCTACAGCTGCTATTGAGTTACAAACCCCAGCATGCTCTTAAGTCATGGGTTTCGGTACCTGTGACATTTTATAGAGTTTTCAGAGATAGCTATTGTTACATGATTAGGAAGGGATATTTTCATCTCTGGGGTTTTTTTTGTTCCTGTTTCTCTTTCATTTTCTTTGTGAGTGGAAGGAGTTCCTAATTGTCACACTTAAGTGTTGACATCATCAAAATACTTATCAGAGTGAGTTTTAAATCCTACAGATAGTGACTTAATTTCCCAATGCGAATTAAAACTTTTACTGTCTTAAAAGTTGAAATAAATTTTATGAGACTTTTGGGTCCCTGGTAGGACATTATAAAAAGAGTAAGAAGGTTACAGAGTCACCTAGATACCTGCTGCATAGGGGGAATACAGACATAAGCAATGGGAAACAGAGATGAAGTTAACAAGTAATTGTTATATGACCTTTAGGAAGGGGGAAATGGAATTTTTCTGAGTTTGGATGCCCTAAATTTAGATTTTTCTAGAAGGTGTGTTAGGTATAATATTAATTTATTTAGTCTAGTTCTATTTTAGCCTTTGCAGCAGAGAGGGCTGGAGAAACCTATTTCTTACATGCAGTAAATGCTAAAGCTGATGGAAGTTTCTAAGAAAAGATTTTTAGTATTTGCATTTGTGTATAAGCATGTCTCATTGAGAGCAGATAAAAGAAACAGTAAGAAGGAAGCTATTGAGTATCTGAAATAATCCAGAATTCTTACAAAGAAAACTTAAAACAAGATAGGAGGAAGAATTCACAGTAATTTGGAAAAGGTGGTTTCAGAGTGGGAACGGGCTTTGCTGGGAGGAAACAGAAACTTGTGAGGTTTTTGACAAGTGAAAATTTTGCAGAGAACTGTCATTGCCAACTGTGCCACATCAATCAGATTTATACTAACTAATATAGAGCAAAAGTCTAATGCTTGCAGCCCCAAAGTGTGGGGAAATACTTATATAACCTCTGACATCTTTGTACAGTTGTGCTAATATTGTCTATAATGTCAACATTTTTTTCCCACATCTAAGAGAAAAAAAAATGCACAGGTAAGCTATCCCTCAGATAAATCGTGAAATTTTATCTCATTCTTGTCAGCTGCTGCAGGCAGAAAAGGGTTTTGAAGGAAATTAGAGGTGCAGAGGTAATGACATAGATTGGTAACACAAAACCATTCCAAATCCTTAGGATGGAGGGATTATCCTTACTGAACAGGAATTGAAAAACTCCAGCTTTCTGGGTATGACATAATGAAAGGCAGTAGTTTGTTGCTGGGAGAATTCAAACAATAATACAATAGACATTTAGACAGAGATCCAGGAAGCAAAGGCGCAGCCTCCTCCTTTTATGGGTAATCGTATTGAATCTCAGTGTTGTTTTTGTCTTGGTTTGTTCTGTACTGCAGCCTTTCAGAACAAGTGTGAATAAAGCAGAACAGAAGTAGCTGCCTGAGTTTCTCACAGAAGGGCTCCCCAGTGGCTTTGAGAGACCCCACAGAACTTTTTTTCCTTCTTGAGATACACTGGTTGCCTAAACAGAGTGGTTTGTTCAACTTCCTTTCATCACCCAGTTAGCCAAGCAAATTGCTGACTTACAGTAAACATGTACACGAAGAAGTCATTCCTACTTCTTGCAAGCTAACAACAATGCGTTGCTGTGAGATGTTCAAAAAAAGGAATCTGCCTGAATAACAGCTGGGCTTGTGCCTCCAATTGCCTTAGTTCTTGTTAAAGTGCTGCTCATCCATGCATCAAACCCAATGCAAACAGAATTCAAGAATGTCCTGAAATTTTTGGAGTGGGAATATCAAACACGTTTATTTTACTCAGTACAGGAACTATCTTCTTGCATTCTAGTGGACAACCAGATGTTTTCTATTATCTTATATGCCATAACTGTTTATACATAATTTATAAACTTTAGCCTAAATTGACTTTAAAAGAGACGTTTCATTGACTAGATTTATTGTACAGATCAATTTTCTCAAAAAGCAATGGAACTTCTGCTGTATGTGAATGTCTTTCCTCCTGGTCTGCTCTGTTTTTTATAGTGTCTTTAGCCTCTAGCACTGTTGGTTTGGCTGGGCAGGTCGTGCACACAGAAACCACAGAAGTAGTGCTGACAGCTGACCCCATAGTGGGGTTTGGGATACAGCTCCAGGGTAGCGTGTTTGCTACCGAGACCTTGTCTTCTCCACCTCTCATTTCCTATATTGAGGCTGACAGCCCAGCAGAAAGGTGAGGCTCTTTAATTGACTGCTAAATACGTTTGGTGAGTGTTCCTCGGGTACTTTGGGCTTGTTGCTTGCTTTCAGTTTGTGACGAATTGCAGGGCCTTCCTCAGTGGACTGGGGCAACTAATACACTTTCTGTTCTGACAGTGGTATTTCATGCACTTGATCAGCTATGAAAGAATGACAAGAACCAGTGTTCTTACCATATGGAGTCCTCCAAAAGCTATATTCATGCTTAAAAAAAAAGATCAGAAAAATCAGGGAAGTCAAAACAGTGATAGTTGAGTGTGCCAGGGGGAAAGCTGTATCCAGCTCTCTTCAGTTTTGGTACAGAATCAAATCTTAGGGAATACCAGAGTTTTGACTTACTAATTGTTTCAGTTGCATTTTTATGCTTATATATGTATTTAATCATGTCATGAGAATGGTAGCAGTTGCACAGACGAGCACCAGCTGCCATTTCACCTGCAGCCCAGGGTCAGAGGCACAGATGATGTCTGTGGGTGGGGTAGAAGCATGAAGACCACTCTTCCTGGGTCCCAGCACCTAGAGAGCATGACCATACTGGGAATGCTTGATAGTATCGTGATGCAAAGGGACAGCAGCTTCTGTGCCTAGGTAGATTGTCAAGATGCTATGCCACAATTATCCTTCAAGGTCAGGTTGAATGTGTTTGATCAGAAGGCTTGTATCAGAAATTGTGTGGCCAGCAGGACCAGGGCAGTGATCGTGTCCCTGTACTCAGCACTGGTGAGGCTGCACCTCAAGTCCTGTGTTCAGTTCTGGGCCCCTCATTGTATGAAAGACATTGAGGGGCTGGAGTGTGTCCAGAGAAGGGCAATGGAGCTGAAGGGTCTGGAGCACAGGTCTAACAAGGAGCAGCTGAGGGAGCTGGGGGTGTGTAATCTGGAGAAAAAGAGGCTCAGAGGGAACCTTATAGCTCCCCACAGCTGTCTGAAAAGAGGATGTAGCCAGGGGATTGGTCTCTTTTCCCAGATAACACACGACAGGACGAGGAAATGGCCTCAAGTTGTGCCAGGGGAGGTTTAGATTAGATATTAGGAAACATTTCTTCACTGAAAAACGTGGAACAGACTGCCCAGGGAAGTAGTTCGGACACAATCCCTGGAGGTATTTTAAAGACATGTAAATATGGCAATTCGTCACAGAAAGGGTGGACTTGGCAGTGCTGGGTTCATGGTAGGGCTCAGTGATCTTAAAGAACCTAAATGATTCTGTGATTCTATGATATTGCTGGTTCTGGTAACATGCACATTTGATGATTGTTTTGTATCATTTTGTACCAAGGTGTGGGGTGCTGCAAATAGGAGACAGAATAGTGTCAATAAATGGTATCCCAACAGAAGACAGCACGTTTGATGAGGCCAACCAACTGCTCAGAGACTCCTCTATCAGCAACAAGGTCACTTTGGAAATAGAATTCGATGTTGCAGGTATGACTGCCCTGTTATTCTGTCTTGCAAGAAAAATGAAGGAATAAATCCCAAGTACATTGCAATGTTAGGCATCTGAGGTAGAGGCTTTCTTCTCACATCCACACCATTCAGTTTCCAAGTGACTTATTTGAAACATCTTTTTTTGTACAGCTTTCTCATTTCACACAGCCCTGCAGTGTACTTCAGAAAGCAAATAGAAATGACAGGTCCTGTAGTAAGATCTGGTGACTGTCTCTCCTCTGAGTTATTTCCAGACATTTTCCTGCCCTGAGATGGAAATGTTCTGCTAAGCAGAGACAAATCCTCTACAGGCCAAATAATGTAATGTTTTGCTGGACAGAAAAGTATAAAAAAGGGTGGATAAGCAAAAAACTCTTGAGGTGTTTCACTTCAAGTATCTCTAAATAAAATAATAGAAACTGAATTAATAAAGACCAGAAGAATTATTCTGGTGAGTATTATGACTAATGGCATTCCTTTATTCTGTAATGTGTTTAAGCATACAGAATATACCCATGCAATCACAAACTGTGTATATCAAACAAGTACACATTGTGTGTGTGCACTTTGCCACTGATTCCTTTTCTCCCCACTAGATGTTAAACCCATGCAGTTACCTTAGTGGACAGTCAAAAATAAGTGTTAGTCTTGCAGCAACAAAGGTCAGAAATCCTTACAACTCAATCTCCTGTCCTTTTAATTAAAAACTGTCTGCCAGCAGTAAAATTTTCATGTGTGCTCACAGAACTTGCGTATGAGCTAAAAACCTGCAGTCTCAGCTGGCTGCTGGCCCATGCAATCTACACAAATTCAGTTAAACCTTAAAAAAAATGGAGTTACCGTGAAATTACCAGTAGAGTTATAAATCGTACCTCCTTCATTTTAGCAGCCATGTTTCATCCCTGCCTTGTGATTCTGATGTGATTTCATCAACTTACATGTATAGTTCCATGCTCGTGGAATTGCTGTGCCTTATAAATTATCTAACATTTTAAATGTTTTTTTTATAGAATCAGTTATACCAAGCAGTGGAACTTTTCATGTGAAACTACCAAAGAAGCATAATGTGGAACTTGGCATCACCATAAGTTGTAAGTAGAAGTGCTTATTTCTCAGACCACGCGTATGGGATAATCTGCAGATAGTCAATCTTGAAGCCACAGACTCATGTTCCTTTTGGTGTAAACTTCTTTTTCCTTTTCCTGGCTTCTTTTACTGCTTTTTTCTCTTTTGAAATACCATTCTGTAACATATTTACACTCTCCTTTAAGTAGTTAACAAAGCCAGAAGCTTGCCAAATCTAATGTTTGACTTACTCCTTCATGCACAGTACATATTTACATTCTATTAAAATTATTCACTAGAAAAAAAAAGTCAACAGAATTAGGTCCATGCCAAAGCATCTCCATAGCTGTGAAGTTTAAAGCAGAGTCTGTGGTGGTCTCTCAAAGGTTCTTGAACAAAACCCAGCTGTACAGAAGGGTCTCACAGGCAGGAGGATCCACATACATAGGATTGTTTTCTGCTTCAGAACCCAGATACATCCTCGGTCTCTAGAACTTGTGGGCAGTCCTGAATGTGTGGGTCACAGCAAAATCCCCTTTCACTAGGGATTCCAGGGATTGCTGAAGAAGGTCACCAGGGTCTGCATCACTGTTTCTCAAAAAGTATTTGTTGCTGTGGTTTGAAACTAAAAGTGTTTCTATACTTATTTTAAGAGGAGACAGTAAAACAGTGTGTTAGAACTGGATTTTGACCAGGTACACTCCAGCATACTGAGTTTAGCTCTTGATGGAAGGAAAAACAATCTATATCAAAGTTAATGGGTTTGACACTGCAGAATCTGGTGTCATTGGAATTAACATTCTTTTATGACTGTGGCCTTTCTTAGGCTATTAGCCTTTCTTTGGAGTTATTCATGTGTCTTGGGGGAAGATTATGCTTTGACCTGCATTCTCATAGCTTTTACCAGCACAATGGAATATGGTTAATCAAAAGTACAGCAGGAATCTCGGTGCTAAGGATTGCATCTGAGGAACAAATGACAGACACTGCAGGCCTGTTTGCTTGTGTTGCAAATGAATGAGTAACTGTTAGACTCTGTGAGATGTGATGTGATGCTTAAAGCAGAATCATAGGTCTGCATGTATCTGTGCAAATGAAAATATTGAGAAATGAGAAAACCTGGAGTGAGGCTTTTCTATTTAAATGTTATTCTTAGGATTAGTAATGGTTCGTAAGGTTATTGAAAAAATTTGGTCTTCCTAGGAATTTGATTTGTGTTGTCTTTTAGAATGCAGACATCTTCTACTTTTTTTTTTTGTCTGTAGGAGTAAACTTTTAATGGAAAGCTAATGTTCTTAGAATTTAGTATTTATCACTCCTCTTCCAAACTTTGCATGCCTTACTGATGTGGAATTTAATTCCAAAAATTAGCGCTTTATAAAATCAGTGCTTTATCAGACTAACATGTGATTGGTTTTAGCTTTGCTCTTCTGAATATACTGCAGTATATTTAATATTTAAATTAAATTGTCTGTTATATATAATAATCTCATTAATAGTATTTAATGCATATGAAATTTATCTAGGATTAATTATTTACCTGGTTTTTAAGGGTTTATATTAATAACTGGTAAAAGTCTTGAATTGCTGTTGCATTTTGTGCTGGATTTTCAGTGTTTTGCTCTGTTTTACCTAATTAACTCCTAAATAAGGCAGTATGATTTGAAGAATATAAGCGTTTAATATTCATTTTGTCAAATCTCTGTCAGGACACTTTAGCACATTAGCATGCCATTTATTACTGATATTTTCAGAAAGCTGTATGATTGCTTTTAAGAAACAAATACTAAGGGAAACTTGGCAGAGTTGGTATGACCAGTCTTAAATAGGGGGGATGGATGTGATCAGATTTATTCATTCATGGGCTTGATCTCTTGAAAGTGCTGGAGACCTGTTTCATCCTCTTCCTTCTCAAGTTAGTGGAGTTAATGGTGAATGAGAAAGTGCTATTAAAACATTACAGAGAAACACCTTTCTCAACTTTCCATATCCCCCGTTTAGTTTGGGATTTGTGTAAGAAAGTCAGGCAGTTACCTAACCTGACAGACAAGACAGACATTTTTTGTCAGATGGGAAATGCCACTTCACTTTGGGCTGGCATGTGAACATAAGTCTATTTTTAAGTCCAGGAGTTCTTCTAGGTCAGCTGTTAGGAGTCAGGCATCCTAGAAGAGGAATTTATTTCTCTTTCTTGGAATTGTTTTCCATGGTAATGAACACCAGGCGTGCTTGCATGGAGTTTTATTGAAGGCATGTCTGAGGTGACACACAACACTAAAGACAAGTTAATCCATGGTCTTTGAAAAACAAGACTTGTAATAGGAGGAGAGACTTTCCTTAGTTTCAGTTTTATTAATGCAAGAGAAAAATAACAAAAAATTTAAAATCCCCTTAGATAGCATAACCCCCTAAAAGCAGGACAGAAGGAAGTTTCATGAGCGTCATTGTTAATGTTAATTCTGTACTCTGAGTTTTGGATAGTTCACGTCAGTTACCTCCCAGTGTACTGGTCTTGCCCATTTCTGCCTTCATGCAGACGTTGCAGTCCTGTCATTCTTTCCTTATCTCTGCAATAGCTGTCTAATTTTCCCAATGACAGATACTTACACTCAATAAAGACCTTATTTCATATTTTGCAAATACACGTGACTATATTTTTAATGTTTCAAATATCACTAGTTTCACATCCAGTTACCTGATTAGAGCAAATAGAAGGTCTCAGTTCTTAAAATTATCCAAATAAAGCCCAGGAGTATTGCTGTGCATGCAATTATGCTTTTATAACAGAATCATTCCCTAGAAGAAAGATGACTTTCGATAGTGCTAGTAGTGCTCAAAGCTGTTTCAATCTTTTTGCCAGTGACATTGCCTTTAGACCATGTAGTGAATATAGATTTTTTTTTTTTTTGAAGACAAAAACGTTTTTTAAAGGTTTTTGAGGCAACTGGCTACTTTATCATAGACTAATTATTTTTTTGTTAAATACACTAAATGATGTCCAATAAAATTACTTAGTAGTGGATTCTGGTAATTGTAGTTAACAGCTTTTTTTTTCCTTTCCTTTTTGTTTTTCCTNTTAACAGCTTTTTTTTTTCCTTTCCTTTTTGTTTTTCCTTTCTTATGTAAGATTCTGATATCCTTACTGGTAATGAACTGCAGCACCTTGCTTCATAAATAATCTCTCTGAAGCTAGTGGGACTACTCAAGGATTAAGAAGCTGCAAAGCTGGTAAGAATATCAGAATCTCACCCAAACTATAATCAGTTTCTCTGAA
>WEKY01025049.1:0-43564 GCA_013390045.1 Picathartes gymnocephalus | reverse complement strand
TAGGCCTATAGTCATGTTATATCTTTAGAAATCTTTAAATAAAGAATAAATATAATATGGGAATTAAAATTATTAACAGAAGGCACACAGGTAATCATAATGGTGACTTTTAACCTCTAGTTCTATTCATAGATTCAAGATTTCACTCTAAGAACATTGAAAAGCCTTGTTTTGGCTGAATTATTTTTCACCTGCATTAAAACTGAGAAGGAAAATGAAGAGGAATAGAGTGAGATGATATAAAATGGAAAAAAAAAAAAAAAGGTTTCAATTTAATCACTTTCAAACCAACTCATCAGTTTCTGACAGATTTAATAATCTTAAAGTAAGTTTGTTTGGTTTTTCCCTTTGCACATTTCTTTTCAGCAAGGCTGCCTTATGTAGTGGCACAAACCTCAGAGGAGATCATTCACCTGTCTTTCCTGTCAAATTACATTGCAGAGTCAACAGTAGCCAACGAAGTGTGATATCTCATGCTAGACTTTTAGATCCCAATAAATCTGGTCAGAGGAGTACCTCCTGTAATTCAAAATGTTTTAAACAATTAAATATTTCAAAACTATAAAAAGGACTTAAAATGTGAACTTAATGTAATCATGTTCAGACAGATTGTTTACGCAATAAGCAAGAATAATTCAAGAGTAGATTGAAAGAGTAACTCAGTAGAAAGGAGATGAGAATTTATAAGTGAGTTTAGCAAACTATCATCAGAAAAACACACATGCTGCTCTTGATCCCATGACCCCTAGAAACAGTGGAGAAATTCCTCTTATGGCTCAGTTGTGACTCCAGTGAAGTTGTTTGTGCTACCATATATCATCTGGGTATGGTAATTTGATTGGAAATGGAGCTAAAACTCAGGCTTTCCATATTCAAAGA
This sequence comes from Picathartes gymnocephalus, assembly GCA_013390045.1. Lineage (NCBI taxonomy): Eukaryota > Metazoa > Chordata > Aves > Passeriformes > Picathartidae > Picathartes > Picathartes gymnocephalus. The sequence goes on along the minus strand of WEKY01025049.1, from coordinate 42,685 downwards.
AGGCAAATGAAAGTTATAAAATACACCATATATATTTTTTTTATTATTAATATTGACATTTTGCTGTATAATGTTGCAAATCAATTTAAAAACAAATTGTGATTTTTGCACTGGTAGTAGTAGGCTAATTTAAAATTTTTGATAACTATATAAATTAATTCTGCAGAGAACCATTTTTGTAATGATTATAATTTGTAAATTGATAGTTGAGTAATAAGCAGGCTAATCAGTCATCTTAATGGAAATGTACAGTAGCAGAATATTAGGATAAAATAATATGCTAGGTAGGGAATTTGAAGGACTGTAGCCTTAAGCTAGTCCAATCAAACACACTGCAGCACTAATGTTGAATTCACTTACTCATTCTCACTTCAGTGAGTTTCAAAAGTAAGAGGTTCAGCCATTTCTTTTTTTCTAGAACTAAAATTTGAGATTCCAGAGACTTCTCATACTACATGTGTGTACCGTAACTAATCTCTCTATTTTGTCATGGATTTTGAATTGAAAAGATAACCTGTAATCAATAGACACATGAGAATATAGGCAACACATCTAGGTGAGTAACTACATCCTGTATTAAATCTTCCATTTAGAATTTATGTACATATTTGCTAATATCTTGTGTTTTAAGACCTCGACTTCTTGAAGGAGGTTGTTTCTTATGTTCTCTTTGCAAAGTTCCTGGTTTGTTGAAAAGCATGCCAGACAGAAGTAAGCAAAAAAATGAATGACATATTATAATTTAAAAATAAATGGCTAACATTACTAACCTGAAAATCTAAAAGATGAAAACATTTTTAGAGTCCTTCCAACGTATTTGCCAATAACAGTGAGAAAAAAGAAATAGCAAGTAAAAGTCTGGGACAGGAAAACACAATTACCTCTGATTATCTGGGAATCTAGTTGGGAAGAACTCATCTTCCTGTGGTTGTTCATTAGAGATTTTGAACTAGCAGACTGATCACTTTAAAAAAGAATTTTAACAAGGGCCTCCAGGTCTTTGTAGTTTAACTATATAGCAATTAGTGAATAGCTGTTTTTCAGCTGATTTTTTCAACCTTTTGTTGCTGTGTGGTACAGTATAACTTAAACTGCAGCTCCCCATGAGCACAATTTGAAATATATAACATGGATTTAGATTAGACAGTGAAGAAAACAAGTGAGCTATAACACATAATACACAGGTATTTGTATGTAATGGTATTTTTGGAGAATGCTTTTGATTAATTTATTAATTGCTAAAAAAACTTGTACAGTGTTTTTCCAAAATACCCGGTAACAGCAAGAAATACAGAGTGGTAGTATTACAGCCACAGTAACTGGTAGGATTTGATGTAGAATCTATAATGGTTGTCAGACTGGGAGCTCTGCAGTGTAATAATTCTAATTCAGTCAGAAAATGTGTTAATATATCATAATTTATAAGGATAAAAAAATGAACCTTGTCAGAATAAATACAGACAAGAAAAAGTTACATTTCACGTGAAAGGTTTTCTATGTATTAGAGCAGAGAAGTCCTGCTGTCCTAGTTAATAGCAGATTTTTACTAACCAGAAGAAAAATGAAAGATTATGCTATTGTGAGGTGCTAGGTGAAGAATGAATGCAAAATAACTTTCTAATTATGATAAAGATGTTCCCGGATAGAAAGACGATCTTAAAAGTGAACAGAAACTCTTTGCAGCTTAGCTAATATGAAAAGAAATAAAGTAATAAGTATCATTGAAGGATTGGGTTTGAAAGGGACCTTTAAAGACCATCTAGTCCAATCCCAGATAAGGACACTGCATTTCTAGAACACAGAAATATAGACATGAATAGAGGAGAGCTTTCAGAGCAGAAGCGCTGAGTTACACTCATAGGAAAAACAATTTATTTTAATGCCAACAGGAAGGGACGACTACAAACATGCAAAGGTGGTAAAATATTTAGAATATTTTTCCTGTTGCAAACTAAACACAGGGCATGATCAGAAGGTTCATATTGTTTGATGTTATTTTATAAAGCAAGCATTTAAAAATAATTAATATCATCTGGAAACATCCAAGTTATGCTATTTATCATGCAACATTTAAAAAAAAAAAGCTTCTGCATGACAGTTCTGGATTGCTCAAAGGCAAGAATAAAAACAATGTGGGAAGTGGAAGTGTTTTATGCAAGGCTTTTTCTGTACAGCTGCGTAAGGATGGGCACTTTGTATGAAAAGGTTCTGCTTTCAGTAACATCTGCTAGTTTATCTTTATCTCATCTGACTCATGCAGCCCGCTGGTAATAATGCCACTCTTGAACGAGGCTTACGGGACATTGCTGTACTAAACCTGTGCCAGTGAAGATAGAACCCATCGGCTGGCACAGGTAGGCTGCACATGTAGATGCAAGGGAAGGGGAGCTGCAGGGACAGAAGCAGGAGGTGCTGAGAGACCAGCAGCGTGGTGTGCCGCTGGAAGGGGCAAACAGATAGAGAGAGCTGTCATCTTGCACCAGCTCTGTTCTAAGGGTTGTGAGGAACCTTGCACAGGAAAAAGTCCCCACCCCTTGGAGGTTAGGAAGGTTAACAGGTACCACTAGAGGCTTTTAAGAGAATAGTCACATTTAATGGCAGGGTAGATTAGAAGAGATATATTTGATAAAACTTGATATAGCAAGTACATTCATTGCGTGGAAAAAGCAAAGGATATACTTGAGCCCCTCAGACAGCATGGGAAAACACTGTTAGCACTGCATAACACAGGTTATATTTCCAACTAATGAAAGACAGGTGGGTATAGGTGATTTATATTAAGTTCATCTGGAGAGGAAACCTATAAAACCCTGAGATTTTGAAATGTTGGTGTTCATTTGGGGGTGGGGTGGGGGAAGGGGAATTCAGAAGATCATAAATGTGAATAACCTAAACTGACAATATTTTTAGGTTCAGCACAGTGGAAAACTGGATACTGAAATTTCATATTTTAATAGAACCTTTGTTCATGAAAGCTACATACCCTGTATTTAAAAGAAAATAGTTTTTAAAATATTTATTTTAGCCTAGATTATGCTGATACATCTTACTTAAACATGTTTGAAATGTTCAAAGCAAATCAGAGAAATATGCCAAAACTTACAGTTTTCTGGAAGGCTGCCTACTATGATACAGTGGTGCTATTTTCATGTTTGAATGAAAACTATCAAATCAATTTAAGCATCAAACACCAAACCTATTAGGAGACAATTCAACTGATCCTAAAATATTTTTTAATTATAGAGGGAGAAATAAGCAAATTTAATTCCACTTCTTTCTAAAGAAATAATGGAACAAAGAAACAAGCATGTTTTCCTGGTAGTTAGGATGTTTCTGCTCTACTGGAACTGGAAAAATTAATGATATCCAAAATTAGGAAAGGAAGCTCTTTTAGCAAAGGCTACCTTTGGTGAATTGACTATTAAAGAGAGCTGTAGAGCTGCATTAGATATGTGTTAGACGCGGCATGTCTGGCAGGTTGGTAGGATATCAGAGGCAAAACAGAGTAAAGAGAAAGAAAATAGTCTAAGATTAAGGTGGTATACCAAGTCTCAGAGCTGAACATAATGTGGAATTTCGGAGGCAAAAGATAATTTTGTGTGCTTTGGGAAAACAATCTGAATGGGAAAACTATGGTTGCCACAGCAACCATTGTTATGCAAAGGATCCCACAGAAAACACTTATTGAAAATGTCTAATGAATTTGGACTTGATTACAAGGGTTGGTGCAGGCTTACTTCTCCAGCGAAGAATTAAATTTGAAGTTTTTTATTGGGGGAAAAGTATCTTTTACACCCCTTTAACATTCTATCCTCTTAGTTTTTGTCAGGCTTAGGTACGTTCATCACAACAGTGAGTTTCACAGTTTCTTACATAACAAAATTTGCATGACAAAAAGAAATATCCAGCTGGTGATGGATAACAGGCCAAGGAGATGATTCTTAAAAAAACCCCATAAAATTAAAAGAAAAACTGAAGATGGACAGAAAGGTCCTGTAATTAAAATGAACTGGATTTTAATATCTGTGAATGAATGGTTCCGTGCTGCAGATTACCATCCCCTGAAGACTACTGAAGCTCTGTCAAAAGTCAGACAAGTCAGAGGAGCAGGTTTCATGCGCTGGGAAATTCCTATTTCCTTATGAGCAGACTTTAAATGAATCTATTTTTATATTTTAAGATGGAAAGTCTGGCACATACCTGGTGTATGATGATGATTGGCTTCTCTAGTAAGGCAACATACAGTAACAACTTCTTCCTCAGGTGTAGAAAAATTAGTCTGTACTATACGTAATAGCTAACTGGAAGGATCCTAGTGCCAGAAATAATAGTCTGTGAAGAATAATCCTGCAGTACTCTGTTGTAACTGATAAAACAAAGATTATGAGGAAATATGGTAACATTTTGAAAAACCATAAGAGTACAATATATGGTTTGCTGAATGTGGATTGGAATGAAACTTCTGGAAAAGAAAGTTACTGTCAAACGAACATGCATGACTGTGTTTGAGGATGAAAGGCACTGCTAATCAGATCATGCTTGCCAGATCATGCAGACATCAGGAATCAGACAAATAGAGGAAAAACAGGGAATTTTTTCATGAAAGCTACGTACCCTGTATTTAAAAGAAAATAATTTTGTACACATTTATTTTAGCCTAGATTATGCTGCCATGTCTTACTTAAGTAAGGAGAACACTTAGTGTTCTTCCTAAGGAGATGTCATCGCTTCCACCACTGACTGGAATAGCACCAAGGCACACTTTTGTATGTCCTGCACTAATATTAAGGTAAACATTCTTATTCAAGCTGTTATCTACTCAAATCCTCAATCAGAATTAGGTGCTTTGACAAGCATGGTTAGTTTAGCAACCCTCAGGCTCACGCTAACTCATATGTCTGTGCTGTAATCTAAGTGACTACGCCATGTCTTTGTTGTGCCTAAGTTTCACTACTTGCTCTAATGCATTCAGTTTTTAAACCAATTCATCCTGCTTATACAGCAATTACAAGATAAGGATGTTTTAAATACTCATATGGTAAATATCACATGATGATAATTTGCTCCATAGCAGTACTGCTACTCATTCTCAAATGATTTCAGATATTGAAGAATGAATGTTTGAGTAAGGAGGGATGACCATTTTCCTGACTTTACTGCTGAGGCATAGATAAAAGAAGTAAAATCAGGCATTTCAGAGCTAGCGAGAAGTTGCAAACTCTTGGCAGCTTTTGGCTGAAGCAGAGTGGAGGTGTGTCATCCCTGAGAGTTAATTGTCTTGGTGATGTGGCTGGTAGCACTCTGCCAGCTTAGCTTGCCTGCTGGCAGCATGCTGCCCTCCTGACAGCAGGGAAGGGCAGCAAACTCACAAGAACTTCCTCATAAAAACCTCTGAGGATTAGACTGAAGAGAGGATTGCCCAAGGTGCTGGTTATACAGCGGTAGGTTGTATGTAAACCAACATAGAGCCTTCTTTACCACTGTTTTACTACCAAGGGACCAATAAAATTACATCCTCCCATTTCAGTTTTCCCTGGGTCTTTTTCTGCAAGCCTACTTAATCTGTAATGGTTTCTTTTAAAATAAGCAGTTCTAGCAAAAAGATACTTCTGGCTGTTCTAAATAGCGTTGGCACTGACATCAAAACAGCATGGTGTGGCTTTATATGAATAGCACCAGAGTATTAAATATTAGGACAGAAAAAAATAGCTATATTATGCAAGTCAGATGCACTTATACTCCTCATGAAACATGTCAGCCTGACTCCTTAACTGGGTAAGAAGTGTTCAGACTTTGCTCAGGGTATAATCAAATATTAAGAATCAACCACAAACAAAGCTTATCAGCTAGAAAAGAAAAACCATTTCAAACAAATGGCAAACGAAGTTCTGAAAAGCAGTGTGCAGCTAGAAACTCAAACATATTTTCAAGAACAAAATCTGCTACAATAATCATTAAAATCAAATCCTCAAGACAGGATTTGGTAAAATGATGCTGTGAGGGTGTGCTCCTTCTATTGAAATAGGAAAGGAGTTGAGAACCAAACAAAGATGAGTAAGTAGACATTATTAGAATGCTATTACTAATGACAGTAACAGAAGCAAAATTTTTTCCCGTGCAAGTTTCCAAAATGCGGGGAATTATAGATTAGAAATATGGAATTTCTCAATACACAAACAGCTCAATCTTTCTTTATCTACTATAATATAGCATTATAAGACCGAATAGTCAAAATACTTGTGAGATTTCTAGCTTAACTGGAATATTTGCATTTTAGTAGCATAATCTATTAAGTTATTAGAACTGGCTCAGAAAAAAATTAGACCGAGTTTAGAAAACTACTGCCAGATTTGCTACTTTAAGTAACTTACATTTAAAATCTTTAACCTATGAATAGTGTCTTTTTCTATATAAACAGTATCTTCAGGTAAAATATTCTCAAATTTATAAATTATTAAAATTATATGTATTTTTTGTATTATAATTTTCATCATAAAAAGGCTGGATTGATAGTTCATCATCACTTAAGGAGCACCAAATCAATGTGCACACTGAACATTTTATATACAGAACATCATTTGAAGAAAGAAAAACCTTTTGCAAAAACACACCTAGGGAAAACTTACAGCTGTATGGATTCAAGTATCTGCATAAGGAAACAAGATGAGGTAAGAAGTGGAGGTCCCATGGATGTCTTAGCAATGTACACTGAAGTGAAATAAAAAGTTTTTCATCCATCGTCACAGGCAAAACCATCATGACTTCTTGCATCCTCCAAAAGAATCACCTCCCTCTTCCCTAGTCTCCACATGCAGTTTTTGCTGTGGTGTCATTCTAGCTGTTCCAGTCTCTCCAAGGAGGTGAGGGGTAGTGCAGGAGGCCGGAGTTCTGTGTGCATAGGTTTCCTTCTGCTTTTCCATCAGTCTTCTTGCTGCATTTCATCCACTGCTCCATGATTCTTTGTGTTCTTGCCCTGCCTGAGGTCACTTGCAGTGTCCCCAGGGTGTCTCTGCCTGGCTTGTCACCTTCAAAGCTTCATTTCAGAGCAGGCTGTGCCATCTGCAGCCTTGCTGCTCAGGTCCTACCAGGTATGCCTCATAACCTCAGTCAGAAGTAATTTCCTGGAAAGAGTGAATAACAAATATTTTGAGAGAGCTGTCTCACAGCCCTTTCCCTCATGAATAAGTACTGATAAAAAAAAAGTTATTGCACATTAGTGCAGACAAAAAATAACCCACCCACCCCTCACAATGAAACAGAAACCAAACAGCAAGGTTGCCTCATGAAGGAGAAAAAATGAGTCCTTTTCATAAATACTAAATAATAATAATAATAATAATAAAAGACTGGATCAACACACCCACAAATAGTTTAAATAATTAACATCTTTCTATGCCCCTTCCCTCTCAGTTCCTAAAAATATTCCTTTGATTAAAGGAAGTTATAACTGAAGTTACCGTAGTTGAACTGAATCAAAGCAGTAACCTACATTTTGAACAAGGCTGAAAAATAAAAAAATGCAAATACTTGAATTTTGCATTCCCATGTTTATGACAACCTACCAAACAAAAAAAATAAACCTATGTATATATATAGTTTAACCTGAGAACAGCTTTTCACTTCAGAAAATGCTCTTCAGTCTCCTCTGGCCTTGATCATTGGACTTACAGGCCAAAGGAAAAAATCAAGAAGTTCCTTCTTTTGGAAGGTACTCCTTCTAGCATTAAGCAATGTGATATCTTAATAGGAGATTTTAATATCTATTCAAATTTCTGAATCTTCTCAATACCTCTTAATTAAACACATGACGCTGTCAGTCTCCAGGGGGCTTGAAACAAGTATGTATCTCAAATTAATCTTGAATCAAGCTGAAACACGAAGATTTCTTACACAAGCCTCAGGGACCTCTGTGCTGCACATATTAGTTCTTGCTAAAAACCTCTTCCCTGCTGACCACAGAAGTTCCTTCTGATATAGGAACCAGAGGAAGCTGTTCCCACAAGGAGTACAGCAGAACAAGGATTAACTAAGATAAAGGAAATGAAAAAAATCATTATCCTATAATGTACACAGCATATTTTGTGATTCACACCACTCATTAATCTGATCAATCTTGTATAGTGTGGATCCAAAAAAGCCAGGATACATAATAGGGTTCTCAAAGCAGATTTCACTAAGCCTAATATCACTACTTACCCGGAGAAATTTACCTTCTGTTCGTAGCCTTTAGCTACGCTCTGCTGCCCGGGGTGCTGTGACTGCGCCGGTGGAAGGCAATCTCTCTGGGGACCTTCTCTGATCCCCAGAGCCCTATCGCAGCCACAGAGGGCAGAGCCGAGAGCAGCGTGAAGAGCAGGTGAGCACCGCGAGGAGAAGCCAAGCAGGGAGGACTCAGCAGCTCTGCATCCCAACTAAGATTTATTCAGCTGATGGGGAGAGACTGACTGAGTCAGGCCACCGGGAGTCTCACATAGAAGGATCGAACCTCCTATGCTCTGCTCCGGGAGACCCCGAAACACAGGTGACAGGGGGTTTCATACCCTCAGGATCCCAGGGGTGGAGGCACAAACATGACCAATTGGGAAAGCCCAAGGGTGTGGTCCAGGGGTGAGGGACAGGTTACACAGCAAACGGGAGAACAGGGGAGGGGGTTACACCTGTGAGGGCCAATGCATAGCCAAATGACAGAGACCCTTCTAGAACTTGGGGCAGGGGTGAAAGGAGAATGACAGGGGAGAGAGGGATCCTCTCGCACGACCAGGGGAGGGGACAGGGAGAATATACAGGGTCCAAACAGGGGTACATAGAACAAACCAAAATACAATTAACCAATAAAAACCGCTGCATCAGTAGCCATATCAGGTAAATGGTAGACTGGCTAATTTTCTAGTCTTGAAAAGCTAGTTCAATGTAAATGATGCATTGACTGAATCTGTCACAGTTACAGATCACATATGGATTGACTTTCATAGAATATGTTACATAATGCAAAGTTACCCTTCTACATAATGATAAAAAGTCCACTGGATAAATAGGTAATGCATGTCTTACAAAAACAGAACAAAGAAAGCTGTATTTTTCAGTGCGTACTGAAGTGCTTGGAATAAAAGTCCCATGTTCTGAAAGAAACATCAGGCAAAACTGAAATAAAACTCAATGATTAGGGTTTGTCTTAATATGTAGTCAACTATTTAACTGTTTGTTCATAAATTATTCATAATATATATGAAATTGAAAATCTCCATGGTGACCTCTATGAAGTCTCAATAATTCTGCTTGAAAAAAACAGAAATGAGATTTTTCCACACAGTTTTATGCATCATGCAGAATAATTTTTTCCCTTAGATCATAAAAATCTTTTCTACATGTCAATAAAATAAATTGTTGCATACAAAGATCTAGTGGACTTCAAGGAACCAACAGAGACCAGAACTATGCCGAGATAGATTCATGGTGTATTGGCAGTTTGGGGCGGAGTGCGAAGGGAGCGAAGAATGATTTATAGGTTAATTCTTGAAAGGTTGTACATTAGTTTCTTTAACAGCATGAAGGTCTAATTATTTGGATACAGATACTTCCTTCAGGGAAGTTCCTGTTCCTCTTCTTATAAAACTGTGAGTAGATAAGGACCAGTAGAATTTATGTCAGGGAGAGAAGAAAGAACTCTGTAAAAATTTGTTGGTTTTATGCACGTTTTGTTCAGTGAACTTTTCCAGCTATGTTTAAATTACAAACTACTCATAAGTAACACAACAGCAGGTGACTGTACAGCACAACTTCTCTAGCTGCAACATTCAAACACTTACATCATTTGACCTGCTTCTGTGAATAACATGCTCTTTCAACAGACCAAAGAAATAAAATTTCAAGAGCTTTCCCTTTTTTTTTTTTTTTTTTGAAAGTTCAACATTATGTAGAGAAAGAAAGGTGAAAAAGTTGGGTATTGCCAGCAGATATTACTGTCCTTGTGTTCCACTGAAAACAAAATAATTTTTTCCTATGTTGTGAAACAAAAGAAAAGAACTAGACAATTCTTTTTCAAGATATACTGTCAAAGGCTAAACCCTTTGGGCACTACACAAAACTGATTTTCAGTCTGCATTACTGACTGTAGTGCAGTTTCTTTCCTAGTTCCATAGTGGTAAAAAACACACCATGTTTGAACACTGTGTAGCTCACTGGAAGGTCAGAGCATCTGTTTTATTTGTGTTGCAATACTTCAGCATTAACAGCAGGCAAACACAGACCAACAATAGGAAGGGTCAAGTAGGAAAACAAAATTCCTTACAACCTGGTCCACAGAGCAAATTTATCCTCCCCACCATGTGTCTTTTAAAGGAAATCTGTCAAATATAAAAAACTGCATGCATTTATACTACTTTACCTTCTACTTTGTTTGCTTAACTTCTTTTTAAGCTGTTCCAGCAAGTATGTTGACAATATACCCACTCATTATATTTCCAGACTTACCAACCTTCCTAGGTGAATTTTCTAAGTGGCTAACCTGTCCTTACTGAACTTTTTGACAAAGGGCAAAGAAAATATCTATCTGTCTGTCTATCTATCTATCCATAAATCATCCATCTTTAGATCATTTTCATTGGGGCCATTATCTGCTCTCCCCTCATTCTTAGACAAAAACTTGTAGACTGAATAACCTTATTTCTTTAAGCCTTTTCTTAATGGGTTTTGCATATTAGAAAATCTAATTGACCTAATACTGTGTGAATTGCTGAATTACACTAATTCTTTTCATAACTCAAAATTCTATTCAGTTCTACTTCTGTCCTATGCTTTTAGCCCTCTCCTGCTTGATACGTCTTGTATATTCTCTTTATTTCAACAAATATTGAAAAATAATAGTACCCGAGGGTTGGGTTTTTTTGGTTGGTTTTGTGGTGTTGTTTTTTTTGTTTTTTTGTGTGTGCCATTAATCCATCAGAATCCCAGCACTTTGGCGATCCTTGACTTATCACACCAAGCTTGCAGAAGAAATGTTACACAGCTCAGTAATATGAGTCTAGACTTTCAAGAAGAAATTCTGAGCAGTCTGAGAAATCTGAGAAAGCAGAATTCTCTGCCTAGAAAAGGAGCCAGATCATCTTAGTTTTAGCAGAAACTGATGCCTACATTTGTTGTATTACATTAATAGCACCTCTACTTTTTGAAAGAGAAGAAGGAAAAGACAGCTTCTTTGTTTCAGTGTTGCAGTAAAATATTATAAACTTTGACTTCAGATTAGACCAGAGGCTATGAAATATCTTGGAATATATTAGTAGGGGCTAGAAAACACAGAAAAGATGATATGGGATAAACTACACTACTATTTAACATGCTAAAAATACATTACTTATTACAAACCCTGATTTATTCTGCAGAAACGCACATGATTGTGTGGCAAACAGGACTCTGATGTCTTCTCCTTTTGACTCCTTCCTGATTCTCTCCATTACCTGTTAAAAAATTTCTTCTATTTTAAAAACATTATTAGAACTTCTGAAACCTGTCTCAACAGATACATCCAATTCATAATTTTAAACCCAAACCAAACCCAAACACGACAAAACCAAAGAGGTATTTGATTCCTGTCTAGAGAGTGGCCTCAGTGAGATCTACTTCTTTACCCACACAAGCTGTTCTGTCAGACAACTTCCTGGTATAAAAAGGCCTCATCTGTGACCTGCTGCTTTGTTGTGAAATATATTACAATTCTTTCAATAAAAAACACAGTCTTCCAAAAATATTCTTAGCACGAAGGAGAGCATGTCTTTTTCCTTACATTTTTGATAAGGGATCTAAATTGCATTTATGGTTTGATGCAATTTTCCTGAGGTACGTAGCACCTACACAGGGGGGCAATTAATCCATTTTGAGTCCTTCTAAACCAGCATCAGAAGCCATCAGTAGGAGGTGTGAAGATTTTCAGAGCCACTGAGGTCTACCAATCATAGCACTGACTAGCCAGGGAGGAGAAAGTAAAATCTGGAAAGAAAACTAAAGCAACAATTTGAGAGTTGGAAGAATTAGGAAAATTGCAAACTTCACAGAAAGTCAGTTCTGGGTTTTTACTTTTTTTTTTTTTCTCCTAAAGAGAGTCTGGTATAAAGAACTTCTCCAGTCAAGGCAGATCTTCAGTATAACACTCTGTTCTTTTACCTTTTTCAGTGTTTCTACTCTTTTACATGAACCTTCTGTAATTTTAGCAATAGAGCACTCAGGAAATATAAAGAAATTCTATCTACCCCCGTTGCATTCCAGAGCTTTGATACTAACTATGCTGAGTGAAGTTTGAAATTGAAGAAGTGGGGGAAAGAAGAAAAGGGAATGTAAAGAAAACCTTTTTCTTACTACATGATTTCTTCCAAAACTTCCTTGTCTGCTTCTTCTTGTCTTCTAATATGCAATCTGTCTTCAGAGAGGGCCCTAAGCTTTGCCCCACATCTAATATCCTATAAAGTGTGGTGCTTTGGCAGAGGTTCTCTCCTTCAATTTGTTTTGTTTATGACTATATGGGCTTGCAACACATACTTCAAAACTGATTGCACGGAAGACTCTACAAAAATATATATGGCTTTAGAAAGACATAAGGTACAATTAACATCTTCCTGTGACTATTTAACTGTCAAGTCCCTACCTTCAAGCAGATTAAAAGCTAGGTTAGTAGGTTGTAGTAGGTATAAAAAGCTTGTAGTAGATATAACAGTTACTAAGAAAATATTTTGCTCTTTACCACTCCTGTTCTTTATTTTTTGTTATGTTATGTCATCTTCCTTCAAATTTTGGAGCTAGAGATCATTTTACTTGACTTTCTTAACCAGCTCATAGTACATCTCTTCTATCCCTGTGGCCACACCCCATATGTATGTGCGTGCATGTGTGTGTGTATATATAGATATATCATATATATATATGTAATGACACTTATGGATAATGTCAGTAAGTTCAGGCAGAAATTAGTCCTAGGAAAATAAACCTGCAGAAGACAAAATAAAAATCAAATGAACATTTGGTAAGTACAAGTAAATCAACTTTGACAGAGAGTAACAAGTGTTCACTGATATATTTGGGGCTGTTTTTGGAAACCAACAAATTGAAGGTATGTTGTTTTGTTTTGTACACATAGAAATTCTCATAGCATGATAGAAAAAATATTAGGTCTGCCAAGTTCCACTGAATTTTTGAGCAAATGTTTTGAGAGTTTTGAGAAAAGTAATTCATGCAGGCTCCAACTTCAGCTAACATGGTAAGTGCAATTACATTGGTATATGTCAAGATTTTAAGAAGTACATTTATCTTTTTTATTTTCATAATATATATAATATAAATACTTGAGACACTCAAAAGTTCTGTTTGCTATGATGATTGCAAATCTAAAATATTTCTACTAATGTTGTCCAATTTAACATGTAAAGAAACATTCTTTCTTTGACATACTTGTTCTCATCCAGTCTTGAGAATGACCAAGATTTTAACTTGATTTAGACTGTATTGCTTTCCCTAATGACATTAGAAAATATTACTCATAATAATTTTTGCTAAGTATCATCACTGAAACACAGTAATATTCAAAAGAGAGGCTGGGCCAATGATTAACCTTTAAGATGAAGAAATCAGTTATCTTAGCTTTGTACATCCATCTAGACAAATGAAGAAATATGTATAGACCTGAGCATCCTTTAGAGAGTCACAATATCCAGCTCTTCTTTTCACAAGAAAGAAACTGGTACTCATTTACTTTTTAAAAAATAAGGTCAACAAATAAGGTTTTTCTTAAGGTCAACATACCTTATGACTGCCTGGATTAAATCTTCAGCTTCAGTCCAGAAAATTCTTCATTTTTAGAGCGGTTTCAGGAAGATGGTGCGATCTTGTGATGCTGATGGCTATATTTATGCTTTTATCAGTATTCAATGGAACAATAGCTATAATTCTGAATCATTCCATTTTCATTGTGTGGAAATCAATCCTACCACCAAAATGTCTACTAGCATAAATAGTATAAGACCAGTTTTCCATTATTCATAAAGGCTAGTTTTTATTTGCATTCCTAAACAGTTTAGCTGTTTAGTTTGTTGGGAGAGAGATGAGCTAGCTATGAACATCTTTAATTATTTTTTCTGTAATTTGACAAAACTGATTATTATCAAGGGAAATTCAATTCTCAAAAGCAGTAAAAAAAGGAAAAATTAGTTATGTCAGAGGTCTTCCATTCAAGAAGAATAATTGAAAGGACTTATCAATTGGTTTCTAATTGAGACTGATGGTAATAAAAAATAGAATACCATTTAATTAAAGATGTATGTGTCCTTTAAATATACCTCTTGTTGGTTTTCTTTGTCCCCATCAATTGTTGAGGCTTTCATTTTATCCAATTGCCCCTTATGGGATGTAGGAATACTATTTCAGTGAAACCATATTTATTTTTTAATCCATTATTGTTCTGAAGTGAGTAGACCGCCACCATGAAGTAACAACATTTTAAATTCAGTTTTGAAAACATTAGATAAATCCTAAGTTATCAGGCTTCTTTCTCAGATTTCATGAAAAATACATTCATGAAAGTAAAACCACCATTGTTTCTTAGCAACAGCTTCATGACCAGCAAAGTATTGGAAAATCTGCTTTGCAAACTTTCCTCTCTCTTCATAACTAAAAATTTAATTTGTCCATCAGTAATGAAGTAAGTTTTCCAGGATCCTAAGACATATACACATGACAGCTGAATAAACTCATTATAAGTCTATGAAGGAAGAAAATCTTGGAGAACTGAAACTTGTACATGGGCAGTTAACTAGGCTGCACTTGTCTGCATCAGAATCTGTTCCACATCAGAATTAACTGAACCTTGGGGTTGGTTGTTATGCTGAGGTTTTTTTTGTTTAGTTAGTTTGGGTTTTTGTTCTGGTGGGTTGGAGGTGGGGGGAGGGTTTTTTGTTTTGTTGTTGTTAGGGTTTTTTGAAATTTTGCTTTTGTTTATTGTGGGCAGGATGTAATTTATGCATATTTTACAAATTCCCACCACTAATTTTTATGGGAGAACAGATTAACAAAGCTGTTCAAAATCACAGATTCCAGGTACAATGTGGTGTCCAGATCACAGTAGCAAGCTGTATGTCTTAATAATGTGGCAGTATGTAGTGTGTTGGAATTGCTCATTAGAAAGAAAGGAGAGTTCTTAAAACATGAAAATGACAGCTCTAGACATTTATGCACATGACTGTAATACTAATTTCCTCTTAACTGCTTTAGGTCAAGGGCCTGTAATTAAATTATTCTGTTTCTACTGTGAGAATAATGCAACAATTGACTGAGCATATTTTTAAACAAATTTAAAAAGTCAGCAAATTAATGACTGAAAAAGACATGTAACTTTAAACGATTTTACAGTCAACTAAAAAAAAAAATTACAATTTATATGTTCTATAATCTATAACATAGTCGCATATAGAGCATATAAAAGCATTATGTGCAGTAAAAAAAGACTCAATGGAGTTTTAATAGAGAGATGACATGTAAGTGGTGATATATAAAGCAGTCAAGGTTTACTTCTTAGAAAAGCACTCAAATGTATCTGCTGAAACTGATCAGAACTGACAACAATATAAAAAAACCTAAGTTTATAAAGCAAAGTGATATGAAACTGTAGGAATGAAGCAACACAACTGATATTTTGTGATGTCAAATAATACTTGTCATAATTGCCAAATTTCAGTGAACTAGATTAATTGCACAGCAAACATGAATAGTTTTTGGTTGGTTAAAAAAAAAGATTTTGATTCTTTGGTCACAGAAATTCTGAAGTCTAAATTTCTTCCAATGTATTAAACCTTGTTAATGTGAGTTGTCTGAGAATAATATAGGTAGCATTTCTATTGCTTCTCTATATTTATTACAAAATGGACCCAGAGTGCATCTGTACTCTTGCCACCAACTTAGCTTTTATTCTTTTGAGATTTTTGAAAGCCTTATATATATTCCTTTATGAGATTATTTCCATTTATTATTTAAAATGGTATGGAATAGTCCATGAATGACAGAGCTGGAGGAAAGATAGGAAAATGGTCATCAAATTTTCTGTATTAGAACACCAAAATAAAAGATAGTATAAATAAAGGGAGGGAGAGGTTTAATCAATTTTCTCATCTAGAACTTCGAAACACTATTTTCCTTTAAAATGCATTTATACATGAATTGTGTGAAAAAATGCAAAGAAATTGTAATAGCTACTATGATAAATAATTAGCTCTTACATTGATTCCACATATATGTGGTGTATATACACACAAGCACACACCTTACGTTTCCATTATCATTGTTTTGAGCACTTATATTTTGCCTCTGGAAGCAACAGAAGTTGTATAAATCAGATCCTGTTAAAAAAAAATAAATTAAAAGCACAAGAGTATTACACTTGTTTCATAACAGAAACTTATAGCCCCAGGATGCAAGTGCAAAGCAAATTGGGAATTCATCTAAAAGCAGAGCTTTGCTTCCTCGCAGAATTTCTCAAAGGAACTCAGCAAGAAGTTGTTGAAGACACACAGTTAGTACTCTACTATTTCCTGACTTTGCTTTTAACTGCCTGCAAGCAGTACAGCTTGAGCTTTAGCTTGGGCTAAATACAACAAATAAGACCTTGCAAGCCTGAGTTTGCTGTTGACAACTTACAGATCAATTTTGTCTTTGAAGCTGGTTTTGCTTTGATTAAGGTGGGACTGCCAGAGATCCTTTCCAACCTAAAGGATAACCTAGCAAACCTATGAAGGACTGGTGTAAACTAAACAAAATCCCCTGTGTCATACCCCCCAACAATGTGGCTCACTCATGGAATTGTTGAACTGTTGTGTACAAGATGCATGCTTTGAATCCACCACGCTCCACATCTCACAATGTCATAGAGAACAAGTTGTGGTATTGTGTGCATTGACACATACAGGTAACCAGGCCAAACACCAAGCCACAGGTGAAATGCAAAGAGTAGATTTATTTAGTTAGCTTGCTAACAATTCTGGGTGGCAGAGGCACAGTCTGTGCCTTTATGCTCTCTCTCCCCTAGAAGGCGGTTCAAGCACGTCTGTGAGAGTGTGTTATCTGTACACAGGAATTCTACTTCTCAAAACAGGCAGAGGGTGAACAACACTAGGCGTAATAAATGGAGCTACCCACACTGATAATCTTAGCATTTCCAGCTGCAATGTCACTTTGAGTAGAACTATTCCCTCCTTGCCAAATCTTCCAACTTTGACCCTTTACTCCCAATAGATATTATTACGTGCTTTACTACTCTTAAAACTATTTGAAAGAATCATTAGGATTTCATGCATAACAGGGGAAGTGTCTGGGAGTATCTGTGAATCTCCCAAATACTCACCCAATCCAATGCACCTGCTTTGATGGGATCTCTCGAAATGTATTCCATGGCAGAGGCAGCAGCTCATGAAAATGCTGGCATCCCCACTGTTTCTCTCTTTTGATATCAAAACCCTTGCACTCCACCTCCTCCTTCCACAGTCTTATTCCTTAACCACTGTTCTGCAAAGACTATTAGGGAGAGATTTACACATTTGAGCATATCTAATTTCCTGTACTTGTCAAGGAAGCTGTGGTCAATACAGGTAGTGGTGGTATAGACAGTGCAATCAATGGAGTCCAGAATTCAGTATTGGTCAATTTTTTCTCAGCAGCAAGTAAGGATGTCCTTTAGGGAAATCCTAGCCACAAGCAGTCCAACCTCTATGGACTGTAGATTGCTATTGACAGTAGTGGGAGCAGTCCAGATCCTGATTTGCAGACATGAAAGTTCAAGTGCTTTAATTAGGACCTGAAACCCACACTTACTGACTATAGCAGCCTATTCTGCACTTTGCAGAGCAAGGGGAGCACAGCAATGACAGAGAGAAAGAGGTGCTCAGTGTGTCTTTGCTCCTGAGCTGAGAAGCCATGCCAATAACACCACTCCAACTCTACCAAAGAGATTACAGGAGGAGGGCAGGGAATGGGAGGAGATGTAAGCAGCAAGGGAAGAAAGGCATGACCCTGGGAGCAGAGGAGAGGAACAGAAAGCCCAACATAAGGCCCACAGTGACAGTACTGACACGCAGTATCTGCAGTATCAGACTGCACTTACAACAACTGCATTATCATGGTATCATTTCCTGCCCTTTTTAGTGGGAAAACAAAAGGCTTTATGCTTATCCAATATACTTTTATCAGATTTGATGCTTTTGGCATCTTAGGTAGCTTTCTTAATACAATATAAAACAATGTTCAGTTATGTTATCTTGGCACTCTTAACACTGACAAAGTACAAAACACTGTCCTGTATCTGAGGTGTTCTCTATTGATGCCTGAAAACTTCACCAAGTTGTTCCTAATCTCAATTTGAAAATAGTTCAGATGGCAACATACACATGCCGTGCTAAAAGCATATTATTAAACTATTACTTAGCAACACCCTAATTATCTTTAAAATCTAATTTTAATAACAAAATATTTCCAACTTGATTCCATATAAAAATACCAAACCTTTATTTCATAAAAGATCATTTTAATAGCCACTTGACACCACATTTGTTTATTTATTCATGTATTTAATGTGGTACATCTCCCTCTCTTATCCACTTCAATAAAAATAACTAGGCTGCAGACATAATTTGTCATTGAGGTATTTACTGGGAATAGGTGACTTGTCACAGTAATTTAAAGATTTTACTGATAGGCCTTTAGGGGCTACTTATAATGCAAATCGTGCAATTACTGTGGTATTTTTATTTCTAAGACTATGTAACTTCATATTCAACTATACAGCAAATCAATTTAAAAAAAGAGGTATATGCAGTCTGACTAAGATAAGACAGGCAGTGAAAAATGGGCTAAATATAAAAAACCAATTCATTTAGAAGAAAAATTCCAAACAGTGTGATTTGGGTGAGTGTTCCAAGCAACCGAGTGGACCTGACTAAAAGGGGAATATAAATTTAGAAAGTGAAAAAATAAATCCATTTAATTCTGCCACGTGCTTAACATACTGAATAGTCTTGACTTGGTTTTTAGAACTCTTAAATCTTCTATTTTGTTCTCTGAGAAAATGTTAATAAGACTACAAGAGCATAGGAACAATGACAGCAAACAAGCATTTTCAATTCACACTGATTTTCTTCTGAACTATTTGTAGGGCATAGTTTTGCCAAGTTTCCTTTCAAAGCTGAGGTTTACATTCAGTTGCTTCAGTAGTAACAGAGCAGTTCTATGCAAATAAAGCATCAATTCACCTGCTTTGTGGTTGCTGATTCAAAATAAAGCAAATTAAGGAAACTCTTAGATATGCCTCTGCCATCCCTTCCCGTTCCTATCACATACTTGCATAAACTTCTCAAACTAGACTGGTAAAGATCCTGCCAAAAATACAGTAACAATTGTGTTGCTATCTGGGAGACAGACTGAGTAAATTGGCCTTCCATGACATTATGCTCACATATAATGGTAAATTAATGTTGGCGCTGCTCTTGGCTGTCTGTATTCACACCCAGAAACGTAGAATTCATTTAATTGGATGAATTTCAAGTAATACTGGAAACTTCTGCCAATAACCAAATTGAATCTTCCCAGAATTAGAAAGATACAGACCATTCCTGCAGAGAAGTGTTGAAAGGTTTGACAGACCATTGCTGACCCAAGCTAAAACGAGTATATGTTTCAGATGGAAAGGCAGAATTATTCAATAGCTCAATTATATAAAATCGCTGTGTATCCCTATTTTAGGATATGTGCCTAATTAAAGAAATGTTTTCCTTATGATTTATACTAGCATGACTAACACCCCAGAAACTTTTCTCTCCCAAAAGAATGTGAAATTTAACCATGATAATGACTTTCTGTTAAGAATTACCTACTTCGTAGCTTTTTAGTTTATGTCAGTCATATTTCAGAATAATGTTATCAGTAACAAAATGTGATACTCTGGAGTGATAGATTGCTTATATGCTCTGGCTTTTATACTATTTTCCACTATACTGGATGAAGACAAATTTTTATTAAATAAGTAATAAATTATAGTCTTTCCTAATGTAATATGCTGATCATATTAATCTCATCAGGTTCAAATGAATTTGTCACAGGTACCTTTAATAATGATACTAAAAATAGTGACATAACCTTCTTTTTATTCTCAGATGACAACACATTAGTCCAATATTCTTACTGATTAACTTTTTTCTCTTTTTAGATCGCTCTTTTATATGTCAGATTCTGTATGTTTCCCTAGTTGAGTGGCAAGGGAGGTAAAATAAGAAGAAATTCCAGCAGCCAAAACAACTTAGTAAATATGCTGGTTCAAACACCTTACCTGGCAGATTCAGTTTTCTCTTCTCTATATGCAGAAAAGCAATGCATTATTTACAATAATTTCCATACCACAACTATTCTTACATAAATAAAACAATACAAAAAAGCAGTACAAAAAGACCTCAGGTGCTTACACCTCTATTATCACAAAATTAAACTGAGTACTTTTATATATTTTTTTCCTTGATAAAAGAGATCAAGCTTCTGTAGATTAGGTCCAGCCATAATAACTGCTTATGGTGTATATAGCTGACATGTTAGTAAAGTTAAGAAGAGTTTGCTATAATGCTTCAAGGTCATGTTACCAAGAATGATTAACTGCTGCACTCTAATTACAGACAAGGAAAATTTTAAATGACAGTTCCTGTCCCTAAACATTTTTACAACAATTTAGATACATGTTAACTGAATATTGACTTATACATTTGAAAAAAAAAAAAAAAGAAAAAAAAAAGAGGGTATTTACCCATATTTGGCACAGTGCCAGACCACATGCACTCTGAAATCAGCAATACTGAGCTGGGAATAAACCTGACTAGGTTGGAATGCTCTGGGCACTTCATAGGCAGCATCGAATTAAGATCATCACAAGGCATCTAATAGCAACAGACCTGTTATTTCCCATTTGCACACATTTTTGTTTATCTCCCATGGGAGTCCCATTTCCTGCCACCTATTATCACCCTAACTCTTTCCCCTAATGTGGCTCGTAGTTTTTGTATCTATTTCCTGTGAAATGAGTGTGCACAACAGCCAAATCAGCATGCCCTATTTTTTCTCTCCTATAAAAACCAATCCTTAAAGAACAGTTTTCCTTTTCTTATTACAGAAATATCCGTCCTGTGGACTTCTCAGATTCAGTACAATTTTAGAGTTCAGGCCATGGAGGCTGGGAAATTCAGGTCACTTCCTGATCTTTATCATAAGGGCAGCTGTATGAGATTTTGGAAAAGTTGTTCTGTATTTCCTTGCTTGGCTAACATGAACCTTCAAAAGTTTAGGGGTTGAAGAGAAGTGAAAATCCAATATTCATCATCACATAAAAAAAGCTCTGGTGTATATTAGCTATGTATATATGCATGAGTATTTTAAAACTGCATAGATATAACCAAACTTTAGGAAGTATCATTAAGACATTTGAGACAAGCTCTAAAAGTAGGTAAATCCGTATTATCAGTACCCTGCCACAGAGCAAGAAAACTTCTGCCTTTGAAAAACAAAACCACCTCTTCTCAACAAGAAGTTAAAGATAGTTAATGAAAAAAACTCCAAACTTAAAGGACAGCGTGATGTCTCCTTCAAACAGCAATCATTAACAAAAAGCATGGACTTGCATTCTGTACAGTTGGAAAAACTGTAGCTATGCTGTGCTAATCCAGCCCACCACATACAGTAGAGTTAAAAAAGTCTACCAGTGTTCATGTTGAGAACGACACAAACATTTAGCTTTTTAAAATGCAAAATTGGTAAAATCAAAGCCAGAGCAACAGCCTTTTGTGGAATTCATACTCACTTTTGTAGAGCTGAACCAAAACTGTTCAGGAAGCGAGTGTGCTGTGGTCAGTGGAAAGAGGTACAAGATGCTCCCTGTTTTCACTTGTTGAACAAAAAGAGAGATGCTGATGGAATTTTCATTAACCATCAAAATAAGAGAAAGCCTATGTGCTAGGGGAAGCTTGAAGAAAATATGTTCAGGGAACTAATTTAGTTTGTGATCAAAGTAATGTCTGTCAGATCAGAGCTGATATTATTATATATGACGTGATTTAGCAGCAAATGACAAGCCACACTGACTTTACCTAAGGAGCTGCTTTTCAGAACCATATTACTTGAATATCTGTAAGTATAAGGAAAACACACCTGAACAACCAAAGAGCCACTTTCAACCAGTTTTGAGTTTCCATTGTATTCCCATGAGTTGGTGCAGTGTCAGAAAAGGGTTAGTTCTCTATCGAAGAACTGATGCTTGCATAGGAATGGAAATGGAGGAGACTAGAAAATGTTACCCACTTCAGATATTTTCTTCTTTAAGTCTCTACAGTCATAATGCAGCACTCATGATTTCTGCTTTGAGAATTTCACTAGGAAGAAAAGATTATAACTAATATTCCTTTGCTCATGAATTCTATACTTTCCCTGCTGTTCAGTGATGTTTTCCCTTCAGTATAACTCTACAGGAGAGTGTGAAATGACTGGTGGTGCCTTCTGTTCCTGTCTCTCTTTACAGTCACAGAGGAAAGAGGTTTGGCCTTCTTCCTTCTTTTGGCAAAAAGAACTTAATAAACTTTGTTTCCTTTTTTTTTTTCCCCCTTTTCTTAAGTTAGATTAAAGGATTGCAGTTCTGCCAGAATAAAATAAATGGAGCAAATAATTTTTATCAATATGTAGTTCTACATACCACATTCACTCTTGTAGATTATAGCCTTCAGAATAACATTACTCAACTAGTTCATTTGGCAAAATTTTTGAAGCCAGACAATTTAGTAACATTTACTAACCAGGAAGAAGTATTTATTATTTAGTATTTAGTTTCAGTGGTCCTTGGCCTACCAGATGCTGCATGCTCCATTCCTTTCAATGAGCTCTGGCAGACATGCAGAAATATAAAATTTAAAGGGCAGGCTGCAGTATCACATTCAAATAAAATTTACCATCTGACAACAGTCTACTGTAAAAGTACCCCTGCTCTAATTAATGCCAAGGCCCTACAAAAATGCGTACATAGAGACAAAAAGCTGTCTCATACTGGGAGCTCTTGTGTTTCTGTATAAATGCCTCAAAAAATTCAGTTAGAAAATTTACTGCTGTCTAAATTTGTGAGCCTTAATCCAGACCTAGTTACTTCTGCGAAGCCAACTGGAAATGGACAGAGGACAGGGCAGCAAAACTGGGAACCTGATCCTTTTGGCAGACAATATTCACTTGTTTCAAAGGCCAAAGACTTCTGCGCATTTGTTTCTTGTTTGCACTGGCAACCAATCTGAGCACTGGTTTATCAGGCAGCACTACCCACCCACGGTTTGACAGCTGAACAGCTGAGGAGGAAAAGCTGGAGAAAGGCCAGGCCGTGGCAGAGCACAGCTGACTCTACACAGGTAGATTAGTAAGCCTACAAAGATAGGTCTAGACTATCCCTATTAAAGATACCACTTCAGGCTGAAGGTAGTAGCAAGGAAACCTCAACCAACATTTTACAGGTATTGCCTATTTTATTCTTATCCAGGATTTTATGCAAAAAAAAATTCTGACTATATTCCTTATGGATGCTGAAAAGGATTAAAAATATATATATATACCAGAGAGGTATGGATCAGCTGTTACCAATTGTAATAGAATATAAAATATGAAGTAAATAAGATCAGTTCTACTGTTAAGTAGTCTTTTAACTGCTTATTTTTGTAAGCATGGATAAATACATAACATTTTCCTTGCCAATATTAAAGAAGAAATATATTAGGTTTTGTACAAAAGTTCAAGTTCTTTCAAATCCCTCTTGACTTTCCTTCAGGAGTTTAGAAACTAACTGCATTCATCAGTTATACATGCAGTGACGAAAGGCAAAAAATGAAGATAATATATATTGTTTTCATTCTTTTATCTGTGAACATTCAAAGAACGTAAGAGAAATGTTGAAAATTCTCTGATTAAAATCAGATTTTGCTGCTTCAGTTTATAATCTCTGGAAATTCACTGAACTGAAGGCATTTTAGGACATTAGAGGACACACAGCCTTCTCAGATGACTTTTTTCCCTGTAGCCCTTCAAACAGAAGATTTATAAATACAATTCAATTTAAGAAAAATTAACCAAAATTATAATTTATGTAAATATAATTTAATTCAAACTAAAGAAATTGCAATTTTGGTTGGATTTCATCCCACTCTATTAAAAATAACCATTAAGGTTAAGATCAACAACTCTTCTTGCCAAAGATTTTCCCTAATGTTTGTTGTCTAAAATATGAACTTTCACATTGCCTCTTTTTTCAGAGAAGGCCTGTATCACCAACATCTTAGTTATCAAAGAAATAGAGAGCCTGGAGGAAACTGAAGAAAAAAAAAAGAAAAAAAGATACTTGTAGGTAGCAGCCATATTTGTGCTTTACTTACAAAATAGTAAAACTAAGTAGTAATCCCTATTTAAAACAAATAATATAACATTATTTTTCTCCAGTATTTGCAGTAATAAGAGAGAGGAACAACCATATAAAAGCACCCCAGCTCTTGTAAGCAACCAATAACAGAGTACAACAATTAGAAAAATTGGGTTTTTTTATTTTTCCTTTTCTAAAAAAATTATCTCCAGTATCGACACTTTTTATGGTTATCTAATGAATGTCCAAGATAGGTGCAAGTGACTTCATGACAAAATTTGTTTCAATTAGATACAAAGGGTATGAGCATCTGCTTTTTAAAATTTATCAGGAAAATTCAAGATGTATGAACTTTTTGTTCAATCTAAGAAACAAATTTGGACTGTGGTGGATCGACTTTGAATACCAGGTGCCCACCAAAGCCATTCTGTCACTCCCCTCAGCTGGACTGGGGAAAGAAAATATAACAAAAGGCTCATGGGTTAAGATAAAGGCAAGAAGAGATCACTCAGCAATCACTGTCCCAGACAAAATAGAATCAACTTGGAGAAAAAAAACCCTGAATTTATTACCAATCAAAATCAGAGTAGGATAATGAGAAAAAAAACTGAATCTTAGAACACATTACCCCACTCCTTCCCTCTTCACAGGCTAAATTTCACTCCCACATTCTCTACCTCCCTCTGCCTAGAGGTGCAGGGCGATGGGGAATGGCAGCTTTGGTCCGTTCTTTGCAGATTGTCTCTGATGCTCCTTCTTCCTCAGTGGAAGGACTCCTCACACTCTTCCCCTGCTCCAGTGTGGGTCTCTCCCATGGGATGCAACCTCTCGGGATGTCTGGGATTGAGAAGTCTTCACTTTGGCATGCTTTCAAGTGAGATTTATTGCTACAATCTCTCTGGAATTTGAGAACTCCTTCACAGAGCTCTGCCAAAGTCAGCCATTACATGAAGAATGATCCCAAGACTGCAAGTTACAAGGTCTCTTAAAGGTTAAACGACTAATAGATAATTGCTACGTACAGATATTTTCATTTTCACACCAATAGTTAATCACACCTGCATTCCGTGGCTGTTGCATTGCGGCATTTTTCATCCAATCATGTGCTGTCCCATAGATCTCTANTCACACTGTAAAACCTTCTAATGTCTAACTTAACACTCTTTTTCTTAGACTACAAACCAGAATCTTTGTTACAGGTCATGATATTTGCAAGCTTTTCTCATGGCTTCAGGTCAAATCCAGTACACATTTCATACTGAGAGTGAGCAGACCCAAGGCCTTGAGGATTTTCTGTGCCTTGGATTCCGACAGGAGTCCTTCAAGAACAGGCTGCTCCAGTGTGTATCCCCCACAGGGTCACAAGTCCTACCAGCAAACTGCCCCAGTGTGGGCTCCTCTCTCCACGGGGCCACAGGTCCTGCCAGGATCCTGCCCCAGCATGGACTTCCCACGGGATCACAGCCTCCTTCAGGCATCCACCTTCTCTGGTGTGGGGTTCTCCAGGGGCTGCAGGATGTGTGCTCCCCCACGGACCTCCCTGTGCTCAGGGGCACAACTCCCTCCCCACGGCCTGCACCAGGGGCTGCAGGGGAGTCTCAGCTCCTGCACCTGGGGCACCTCCTCCTGTCCTTCTGCACTGACCTGGGTGTCTGCAGGGCTGTTTCTCCCATATTCTCACCCTGGTTTTCTTTGGCTGCTGTTGCACAGGCTTTCTTTTCCCATCCTAAGTACATTATCCCAGAGGTGCCACCACCATCGCTGTTGGGCCCAGCCTTGGCCACAGCTGGGTCTGTCTGGGAGCCCTCTGGTGTTGCTTCTGTCGAACATGAGGGAAGGTTCTGGCAGCTTCTCATAGAACTCACTCCTTTAGCCCCTCTGCTACCACAACTTTGCCACAAAAACTCAATTTAAAGGTTGACCCATTTCAAGCACAGTCTTTTGGGCCCTGTAGAAATAGGAAAACAAATATCCAAGAACAGCTGAAGCTATTTCTGTGCTATCTTTAATTTTTAAGTAGTTGATGAAACAGTGAATTAATTGGAACTGCTGAACCAACCCTAACCTTTTTTTTCCCCCAAAGTTTTAACAACTTTAGTTTGCAAATAACAGTGCAAATAAAAAGATATGTCTCTTATTCTAAATGCTTTTTTCATTAATCCAGAGGGACCTGAAGTATTATGGTAGGCTTCTAATGGGCTAATGTACCTGAAAAGATGAACTGTCATATATTGCTGTTTTAGGTTCACTGCACTGAGCTGATCTTTCTGTCTAATTTGAAAAATCCTAATAAAGCAAGTCTTGAACACAGAAATCTACTTCCCTGTGGATAGCTAACTTTCCCTGAATGCGTTAAAATTTTGCAGTGTTTTGTACTTTTCCTCTTCCCTTTTAGTTTCTCTAGGCTACATACAGAATTCTGTTAAAAACACAAATTTTTTACTGTTTGTCAGGAATAAATAACTGCTCGACTATGCTGGGATTAGCTCTCAAGATTGTCTCTGAGGACACTACAATCCAGAAGATTTATGGAAAAAGGACTGGATACAGTGTGAGGAACATATGTATTAACATATGTGAGTTTACATATGTATTAAAACAACAATCAAAGACTGATCTGAATACATCCATAAAGAAAGGTTGCAGGGATTTTTGTTAGTCACTGGTCTCTAATAATCCTGCAAGATATGCCCTGAAATTGGGCCCCATATGTTTTGAATGCACATACTTCCATGTTATATTCTTTGCTTAGGACCTTTGGAGTCATTATTCTTTTGCACACCTGTGAGGCCACGATCCAGGTTCTATTTCCCAAACCCTGGGAGTCCAGGCAGTGAGCCAAATGCATTTACTCTCTTTTGTTGTAGCTTAACTGCCATCTCAGGTCCTCAGCTGTGGATGAGGAGAATGAGACAACTCAAGGGGTGTGTGTGTGTGAAAGTTACCTTTCTTTTCCTTCATTCTCAGCATCTCAACACCCAATCTCCTGACTGAGCTTGTGAATTGCCACATCTTATATCCCATCTGTCACAACACTTTGTATTATGCTCCTTAGGCTAGCAGCAAGAAGGTAAGCCCTTCACAGGGGCTGCTCAGATGGCTTCATGCCTCCGAGTTTTCCCCATTTTTGCCTCAAAAAAACTACTCTTCCAAATGCTGATTAGATAGTGTAGTGCCATTTTCCTTCTGCAAACAAATCACCAACACTGGTAATAGCTCTTTAGACAAATACTCACAAATTGGATAACTAATGGTGAAGGATGCTGAACTGTTCTAACTGGACGAAGGAAAATTCACAGATTAGATCTTGTTGAGGAGCATTTCCAAAGCATTTCCCTTGTGTCTCTGAGAAATCTTTCAGTAACATTATTCCCAGAACTTAAAAAAAATGCCTGCTTTATTGAGTAATTGTTTATCAGTAACTAAGGAACAAATGGCATTTTAATTTTCTAACACCTAATACAGGATCACTGAGCTGAAGAGGAACAAAAGAAATTACTCAGTCTAAGCCCTGGTCATGAAATTGTTTGAAAGACCGCCAGTTATAGAGATTCCATAACTTACATAGATTACACACCAAAAAAGCTTCCATAATATCCTCAGAAGTGCTGTTTTGTAGCTCTATGCTCATTTTCTTACACTCTTGTTGGTTCATTCCAAGTACTACTTTTTCTTTAAATGTAACACCCAAACCTGAATACAAAATACTGAATACTGATCCTTTGTCAGTGCTGAACATATGTATGAAAAATGGCCCAAACAACAAATCAGGGCAAGAAAATACTGAAAAACAGTTTGAGCAATTTAGTTTAAAATATTTAATAAATCATTTATTTTGAGTCACCTGTGACCTAACAATCACCATTTACAGACAGACAGTACAGTTAATTGATTCTGAGGGTAAAGGAAGTAACTCATGGATAGGTTTAATGTGTAATTAAAGTATTTGATAATCACGCAATATTGTCAAAATGTGTGTTATGGAATAATAGCATTTGATAGTTCAATGTTTGTGTTTCTCCTTTGTGAAACATATAGTTTAAGGACTAGGCATGACAGGCTGCATACTAAACTTAGATGTGTCCAAGAAAATGATTGTGCTGAAATGGAATTATCCCAGATATAGATTGGTATGAATGTAATAGATCATATTATGTGCTTTGACAAAGGTAAATATACTTAAACTGGAACATCCAACAAAAAATTCCAACCCAAAAGTAGTGTTTTGCGATCTGATTTACCTGCAATAAAGAATCTCCTCCATCTTTTAACAACATGCAAAATACAAAAATCTACATGTTCTAATAAAAATAAATCAAAATGTCAGAGATTCAAAAGTAATTTACAAGCTAATAGCACAGAGTTAACATAGGAAAATAATGACTTGGTGGGTAAGGCATTTTTTTGACACTCAGATGAAACAAAGTTAATTATGTTTAAGGTCAGGCTTTTAGATGCATATCCCTGTTCAGGGCAGAAAAGTTACCTGGCAAATGTCAAAAGTAGAAAATTAGGTAATTTGAAGAAATATCACTAATTTTAAATTATTTATATTTTTGTTCTACCTTTTCATTTCTGAAGAAATATCAGATCTCACTAATAACGGGGCATAAGCATGTCTCAGAGCCCGTGATTTAGGAATTCTGCAGGTGTGGCCCCAAATCTCTCATATCAGTTTCCTGTTTTGAGAAAAGAGGTTCCAGTCTCAGGATAGTTAGCTAACCTGGCAAATAGAAATAAGTGAAACATAGGTCATATTGTGGTACATTATTCATTTAAGAAGGAATGGTCATAACTATAGGCAGTCATTGAGCAGCTTCCCCTCCTATTAAATGAACTGTAAACACAGGAAAAGGAAGGTACAAGGCAACAGTTTAAAAGACAGTTTAAAAAGCAAGTCTGCTATTACTGAAGTACTCAAGCCCTTCTTCATCAGTGCTGCACAAATTTACTTCTTAGGGTTTGTGAGCCTCCATATTCCTACTGCCTATCTCAGAACAGAGGTGGCTAAAAACTATTGATGAGACTTGCCATCAGCCTTTCATTTTTTCACTTGCATCCAGAAAATATTAAAACTGTGAACCTCTAACACACAGCAGCATGTTTTCTACTCAGAACCTGATATTCCCTATTTTGAAATTTTGTGTACAGTTAGAATAGGGAAAAAAAATAAAAGCCATTAAAAGCTTATCATTAGAAACAAAACAACTTCACCCACGATTTATTATGCCTATGGTCATACGCCAAGAATATTTGGTAGCCATGTGTTGATAGTTTTCCTCCCTAAACTTAAATTGTTCAAAATATTGTGGATTAAAACATCAGGTGAGAAATAATGAAGAAAATATCAAATAGTAGACAAAACCCCATGACTTTCATGTCTATTTAGTCAATGTAGATATTTGTGTATACTAGACAGCTTTTCATTTTAAGACATCATATACTATATGACTTGTAGCAGCTGAAATTCTGATTATTTGTGCACATTTACATTGCATATCTCTATATGATCTGTGTCCAGATATTTAGGAAATCAGAGCTACATCAACTTCTTAATTTATTATTTTCCTGAATATGACATTAGAGAAAAAGTAATGGTATGGATGAAATTAGAAGTTACAAATATTATTGGAATTGTGCACAGCTAAAAATATCCACAAAGTTTGGGAAGACCAAGGCAAGGGATATGAGACTGGAAGATTACAAGATTAAAACCTTAGATAAGCCACAAAGCTCTATCAGAAAATACCCTGCTGGCAAACTGCCCTGAAGGAGATTTAACAAGCTAGTCTGCATCCTCATCCATCTGCCTGTGCCTAAACACTGCTCCCTAAAATTGCAATGCAGTGTGAGGTACTGTGACCAGCTCAGTGAAGGCCCAGTGACCCATTTGCACTGGTCAGCACCGAGTGGTAATCTCGCCTTACGTGGGACATCTCTGACAGCAGAATTGGGGTGCCATATTCCTTTTTCTCCATCCCAAACTCTGTGGATTTTTTCTTGTGTCCTAAGCTAACTTGTGAAACACTGGACTCTGGAGAAAAAAGGCTTCAGTGCTCCTCAGCATGCTTAGACAAAATACTTGGCATTTTGAAAGCCCACTCTAACAGCAAGACAAATAGCTGAGGACAGCAAGGAGCAGGATGACAATGTGTGAAGATCAACAGTCCTGTAAATGATTTCCAAGAAACTCATCACAGTGAACCAGCAGCTTAATGCCTCTCTATGAGCACAGATCTGCAATGTCAATCTGTGACATGCCTCAGAATCTTAAAAAAAAAACAACCCACATTTTCATGGAGTTCCATGACAAACTCCCTCCATCTACTCAGCAGGTATTCCCTGAGATGTAAGCTGGTCCGACAGGAGAGAATTGGTTGGTTGAACAGTGTGAAGTGAATGCTCATTCTCTCAGCAGGGAAAATGTTTTTATGGATACTACTACATGCAATGGATGGTACATTGAAAACTCTGCTGAAATGGATGTTCTTGCCTTGATAAGATGGATAGGATGTTTTCGAATATCCTTCATAAAGCTACTGCAGGCAGCACATCAATAATGGAAATTTTAAAACTCACTGTTATCCAGCAAGCCATCATCAAATCATAACTTCCACAAAGAGGTGCTACTGTTCTGAGGATCTGCACTGGTCTTTTGCCATATTTGTCTTAGATGCAAATATATGAGCCCATGCTACGTCCTATTTAGAAGTGGATTGAGTATTGCAGGCAGAAGAATGGTTCTTTCTGTTGTGGGTGCTTCAGTCTATAATTTCTTGTTTATTATTTCAGACAGTCAAAACACACAGTTTTTCTGACTTCCAACAAAATGCTGTCATTTATTCTGTTCTAGGATCTCAAATAATTTGCCCAAGCTTCCACATCAATTAATATTGAGCAGAGACTTCTTACAAGAGCATGTACTAACAGGACAGGGGGGAATGGCTTCAAACTGAAAGATGGTCGGTTTAATATAGAATTCTTCATTGTGAGGGTTCTGAGGCACTGGCAGAGGTTGGCCAAAGAAGTTGTGGATGCCCCATCCCTGGAAGTGTTCAAGACCAGGTTGGATGGGGCTGTGAACAACCTGGCTCAGTGAAAGGTGTCCCTGTTCATGGAACTAGATGATTTTTAACGCCTCTTCCAAGTCAGGCTATTCTATGATTCTACATAAGTCTAACATTTTTCTTGATAATACTAAAAGAGGCTTCTCTAAATGCATAAACATATAACCAATGCCTTTCAGATATTTAGTCAGATACCCTTCTGCAGACAAATTGTCTCTGTGAGAGCCCAAAAATTGTTCTCTTTTTGTGTATGTAACAGAAAATTGTTCAAAACCAGTATTTTAGAAATTCTTCCTGTTATGCCATCCATTTAATTGTGGCATTCCTTTGTGTACTGATACTTTGATTGGGAGGTCTTTACAACCTTGGCTTTTTTATGGTTCACTACAACTGGGATCTTTACTCTCAGTTACCACCAGTCTTTGTTTTTAAAAGACATCCTCTGTCACCTTCAAGATAGTGATTGGAACCTAATTAACCATGGCTTGGAGTTAAACCTACTGAGAGATCTGGGGTTCTGGTAAGCCTGCAGCAACCCTTTCTTTCTGCTTCACACAGATATTAGTCTCACCAACATCAGATCTTTCCTGATCTTTGAAAGTATGTGATGTGCTTCTTCAGAGGCTTCTCCATTCTTTACATGTAGGAGACTATTTCAAGGAAAGCTAGAAGTTTTTCCCTGAATAATATCACAGCTTGAGATATTACTTTAGCTTGATAGAACCTTACTTGTAGAGGTGAAAACAGAATTTTGAACCAAATTGATTTCCAATTCTAGTGATCCCTGAGCTTCCACGTACAGAAACGTGACCAAAGTATTCACAAACACTGCAGGGATGGTTCTATGTGGTGTTGATATTAAAGGCAGAGATATTATCAAACGCACAAAAGCCCTTTAAGACTATGCTGTTCAAAAAGCTAAAGTGCAGAAGTGTAAAATATAAAAACCCTCTAAGTACTGCTTGCTGTGGATTTTTGTTTTGTGTGTAGAATGCCAAGAATCTCAAAGACTTACATCAAGAAAAATGACTGCAACAGATGCCAAAAGTTGTATTGCATTCTTACGCCTTCCCTTAAAAAATATCCAAACTATTACAATGACCTACTTGGCACATTCCATTAGTTCACTTGGTAGCTTTCTGACTTCAGCATTCCCAGAAGAGCTGAATGCAGCCCTCTTCATATTTCAATCTATCTGGCCTCATCACAACTCCTTTTCTGAACATCCTAATTTATTTTGGTTTCCTTCAAAAGTTTAATCGGTGTATAAACACTTCACAAAATTGCTAGAGGCAGAAGTTTCCCATCTTTGCTGATACATAACAAGTATTTCTACCACTTTCTTTGTCCAGCAGGCATTCTCTCTCTCTCGTTGTCCATGCACAATGAAAGGCAAATGTGGGGTAGTATAGACTGATTATTTTATTCCAAGTGTCCCAGTTCACTGAAAATAGACGTTTTGAATACCCCAGTCAATCTCCCTGGCAGTTTTCAAAAGACATTTTGCTGGTTTTCCCCTCGATGTTAGAGGGGGTTGGCAGTTTAGCTAAAAAGCCTCCATAAATTGCAGTTTGCTGGCTGCCACAGAAAAGCCTTTCATTTCCTCTATGTCTGCCCCTAAAACTTGGCATATCTAAAGCAAAGAGGAAAATATTACTCTGTGAACTAATAATTTAAGGTAGATCTTATACCCCTTTATTATTTATACTAAAGGAAGGCATAAGGCTTTAAACATAAATTATAATATAATCTTCACTTTGAAAGCATACATTCAAACCAGACATTAATTTTTATAAATATAATAGACCAAGTATAAATGCTGGGTACAAAGACTGGAGGTAAGCATATAAAATGGACTATGAGTGAAAAATAACTTAGTCATGATGGCTCTACACAAGTATGCCTGTAGCGTGACCTGGTTATCTCAAAAGGATGTCATGCTGGTGACAGCATCTCCCTCCGAGAAAAGGTTTATCTCCATGCTGTGACAGATCTGAGCCACTCTGAATTGAGTTATCAATACTTTGTATTGTTTACAGCGTGAATACCTTGAGATACCTCCACTGTCTGTGAAACAGATGCAAAAATCAACTGAAGAAATATTAAAGGACAAATTCAGAATCATTGGCTGAGAGGATTATGGCTCAGCGCCTGTATTATACATTTCTGTAAACCAGAAACCAGAACAATTGCAACTCTGCAGAACAGGTTTGTAAAAATTCTAGTTCAAGAGAAAGTCGTATGAGAAGCATGAGTGTGGAGTGTGGTTTGCAGAGGCAACTATACATGTACTAAGAGAGATAAAAATACACTAAGAGAAACAAAAAGTATTTTTTCAATAGGGTATGGAAGATTTATTTTTGCCGCAGTACAGTCTTGATTATTTCCTTCTACTGCCGTGTAAATAAAGGTATTTGCAGAATAAAATAAAAATAACCACAATGGAGAGAGGTGGAATAATTTGCCTTCAACGTTTATTCTGTGCAAATGATTCTAAACTTCTCCCTTATGGGGACATGCCTACAAGCAGAACAAATTTGTCTCTGAACATATGACAGCACAACTCTGGATCTGAAGCTTTCTCTCAGACCTCAGGAGTCAATTTCAGTGCTACTCAAATCATTCTGTAATGTAGAGCCAGGAAACCACGATATATATGTTTTATTCATAAAATGCAAAGTAATACCTTTAAGGCCAAAAAAGAGGGAAAGGAGTAGTGAATCTGAATATGATATGGAGATCAGCTTTTATAATTGTAACAGTGAATATCCTTAGCTGTAAAAATCAGAGAAGTGCCAAATACAACAAAAAAAGCTGTAGTGCTGTTGTTTCAAGAATCCAGGTACATATACATCTCCTGAGGCGAGACCTAAAGACACCTTAGAACTTCTAGAAAGGTCTCAACCATCCTGTGTGAAAACCCAGAATCTTATGTCAACTGTTTTGTTTGAGAGAGAACATCAAGTTTCCAAAATGAACATGATAGAGGGATCTTTAGTGAAGAAGGACAGGTATAAATATAGGGATGGTGGGGAAAAAAGAAAAGCCTCTATGAACTTACATCGTTTGGACAAAAAAGAAGATGAAACATTTATTGGGCACAATGTGACATCATATTTATTGAAAATTAAAATTGATTAAAATAATTATTATTACTAGCGGTCAAAATTTAAATAAAATTTATTACACTTAAATTCCGAATGGAAATAAGGGACACTGAATGGAAACATTTATTAAGAACTTGTGAAATTTCCTAGGTATGGTGATGGCAATGGAGATTGAAATCAGGGTGGCTTTTCCCCCAAGAGATTATATAGATATATATATATATAAAAAACTTGGGTAAAATCTAGTCAGATACCCTTCTGCAGACAATGGCTATATTTCTTCTGCCTATGTAAGTGGCAAATGTTAAATTGAAATTTCAATGGAAAAATCTAAAGGTCATTTTTATCTCTTTATAACATTTGGTACTAAGTGTCTTGTGCTAAACTTCAGAGAACAAAAAAATCAAAAATACTTCCCAAGAGACTCTGAAATACCCATTCATTACATGAAGAAGGGGGAATTGTCAAAAAAAAAAAAAAAATTATGCATATTCCTGTTCTCCTTGTTAATGTGCTTACGAAGCATTTAATTTTTTCCTTGAAAACTTTATTTCAGAATTAGGGGAGTAATGTGTGATAAAAACAGTGACTACTGAAGAGTCTCAGTGAAGTTCAGCAGCATGTAATCCTTGCACAGCATATCAGAATTGCATCTGAAATTACCTTGGGAGAAGTGATAACAGAAGTTGGTTACCAATCTCTGATGACTGCGATTACTACCTTTGGGAATGCTCAAATATTACAACAGCAAGGACATAATAAGATATGAGATGGAGGGAAAAAAACCCCCAAAACTATTGAAAATAAGAAAAAAAGATACCAGTACAAAGTGACTAAAAAAGGAGCAAATCATTATTTGCAGAGTATGCAAGTACAGGGATGCAATGGAAAAAGTGACAATAAAAACCATATACCAAAAATGGTGGACCAAGACCTTCAGAGGCAAAGAGCTCTAAAAAGAATTTTGAGAAATTAAGTAGTGTTAGTGAAGAAATTAGAAAGCTTCTTGAGGAAGACAGACATAAGAAAATAAAATATTTTAGGGAAATTTGAAGAGATAAGTTTAGAGGATAGATTTTTTGGTTTTTTTTTTTTAATTTCAAGACATAGAAAATTTAGCAGGAAGATAAATACTCTTCCTGCTTTTTTTCCTATAATGTACATCTGGAATGTATTCACAGTTAGGCTAAAGAAAGGTAATGCTAAATAATGTCAGGAAAAGACAAATAGTAAAATGGACACTCATGATAAGAAGTTTCATTACCCCAAAATTTGAGTTATCATTAGCAAAGAGATGGGTAGGTAAATTCTGCAACTCTGTAAACATGGGAAAAGCCTGAGGCAATACTGGAGTTTGAGGAATCACTAATAAAGAGGTTATCATCAAACCTTTCACAGAAGATAATATAAACAGTAGGAAAAGAACATGGCCCATTAAAAAAGAGAGTTTCAGTGCTACTCATTGTCAAGACATGCCCATAATTTTATTTTTATTTATATCATCAAAATGTGCATATTCATGCAAACTTGAACCCCACACATTTTGATGCAGAACTAATTTGTATTTGCTGTGAGTATTTACCCTGTATTGACTGTGGGAGAAAATCAAATACAGAGTCACAATGGGCAAGATCAGTGCTCAGTCTTGCTACTACCCACAGCGCTAAAAAAACCACTGTAACGCCTTCATGGCAGAGCAAATGATGTACAAGGCAGACAAACTTTAACCATGACTGGCATTGCATCCAGCATATTTTTACAGTAGTTGAGTCTGACCTTAAAAAAACCAACTCTTCTTTTCAATAGACTACCCTGTTCAGAGTTATCAGTTCAGGCTGAAAAGGCTATTAAAATATAGTAAGAGTTTCTAGCTATGGGAACTGAAGACACCCAGTCATGTCAGATATCACACACTCTTTTGTCTAAGGCCCCGAGTGACAGGTTGATTTGATTGATAGATCTTGAAGTCCCATTACAGCTAAGAATGTCAAACTGCAGTCAGCTCTGTACACAGCTGTTAATTCTCTTTATTCAGTTCTGTTAAGGTAAAACTGAAGGGTTTAGTCTATGACATAATAATTAGTACGTAGAATCTGAATTTCTCACGTGCTTGTCATTGTTAAGATAAAACACAATGAGAGCAAAGCAAACTGTCTGAGAACAATGCAGTTCTAACTTAAGAATTTCTGTGTGCTGAGGAAACATATATTAAGCCTAAAGAACAGTCTGTAAAATCTTACCCAACAGAGAAAGAATGATAAGAACAAGTTTAAGACAAGGAATTGACAGTTCACCTTTTTGACTACTTGGAATCTGATGTATCACTGACAGTTTTGGGGGGGTTTTTTTGAGGTATATAATATATATATGTGCATACGTACATGCACACACACAAATACATATATCTACCATGGGTTTCAAAATCAGTTTTCCCCAAATGATTCTGGTATGAAATATGACAATTCAATTATTTCTTAATTCAGACTGTTTTGACCTCATCAGCTAAAAATGAGTTGATATTTTCTCTTCCAAAACTTTTATTCCAGGAATTATACCTGCAATAAAAATTATCCTAGATCTATTTTTTTTTCTTCCACTCATTAAGCTAATAGAAATAAATAAACCCAAAGAGAATACATGTGGTGAAAAATAATAATCTCTGAAAGATCCTTCCTGAATGCTGAAAACTGTAAGAGAGGTGTTGAATAGCTTGAGAGTGGTTCATCTACCTTCCCAGTCCACTACGGGAATTTGGTTTTGTAGCAACTTCTATGAAAGGAACTCCTTCCTTATTAAATTAGTAGAGGTTAATATTGTAGACCCTCTCTTTTATATTTGTTTTAAAGATGGAGCTCTGCCATAAAAAGAAGAAATCAAGAAAACCTAGTCTGAGTTTATGAGCTGTTTACATTAGTTCCAAGTGAAGCCACTGATTTGAAAAAAAAAAAAAGAGTGGGGGGGAATAGGAGAGGGGGGAAGAAAAGTCAGACTAATGTTGGGTAAGTCATTACATGTTTTCTAATCATTTTTCCAGGAAATGACTGGTGATTAAGTTTTCATGAAAATCAAAAATCTGGAGGAAGACATATGAGAAAAATATATGAGTTTAACTCTCTTACAAATCTAAAGCTGCTAATAAATTAATTTTTTTCTCCTTGCTTTTCCCAAGCTTCCTTCAAACTCATACTCTAGAAAACTTTGGATCCTACTAGTAATTTTTTTTGTAAATCAGTCAATGCTTTATATACCTTCAAGGGGTCTTTGTTTCCTTGAACAAAAGACATAATTTTGAAGTGTATAACAAAGTAACAAAGTTAGTCTTTATGCTAAAGATATTTTTTTTCTTTTTTCTCTCTTATTTTTTTTTCCTTCTTTCCTCCCTCCATCCCTTTCTCTGAATAATGACATGCAAAAGATTTGGGAAATGAGAGCCTGTCAACCACAGTCGTGCTGCAAGGATCTTTGTAGGAATGAGGCCTTTATATATAAAACCCACACAGGTAGCAGCAGTGCAGGTTCCCAGAACTATCACCTAATTATTTGCCAGACCAATACTAGTGCAATTACCCATCAAGATTAAAAGAGTCTCTGTTCTCTGTATGAAGACTTCTTGCCAAGGCTGTTGTTTCCACCCACTGTAGTGTATTTTTGACATGAGGACACTAGTTCATTAAGGTCAATGATTCATTTTATATGGTCCAGTAAACAGCTAACTAAATGAAAATTTTTGGCTGATAGTTCCTTATAGCTGGCATAACAAACAGCTGACTAAACTATTCCAGTGTTCAGTGAATAATGATAACAGTGTCTATTAAGGGTATGCAGCTATGCCAAACACAATCATATATAATCAGCTGCACCAGAAATCCCTGTCGACACATTGCAGAAAATCATCAGTTAGATGATGCATCTGCTACAAGTGGCAGCTGTTGTGCTCTGGAGTGTAGACAATGAGACATGGATATATTCCTTGGGCTATCTGCAGCACTCAAGCATGGTATTAACAGACACCTGTTAAGCTGTAATCCCTACATTTTTGATATCTATCCACGATAATTATTGAAAATACAATTTAGGATATCTAAAGACATGAGATTTCATAAATAGCAGTGAGCATAACAGCAGTACTTCATGCATTTTTGGACTTTAGGAAAAGCTCCTTAGATAGTTCACAAATGGTCAGGCTTACTAAAATTATAAGCCTCTTAGCAAAGTCATAAATGCCAAGCACCAAACATATTGACACGTAATTTAATATGTGCTGCAGTGTAATTTTTTATATGTAATTACTGAAGTAGTAATAAGTAATATTGCAAGAAGTATTAACTATATGAATAGGAGAATCAGGGACAAAATCCCTGTATGTAAGGTTACAAAGAGACTGTGCATAAATCATTGACTTTGGTGAAAATATTTACACAGGCAGTGAGCTGAGATTTTTATTGGATTTTTTTTTTTTTTTTTACCAGATCTAGATTTTTCTTGATATCAATCACTAGACTAGGTGATAATTTTGATTCTCCTTCTGACTTTCTCTGGATGACAAATTTTTCTTGTAGTGAGGAAATAATCCAGAGGTTTATTAAATTGTTACATATTTCTACAAGAAATATGGACTCCTGCAGATGTCCTTAAAAAACACCAATCACACAAGGTTATTAAAAAAGTGTTCCCTAATTAACTCTTCCTCAACCTAGAAAAGCATCATGCCCAGACAAAACAGGATTAACCACGAAAGCGTATCTGAATGCCACGGGTTTGCACACTGTATTTAAATTCTTAATCTCAAAGTTTGTTAATTATTGATTGAAAAAAACCAACGACAATTGTTCTCATACAAAGTGATAAAGCAGAAATGGGTAAAGCACACACATTTACATACCCTTAAAAATCATGACAAAAGTTTCTGTCTAGGTTTTTCTCCCTCTCTTTCTGATACTTTTTCTCACAAAGGGTAAGAGAAAAAGAAGAGATTTTGTAGAAAATCTAATTGCATAGGATATTAAAAAAAAGGCTCTCAAGACACTATAAACATGTAATCCCTTATTTTAATAACTGTAAGAGCTGTTAATTTGCTAATTGAAAATCTCTTATAACTTGATTTTTTTATTTTTAAAGCACAGTGGGAAGCATCATGTTAACATCACTAGAAAAACAACATTCTTTCCTTTAAAGTTATTGTGCTGCTGAAGGTTTTTTTTTTGTTAGCTTCATATAGTTTTCTTTATTATTATTTTTAATATAATCCTAAATAGCCCTTAAACTGGATCTAAGACATTAAAAAGGATCTGGTCTTTATCACTGCACATTATTTTAGTTCTCTGAATTTGGGTAGAGCCCATAGAGTATGCGGTACAAAGTCATTTACTGATGCTCATACTGATAACTTAGTTGTTAACCCTGTGAGCAGCCTCATAAAACTTACTGAAGATTGCTG
This sequence comes from Picathartes gymnocephalus, assembly GCA_013390045.1. NCBI lineage: Eukaryota > Metazoa > Chordata > Aves > Passeriformes > Picathartidae > Picathartes > Picathartes gymnocephalus. Next base: position 2,638 of record WEKY01025049.1, on the reverse strand, counting down.
CCTACTAGCAGTTAAACCCTTACATACTTGTCTGTAAGACTGGAATCTTAGCAACAGGCTAAGAGAAGGCAAAGCACTTATGATATTGTCCAACAATGGAGAAAAATCAAACATTTGAATATAGCTTAGTTATTTTTTTCCATGCAGAAAACACTAAACAGTATATGGCAATGATTATTCAGCTCTTTGGAGAGCTCTAAGCCTGAGAAGGCACTGGCCACAGTGCACCCACTAGTAGACAATTCCTTTCCCTCCAACAGTACTTACTATGCTGCTTCACACGTCAGACTGAGGGTATGAAGTGTGACAAGATGCAGAACACGACAACTACCTCAGAAGTCAGCAGTAAAGACAGCACAAGAGCAAGGACTGGGATTTGATCAGGAGCTAGAGCCAAATCTACTCGGGAAGACAGAAGCCCTGCAGGAGGATGAAGCCACCAGCTGCAACAACTCCAAGCACTGATTATCAAGCAAACACCCAGCAGGCCTGGAGTCTTAGTTAGATACTTTTTAAAAATCCCATTTCCCTCAGCAAAAAACCCCTCATTTTGTCTTGCTGAATGTTCAGAGAGCAACATAATTTATATGCCAGGTGAATACGTGGGACAAATTTTATTGCAATAAACATTTTGGGAATATGAGGATAAACAAACTAAAATTACTAGGGAAAAAAGTATTACTAGAAAAAGAGGAACTACAACCAGAAGTTATTAAGAATCTGTTTCACTGAAAAATAAAATAGTCAAACAAAACTAAAAATGCTGCTTCAGTGGTATGTTTTTTAATAGAGTTTTGGGAAATGAGAGCTGAAGGTCCATGCAATGCTCTAAGAACAGATTTTTCTTGCTTTCTAGCATAGCATGATTCCTGTGCTTTGGTAAGGGTGGTTACAGGTCTCTGTAACTTCAGGAGTGTGCATGACCCTTGTCACGAGAGGTGAATAATGCCAAAGGAACATATGTACCCTTTGGAGCAACACTTTCAGTCATCCTGCACTGTAATAGAAATGGAGCCAGTCTACTGGCACTGAAAATTTAAAGGGTTGTAGAGGATATTTATGCCAGGGGCTAGGTGAAAGCCGACAGGCACATAGGACCACCTGATTCAGAATGAGGAGTCCCTTAAGAGGATATGGTTAATATTCAGTGCGTGTCTGAAAGACCAGGAGAGATAAACATTGCGATCACAATAAATAGGGTGGACAAACCAGACTGCTAGCCAGGCTGTCTGACTGGCATGTGCAATGTCAAATGCAAAATCACAGAACCACACAGAAATAATCAGACCAGAAATAAAGACCTCTGAGTTCATCAAGTTCAACCTATGATCCAACACCACCAAAGCACTAAGTGCCACATCCAGTCATTCCTTAAAAACCCCCAGGGATGGTGACTCCACCACCTCCTTCAGCAGCCCACCCCAATATCTAATCACTCTTTCCATGAAGAAAATCACCCTTTCTTTAGAATCAAAGTAGAGCAAAGGTAAAATTTATTTTCTGTGCCAGAACTGCAAGCCTAATGCAGAGAATGCTCATGGTACAGACCATTCCCACACTCAATGTATTCTGTGTAGCAGGCAGGTCAGAGGGACTAAATCACTAGAGAATACATGCAGAACTACCAGACCAAATAAATTAGGTGTTAGTGACCAGGACTGAGCAGGATTTATCTGAGAGTTCTGGAGTATTACAAGAAGAAACTGCAGAGAAGATGGTGTCTCCTGAAGGCTGAAGGAGATATTTTTAACTTTTATGGTGGTGGATAAACTGGTTGCAGAGCTACTGTGCATTCAGTTAGGGGAGGTTCAGACTGGACATTAGGAAACATTTCTTTATGAAAAGGGTCGTCAAACACTAGAATAGACTTCCTAGAGAGGTGGTTGATACCTGAAGCCTGTCAGTGTTTAAGAGCACACTTCAACTTTTTGATCAGCAATGAAGTGGCCAAGAAGTTGGACTATATGATCTCTGTAGGTCCCTTCCAAATGAAACAGTCTATTCTATTATACTCTAAATCCCACAATAAAAGAACCAGGAGCAGTCAGTGAAATTACTTGAAGATATGTTCAAATTAGATAAAATAATGTTCTTGAGCAGCAAGTGAACTTGCTGCCACAGAAAGCAACAGTCAACAGTTTAAAAAAAGGCATTACAGAAACCCATGCACAACAGCTTCATAAGCCAGTACCAAAGGTATGAGGCAAGGAATATAACTGTGAGTACTAGGGGAGTCTCTGGGGAAGGGACTGTGTAGATTTGCCAGACACCCATGCTGTCCTTAAATACCATCCTCTGCTATCACTGCCAGTTTGACCTAGACCTGGACATTGGTTGGGCTAAGTGCATTGACACGGCATTTTTTCCAGAGTTCACAGAAGTCCAAGGGGAATGATAACAAGAAGGTGATATCTAAGGTGTTTTATTCAGAGGGTTATTAGGATAATTTAATTTGTAGTTATGACAAGATTTTTAAACTTGTCTTATAAAATGAAGCATTACTTCCATGTGTTACTCTTTTACTCTTGAGAAGGCAGGCTATTAACCTAGAGATCTTTCCCAATACTAATATTTGCTACAGATTCTTACAGAAAGGGTCATAAGGAGCTATGAAGTTAATGGATTAAAAAAAAAGAGA
>WEKY01025048.1:56858-67301 GCA_013390045.1 Picathartes gymnocephalus | reverse complement strand
ACTTTTCTGATATTGTAACATTTACCTTTTTCATAGACCTGCTGAACCTACCTTCTTTCCAGAGCATAAATTGATGTAAATGCTTTGCTGCTAAGGATTTGTTCTGGTCACTTCCATTAAAATGTTGAGGATTTTTTCTCCATGCCCTCTTATGCTGTATTTGCTTTTAAGTAATACAATATGGTAAGGACTTTGAAATAAATTATATCTCCAGACATACAATGTTAGGTGGATCTATATATGTGCTATGACGTCTACTATGCATCATAAAATTTCTATCATAACCTTTTTAACTAAGCTTTTCTTCTTGGACACCAAGAATTTCATTCAAAGCATTTTACATATTGCATTACTTATCAAAACAGTGGATATGTAAACCTTGACATTTGTTAAAAGACCCAGGCTTTAACAAAAAAAAGACCAGAACAAATCAATAGCAGAAAACAGATTAAACAACCAAAAAGTGACTGCTTAGAAATAGAAGCATGTGACATTAACCCAAGACAAGCTTTCAGCACATACTCAAAAGAAATACTTTTTTGATACATACAGGCATCTACAAGTCTCACAGACTGTACTGGAACTTCATATACTAGATTGCTACAAGTAAATGAATGTACAGTAAATAACTTAGAGCCTGTCTTCCAGAGCCTATTTTAGTATAGGAGAAATTAAATTGCTTTTCTTGGCTAAGATTTCTTCCCACATCAGTGGGTATTAGAATAACCATGTACCATGTTGAATTATACTTAATATACTTGCCAGGTTCCATTTAATTCTAGTACAAGTAATGGTAATAATAATAATAGTTGTTGTTATTGTCAAAAATATCGGTACTGTATATAGTAAACCCAATGTAAGTGTTCTAATTTATGTTTAGTAAACATATTAGCTTACATTTAATATATACCTAATTCTATTTAGTAAAGATACTAAAGGTAGTATCTTGAAATGGTGTGAATCTTTTTGTTGTTGCCTTTGGGTAAGGCCCACTACAAATACACTTAAGGAACATAACATGAGATAAAAGTATTGTGAATATGCTTACAATTATTCATAAATAACAAATGCACATGTGCATACCTATGTGTGTATGTATGCATATTAATGAAATATATGCCTCTTTATAGCAAAATATGACTGTAAATGTCACCTTTATTTTACCAATTAAGAAATTATAAAAATAGTAATTTGATTCACTCATATGCTAGCCATTCATTTGCAGAACACATTGCAGTTGAGGGGAAAATGGAGATATTGCAAATACAAGCTTGCCGTAAAAACTGTTCACATCATTAGTAGTGCTGTAAGAGAAATATGTAAGGTCCCTCAAAACAACAACAACAACAAACCAATTTAAAAAACCCCACAAAAAAACGCAAAAAAAAACCCCCACAAAAAAACCCCGCACCAACAAAAAAAAACCACACCAACACCCCAAACCAAATCAATAAATATAAGAAAAACAAATATGATAAAGATCCATTTTCGTATGTTTTGGGGCTTTTCAGAAAGTTGGGTTTGTTTTCTGGTTTGTGGTTTGTTTGTTTTTTTTAATAAGACTATGTTTTTAAGGCACATTTCTAGGTTCAGTCTATTAATTCAAAGTGCCATTGTCATCCCTTACCAGGCTCTCTTGTCTTCTCTTATGCCCTTGATCTTGACAAAATTCTTACCATTTCCTAGTGAAGGTGTCTTTATTAAATATTTCTGAAGAAAAAAATTGCCTGCTTGAAAATCAGTATCAGAAAATCTGTTGCAAACACAAGTATTGACAACAAAGTCGCTGAGCTTTTTTAGTTTATATGCAATTTTTTTTTTTAATTTCTTGCAAGATTCTACCTAGATGATTACTTTACACTTAAGTGCAAAGTTGCTCTTACTTGAGCACATGTGAAATACTCACACCTAGATTTTCACTGGAATAGCAAAAGATGTGAAGTAAAAGCATAGTAGTTTGTGGTCAAATGTATGATCAATCAGGTAAGTCCTATATTTGCAACGCATTCCATTCATTATTGGATTATCATTATTGGATTAGATATTAGGAAAATGTCTTTCACTGAAGAGGTGGTCAAGCATTAGAACAAGCTGACCAGAGAAGTGGTGGAGTTACCATCCCTGAAAATGTTAAAAAAGCATGTCGATATGATGCTCAGAGACATGGTTTAGTGTGTGGACTTGGCAGTGGTCATTTAATGGTTGGACTCCGATCTTAGAGGTCCTTTCCAACCTTCATGAATCTATGATTCTATTCTTATGTTTTCATTAATCTTTCTGTTTGGTCTTGCATTAAACTCTAGGAGAAAGAACTGCAGCAAAACCTTTTCTCATATTTGACTAATACCTTCTTTATAAATGAGGTTTCTTTGCTTTAGGACACAATTTTTCAATCATAAATAATATTTAAGCCCCTAGCAGTTACAGTCTAACATCTGAGAAATAGCTATGATATGAATAGGAGTAAGCAAACTGCACTATGCTGGTATTTATCTGTCCTTGAGAATTCTTCTTCAGGGAATAGGCTGTTAGTTCTCCATACCAGCTCTGTTTTTCATCACTCCAGTTAGATTGGTAACTGAAACAGCAGTGTTGATAATAATACCCATCTCTTAGTACTTTTTAGTAGATATGAAAAGTGCTTTATCAGAAGTGCAAACATAATGATGCTCATTTCAAAGCTGGAAAGATGGGAATGATTTACAGTGATTTACAGCAAACAACTCTGTAGATATGTCATTCCAAATTAATTGATCGTTCTCTAGAATGGCTTTATTTTCTTTGGGTGAAAGTGCTGAGAACTGTGTAAAGGGTGGAAAGAACGAATAAAGAGTTAGTCTGTGCTTCAATTCAGTTTGTCTAGGTCACAATTGTATAGTAAGGTCTAAAGCACGTGCTGTGAAGTCTAATGGGACTAGATAAAGAAAAGAGACCCCTGACTGTCAGACTTTGGAAGACCCTCTGGTTTGTTAAACCTGCATACAGCAGGTCTTTGGGATTTTTTAATGGAATAATAATCCTTATTTCGTATTCATGTAAGGACAATATATTCCTTCCAATGCATTGCGTATCATTATGAGTGGAGAGGCAAAAACCCTACATGTACAGATTACTGAAATCCGTCATGAAAATACTATTCAGCAGTGCACATAGGTTCATAAACAAGTGAGGTTGTTAGTCCAGAAATAATCCAGATCAGGCAGTTAGGATTAGTTTGACTGTCTTCCTATATTGACTCTATCACTACTAGATTAGTTTTCAAATTCATTATTGATAGGCTCTTTCTAGCATTTTTTTTAATTCTGTTTTAAAAATAATGTAATAAAATGTATTTTTTGTCAAAATATAGGAAAAAAAGTTGGTATATCTTGTTTACTTATATTGTGGATACCACGTTGAAGATGAGTGCACAGAAAAAGCATAAGTTAACCCCAGTTTTGTTTTCCACTTTAAATGTGCAATAACTGTTTCCTTTTTGTTTTTAACAAAAAATTCCTGTCTTAATTATTTTTGTTGTTTAGCAATGTTTTCAATTTCAGAAAATATTTCTTTAAATTAAAGGCATGCAATTTAAAAAATATTTATACCATGTTCGATTTATTTTGAAGTTTCACTAATTAACCACTTAATTTACTAATTTGAGGGTTTCAGTCTTCAGTGAATATGTTATGGTTCCCAGGCAAAATAATTAATGGAAAGTTTACTGCTTGATTAAATATTTTCTTTGCTCTTTAACAAAAGCCTTTTTGTACTAGAGAGATCTGCTACCATTTGAGGTGTTAAATAAAATAATCCAAAGGCAAGGAAACTGTCATTGCTGTAAAGTCAAAATGCCAGAATTTTAAATCTTTAGGAGATCCATCTAGAGTAAATTATATATTTTAAGAAAAAAAAAAACCAATTGACTACATCTGCAGAGCCATAAGAAGATTAATGGAGATAATGTTAAAAGTACTTGAAAGCTCTTGATTGCCATAAGAGAGAGCTGTTTAGTAAGATACATTTGCAATAATTTAAGAATTCATTTAGAAAGGGTGCTGTTGGCTGGGAAAACCTCCTGACATTTAGATCTAGCAGGCTAGAGGAAAGCATCCATGAGAAAACAAAGAAACTTGTACTCTTTAAAATTTATGGGTATGTTTTATATATTGGTACATAGAGTGATATTCAGTCATATGGTTTAAACTTTATTCTACTTTTGTTACTATGTATTGTGAGAAATTCAAGTTCTCTATTGAGAAGTACTAAAAATTTAAAACATCAAAAATACTGAAACTATGTAGGTAATAATATTTTCCTTTGGTAAGTGGCAAAAAGTTGTTCATAAAATATGTATTTGATAAGCTAGCATGTATTGTGAACATCATATCATTCTCTTGCAAAGTTTGGGTTGTCTTCCACAGATGTTTTTTTTCTTACAGATGCCAAAGAAAGATATTATCAGGTGTAAAATGTTCATTTATGTTAAATAAATATTATACCTTTGGTCATGCTTACTTTATTTAAATAATTATCTGAAGAGTTTTTTAGAAACTATTGTCTAAAGTACTCAAGCATCTGTATGCATGACAATAGAAGTGATTGTTTCACATATTCCTATGTGTTCTTAAATTTTTCTGTGGAACCATCCAGCATCTAAGTTTAAGTATTCCTGAGCTTGGAACAACAGAAATCTCTCATTTATTTGGTCTAATATAACCCCAAAAACTTGTTAATTAGATATATCTTCTGAGCTAGTTCTTCATCCACTTGAAGATGAGTTTCTGTGTCAAAATCGTTGAGTATGTCTGTAAGTGTTTAAGTTCAAAATGGACAGATAATGGCACTTCTAAAAATATGATAATTTTGTTTAGTAATTTTACCGTCTTTTTGGAGAAGGCTTTTTTTTTTTTTTTTAAGTGAAAATACTTGTATTACTTTTAAAAGGTGAGCCATAAATAGCTATAAAAATCGTGTGCCATCAAATTAGGCATTAAAATATTATTGTCTTGAAAAGAATATGGTACAGTGAAACTTAGGGAGTTTTGGTTGGCTGGTTTTTAATTTCACATCTGTTTTGTTGTTTAGAAAAGAATATTTCTTCTCCAGAAAAATCATGTTTGGGTCCATCTCATAGGGAACGGATATCGTTTCGAGACCATCCAGTACAGCTAAGCGGAGGATGGGGAGCAGGCAAAAAAAGGCAAAAGGTTAAAAATATTAGCTGAATACTGGAGATAACTAGTTGATTTAATCAAACACAGAGAACATATGGAGAGCTGTTCCTTTTTAAGTGTCTGAATATCAATTGTTGGATTTTCATTTATTACCAATAAACCAGTTTCAGTTAACTACTTTTGACTTATTTTATTATACATGGTTACAGTGGTTTGGGTTTTGTGGGATTTTTTCGTCAAAGTATTTTATACTTGTCAGTAAGTTATCATAGTTTGTGTTTTCAGTTGCTTATATGTTCATGTGATATAGAATGCAGAACTGATTAACTCTACAAGGTTTGTTGTACAGTGACTAAGTTTAGGCGTGCTTATAAGAACTGGATGAGAAGTCCAAATGTAATAAGGGTTCATGTTCATGTGATGTATGTCACATATTGAAACACTGAATTCTCATTTTCTCACAAAATAAAATACATGCTTGCAAATTTTGTTGTGAGTATGACAGCCAGCAATGCCATTCTTAGAGAAGTCTGTTTAGAATATTTTCCTGAACCTGTATACAAATGATGAGCATGAATTTTTCTTTTATTAGGAATATGAGTAGTCATCTAGATCTTTCATCATAAATTATTATCATAATATGATAAAGCAACCTGTTATGCTTTTATATTTTCAAATACTTCCATTTCCTAGAGGATTTTAAAAAATTAAAAGGTTCTCATTTTGTTCTGAGATAATGTAAAATTAGATATACATGTCACCGTTAACTCAATTTTTTCACATAGACATGCTCCTTCAGACCCATGTGTAAATGTTTTGTGCTACAAGGAAACCTAGAGAAAAAGAAATACTGTTTCAACTGTTCATGGGTATCTAGCTCATTGCTTCTTGTCAATGCTTTGTCCATCAGCATACAAGACAGAAAATGTTGCTTGGTTTCAAAGCCTAACGTTTTTTTAATGTTTTCCACTTTGAGGGTATAAGTTGCTAATTGGATCTGAAAAAAGGCTGTCTTTATTATTTCCTTTTCTGTTTTTGTAAGCCACCATCCCCTGTATATGGAGAAGGAGGTGGAGAGGGTAATGAAGATTGAAACTTCTGTCAGTAAAGAACATAAATTCTTGCAATGTGGCTGTTTTTAAAATGTGCTTAAATAAACATGTGATGTTATTTTGTGAAGTGTTTTTTATGCTAACATACCTATCTAACTGTGGGTTCAAGGCATTTGTCTCCATTTTAGTGAATACTTGCATTCATTTTCAGATAAAAAGATGGCTGATCTCATGGAAAACCTCCAGTAAATAATTTTGCTTGTTTGAACCACTGTCCTGTTTTTATTATCACTTTGCTTTTGAAAAGTCAGTGCACCCTATTTCAAAAAAGATTTCTTTGCCTTTCTGGGGAATTATGGTCAGGTTGCTTAACCTGACTGTAGAAATGCTGTGGTTGTCAACAGGCCATAAAATGTCAGTAAATGTTTATCTTACCTAGTTAGTTTCCAAATGTGTGAAGTTAGTGTTCATCTTGAAATCAGGATCTGCAATATATTGACTTTTAAATGTCACCAACAAATACTGGAGCTTTTGTGATTTTTGTTTTAACATCAAGGTTGTAAGTTTTGTAGGAAAAGCATTGTTATTTCAAAATGTCTGCCTCTACACCTGGCAGTGTGTGTAGCCACTGTTAACAGTTTTAACTGGAAATAATCAAAATACAAAATCAAGCAGTTCATAGTTTAATACTTCTTGCAGATTGTCCCCTCTATTTGTTTAGAGTATCCATAATATACTGCACATCACCAGAGCTGTAAATATGGGATATTTCAGATTTCATGCTTCTTTCTAGATCTGTATCATCTATATCTGTATCTACACCTATACTGAAAAATATCTGCTGTATAAAAATTATCATACCTAATTTCTTTGTTTTCAAGGTGTTTCTGAATGAGAAATACTTCCCAGCCTAAATAAAGTGCTTTGGCAACATTTTTGAGGCCTTTTATTTTGCAAAGATAAATGGTCGCTTTTTAATATACAGTTTGCTAAATTGTAAGTTAGAGTGACAGTATTCACTGACAAGCCTTTTAGGTTCATAATATGCTTAGTCTGAATAAGTGATGTACTCAATAGAAATTAAGGTATAAAGTATGCCAAAACATGTTGCTGCTTTCATTACATAACATTGCAGTGTCTAATAAGATGAGGTCTACTGTATCCAACACATTTTTCTCAGAATTGCAGTGTTCAAAATACAATGTGTCTGACCAAATACAGGAAAACGTGCAAGGCGCAACTTCTGTTCAAGCTAGCAGAAAGACCTTTATTGCATTCAGGGATGAATGCAGGGATGAATGAACCACCATGCTTTGGTGTTCATAGTCACATCTTATAGTACGTAAGGTCAGAGAGAACACAGGTGATACACATGATGGATATTTATGACATTAAATTTTTAAGCCCTACTCCACAAGCAGTGTTATGCCTTTTTTGTGTCCTTTGGGGATTTTCTTTTAGTTCTTTTTCATTTCCTTTTTTTTTTCTCTTTTGTTTTTTTCCAGTTTTTGTCCCCTCCACACCTAGCCCCTGATGCAGTAATTCCCACTTAGGACAAGAACATATTCTTAAAAATAAGTTTCTCTGGCAATCTGTTCTGCTGTTGGAGTAGCTGTGAACCAGTGACAGTCCAGCAAAACTTGCACCACAGAACCCTGAAACTGCATTCCTTTGGACTTCTTCGAGGCTCACTAGCATCATCTATCTCCTCGACCCTTTTTTCTGTTCCCTGAAAATCTTTTAACATCAAGGAAGAGGGACTTGGTATGAATAAACTCTTTTAAAAATCTTCCTTGTATGTATGAGGCTTGAGACTCAGGAACGTAGAAAAAGCATTCATTTGAAATAAAGAAGAAAATAAGGTGCATTTATGCATTGAGCCATTGATGGATGTTACTCGTGAAAGCAAATTGAAGAGCTTTCTACGATCTGGCCTGAACAGATCCCTGGACTGTCTTTTCCTGTGCAGCTTACCTGAAGGTGTGCACAGTGTTCTTTAAACTCTCTGTTGTTTCAACCAAGGCATCAGGAAAAACGCCTGCAGCAAGAGAAAAAAAAAAAAATAATAGAAAAGCTCCCCAAAGTGCATAGTCTGCATGTTAACGAGGTGCTAATGTCAGATCACCCACACCTGAGTGAGAAAAGACTGTGAGGAAATGCTTCTCGCTGAATAAAGGGCAGATTTGCCTACTTCAGACACAGTCCCCATGCTAACTCAAAAGATAATTGCTCAAATGCATTTCGTGTTTTAACAGATATGTAAATAGTCAATGTTGCATAGAAGTTGCTTTGATGTGGGGTGAGTTGGTGTTACATTTTGACTTAGTAAATCATTATCTTTAATTATTAATAATCCTATTATTCGAACATGCATTCATTAAAGATGTGTCCACTCTACATAGTGTTTACATTTTAAAAAATCTTGCCACAGGTGGCATCCAAATCTGGCCTCAGACACATGGCTGCAAAACTGCCTGTTGGTTCTTCCATTTCAACTGTTAAAAGCACTATGAGGAATATATCAGATTAATATCTCTTTGATTTTAATTTCGGATTCTCATGATAACAACAATATATGTTTATGAAGGTACAGCTTTTCCTTGATAGATATGGAAATTACTTCTGTTAGTATTCATAGAAGCCAGACAAATATTCTGGGATACTGTGCAATCTTAATATGCTTTTCTTTTGTCAGAAAAAATGCATATGAAAAGTAGCCATTACCACATGGCCTCAAAAAAGCAGGAATAGAACTCGTAATTATATTATAAAAGATTGTATACCCTGATACTACATCTGAGTTCCAAGCAGTTTGTACTTAGCTGTACTAGCTGGAGAAAAAAACACCCAAACAAACCAACCCCCAGCAACTTGTTGTTTTAATGTTTTGTTTATTTCTTTCTACAGTCGTAAGTGAAAAACAAATTGACTAATTTTATTTTTATAGGAGTTGTGAAATAGTTGTGTTTGAATATTAGTTTGTGTCAGTCACTGACACAGACCTGTGTGAGAAATGTATATCTATACATCCATATACACTTTAATACATACTTTTGCATATACTTTCATATATCTATATCTATATAGATATGAGAGTGAGATGTCAACTGGTCACAGATATAGCTGTGGTTAAGTAGGAATGGGACAATTCTTTCTTCTCACACAAAGTCAGAAAAATATACTAAGTGTAGGGAGGGAGACAGGTATGGCCTGCAAGTAACAGTATAGATAAACTAAAGTAGGATTGGGTCTTGTGGAGAACTGCTCTCCTGGTTTTCAAGGTAAGTAATGGACAGAAAAATGCTGACTACATGCCCTTTGCTACATCCTGAAGGCACTTTCTGCGTGCCAAATTGTGCTGAAGGTTTGTTAGCAATAAAATACCCATTGGAGAGATGTTCATGAAGTTCCATGATGGCAAATGAAAAGGGGCTGGGTTTCCAAAGAGATTTTTAGTGGAAGTGTTGTCTAACTGCCCCAGACTGGCCATCCTCACAAGGACTGGAAGTTGAAATTAATGCCACTATAAACTACACTGTTATTTACAGGTCATTTAGACAATTTGATTGTCCTGTATGAGCACTTCCTCTGTTATTTTAGTGACAGATGCTGACACAACAGGTTAGTACCTACCCAGCTGCCAAGGACTAGCATTTGTTCCTCCCCTGGTCTTCATTCGAATGTTAAATAGGTTTGTTTAGTAGGAGTTAGTAACCTTTTCTTAGTTTCTTAGTTGATTGATTGCTACTTATATAGCCTTTTTTTTTTTTTTTGGTAAAGCGTTAAATAAGCCAAATACTTAAGAAGATATAAAATTACTTCTGACTGCGTGCAATTGATAGATAGCTCTTTAACCATAAAGCAGGTAAGAGCATTTTATGTGGCTTACAACAAATGCCGATTTCACAAAGTTAGAAGTGATAAAACCCACGCTTTTTAATAGTTAAGGGTTGGGTTTTCTTTATTCCTGAGGTATTCATTTGCTAAATTACGCTTATACAAAGAAACCAGAGGTTAGCAACTTTTTTGTGAGGCACTACGTCAATCCTGAGTGCAAATAAGCACCACCAACTAGTTGAGCGACAGCCAAGGTGTTCCACATGTATCCTGAGATGGAAGACAGCTTTTTAGGAGAGAGTGCTATAACTAGTTAAATTCTACTAAAGGATAAATGCCTCCATTTCAAACCGGCTCAATTTCCTGTGCTTGTGAGCCGTGATCTGGAGGGAAAAAAA
>WEKY01025048.1:28639-56831 GCA_013390045.1 Picathartes gymnocephalus | reverse complement strand
AAAAAAAAAAAAAGAATAAAATGGGCTGATGGGCTGTATATTCCCGCTACATTCCGATCATGAGATGAGAACTGTCCCGTCCAAGTAGTGTGGGTTTTGTCACCCGTACCGGCTAGGGGAAATTGGAGAGGTTATTCATTGCAAGACCACAGGTCAGCAGTAAGCTTGACTCGTTTGTCTAACACGTTGCTATTCGTGCCACTGAATACAGTTCTCCAGCAATTTTTCTTTAAACGATCATGTCCTGTACATGACAAAAGAAGGATTGCTGCGGGATTAGAAAAGCATGGCTAGGCGATAAGAGAATAAAAACATCGGCCTCGCAGTCTCAAGAAGTGGCAGTCTCTGGAGGCTTTTTCTCTTGCCCGCAGTTTACTTTCTAATGTGCAGGTTCTGTGAGAGGTGCGGCTGCGGCCGGTGCCAGCTCGGAGCGGCTGCGTGTGCCCCGCTCCGGAACGACACCGAGGGGCTGTGTCCGGGAAACCGGCACAGATCCTGGCTTCCATTCCACGAGCGACAGCTTCATTCTCTAGTGCGCGTCCAGCCCCATGCATTTCTGGGCGACATTTGACCGAAAATAAAATTTTAAAAAGCATTAAATAAACAAAGCAAAAACAATTGCAAAGACCTGCGTTTTGCACAGCCTCTTCATGTTTGTGCCGTTTTCATTCGCACTTAATTTCAGGTAGTGACTCGGGAAGCTGTTGCCTTTCGATGTGCAGTCTGGCCGTGTGGCTGGTTAAGCTCAGAGCTTCGGCCAGGGCGGTGTGGGATGGACTTGTCCCTGCTCAGGAGAGATGCGCTGGTTGTGGTTGCAAGTGGTCCAAGGGGAGGACCTGCTTTCACCTGGCGGGCACCTCCTGCCTTGCGAACAGGAGGCGAGGCAAGGATTCAAGCTTACACAGTTCTGCTTTACCTAGTTACTTGATAACGTGAAACATTTTGTGCCTTGCCACGGTACGAATGCAAACACAAATAAGAGAATTTCCTACTGGGTCATGTCATCTCCTCACTGCCCATCACTGCCTGATACTCTCTGGAAAGAGCCAGCACACAAACGGACTAGGAAAAATGTCTCTTATGGTGACATATGCCGGGTATGGCTTTCGTCAGGAAAAGTGAAATATTTCAAGGCAATTTGTAATACAGTGGATTAATTTGGATTGCCCAGGGTAGAAACAAAAAGATGACTGTCTCTAACTAAAGGCTGGGGGCTGGCTTTATTTGCCAATATCAATATTTGTGTGGAAAGCTTAAAATATGTTGTTTTTCCAAGAGTTGAAGTTTTAAAAGGGGGGGAAGCAGGAGAAGGACGCCCGTGGATGAAATATTAGCAGCATATCGGTTAACCACTAAGATCTTTTTTATATCCATCTAGCCGTTTCTGGTAAGAGGGGCAGAGAGTCTAAAGGCTCGGGGATAGATGCTCCTTAATGCAGGCTAGCGTTTCAAAAGATACAGGCAGCTCTCAGCAAATGACAAAATAAGGCTGAGACTGTACAGAGGCGGTGCTGAAAGACCAGAATAAAATTGCTCTGTGGCTTTCAGCATCGCTGAATTACATATTTTTAATCGCATCTAGCACACATCGCATTGCCGGGAAAAAAATGCAAAAAAAGCAAGGGTTCTTTCAAACGAGGTAGCCTTGAAAACCGGCAGTCCTTGTCAAAGCAGCTCAATGCATCCATTTGTTAGTACCTCCAACTTGAACAGGGATCTATTTCTTAGACCCTGCCCCTTCTGTCTCACACCTTCCTTTACCTTCGTGCTTAGAAACCACAATGTCGACCCATATTTCATGCCTAAGAAGAAATCAGTTCATCTGAGATGACAAGGCAGCCCCCCACACACACTCTCCAAGCCTCTCGACCCAGAGCCTCGGGTCGCTCCGGTAATGTAGCCCTTATATTTGCGGAATTGTCCCAGTCGCAATCAAACTGCCATCACGGAAGACTGGGTAACTTGCAAAGGAAGGCTTTGCTTTTAGTTTGCTCCCTTGCTTAGGTACGCTAGTGCTCAGTGCGCTACAGCCCAGCGTCTGTTTGCGATAGGAGAGCAAAAGGAGTAATTTAGACAGAATTGTTCACTAAAAACTCGCTATCAGCTCCTTTGGGGGACGGCCTGCTTCTTGGAAATAAATTCCAGGGGTTAGGGTGGGAGGAGAAGTAAATGTTCAGCCGCAAAAACCTAATAGCGTGCTTTTTCACGTCTAGATTTTTCTTCTAAGGCGTCTGTTTCTGTGATATGAAGAACGGTGTTTGTCTTTTGCCTTGCGAATATGTCTATAATTTGTTGGAAAGCTTGGCAGAGGGGGAGGGGGCGAGGATTTGGCTTCTGAAGAGCCGCTCCGGCTGCTGGAGCCCGGCTCGGCCGAAGCCGCCAGCAGCTTTGTCCCCCGGTAAGGGCGGGGGGACAGCCGCCTCCTCCGGGGCTGCAGACAGAGCAGCTCTGTGCTTGCCTTACCTAACATCACAAGCAGAAAGTCAGATCCTACTCTTAGTCGAAGTGCGGCGGCGGAGGGGAGTGGAGGGAAATAAATATGTATATCGGACCTGAGAAGCATCTTTAGGAGCAAACCTCTTCTTTCTGGTGCTGCTAAACTGCACGGGGCTTTGAGTCCCACGACCCAACTTTCAAATCCTTTCTAAACTTGATAAAGGGCTACAATAGCAGTCCGATGAAGCATAGATTAAATTCGTGTAGGATTTGTTTTTGTAACACATATGTAAGTAGGATTCATTATAATTTGAAGTAGATCAAGATAAGAGATTAATGCTTTTATAGAGCATCTCTGATGAGATTTCCTATGGGCTAAGATTAAATCAACACACTAAATATTATCTCATTCTATTTTGCGTTTAAAAAAAAAAAAAAGGAAAAAAAATAGAAAAGAAAGTTTAAGAAGAGTCACTACCTGTTGCAAGAAGGAAATTGTCGAGGTTTGTCCAGCCCTGACAGCAATCCTGTTTTCCTAACGGGGTAACTTTCCCATTCACCAAATTCCTTGCTTGTTCCCTGAATATACCTTTGAGGCACATGGAAGCTTCATTTTATCTGTGCAGGTGTTATACAGGATATCTCCCAAGCAGCTGAGGTACTGTCAAAGCGCCACACTGCAGGAACCGTGAAATGGTTGCTGTCGTTACGTTTGGGCTGTTTTGTGGACTAGACCTGGAAACGTCTGAACCTCAAGCCTGGCTGGGATAGTGGGAAAGGCTCCAGGCTCGGGCCCAGCCTAACGAGAGGTGACACCACTTTCCCTGTGCGAGGTGAGCGGGGCTCAGTACACTCGTCCGCTGCCCATGCAGAATTAACATTAAGTTACCGAGTAGAAGTGTAGTCGATTTGCTCCTACTCTTTCACTGATCTCTGAAATTACAGATCCCAGGTTTCTGGTAAAGTCACTCCAAACAGTGTCAATTAAACATTTCCTCTCCGAACGGAAAATCTTAAAGCTATTCACGTACACCAGAACCGATTTGTGTTTGCTCAGGTGAACAAAACCTGTCTGTTAGGAAGAAGGTTCGTTAAAGGGGGCTTGGATCGGGACCTTTTGCAGTCTGGCTGCGGAAATCCGAAATTCAATCTTTATTTTCAGGGATTAAAATAGTGATACTTCAGATTCCCAAAAGGAAAAAAAAAAAAAAAAAGAAATCCAACAGTCCCCAAAACTCAACTTCTTTCAGTGTTCTTTGAGAGGCAATGCACTTTTTTTTTTCTGGCAATAAGAATATTTCACATTATTCTTCTCACAAACAGGGTGTCTGGAAAATTATTACTCAGCCAAGCTAGGTTTTGGATCTGTAACTTGCAGTTCGCCACATTCCATTGGGAGAGAGATACGGAGCGAGTCGCAGACTGTCTTTTTACACCTTTTTTGCCTCCGCACATCAGGTCGGTTCCCAGACCGAGTGGCAGAGACCGAGAGGCTAATTTCTCAGAGAGTTTCTCTGGAGCCTACGCCCATCTCATGCAGTAAAATCTCTGTGTCTGAACATGAGGTGAGCTCCTAGGTAAAGCCTCAGCAAAGAAAACAGAAGGCTTGTGGAAATACCGAACCATTTGAACACCTGTTTTTCAAGATAGACAGCTCTCTTCGTGTTTCACACACCTTCCCCCCTCCCCTCCTCGGCGGCTATTGGGGTGCTTGATCTCATTCAAAGAAACATACACTCTTCCCTTCTTCCCCTATAACCTCCCTCAGCCGCCCCTCACTGCTGGGCCGCCCCTCCCGCGGGAGCACCCAGCCCTTGTCTTCATAGCTTCACCTTCCATTTTCCCAGACCACAAGAGTCTGTCTATGTGGAAGGAATTGAGTAGTACCCCCAAAATTCGTTTAGCCATGTCCCAGGTAGCGCGAATTTCCACCCATTCAATCCTTAAATAAATTTCATGCTGTAACTTTTCTGAAGGGAAGTTTTGGTGTAAAAAGATTAAAGAATAAAAATCTTCTTCCTGTGCTTACATCCATAGTTAAAAACCGATATCAGAAATGGGGAGGAAGAACGGGAGGGGATGTGTATTCCTGGACATTTGAAACGGAGTCACTACCTGCCCAATCCCTCGTATTGCTGCCGTTCTCACTTTATTTAAACAAGCGCAAGGGTGTGAGGAGATGCCTCCAACACTCAGTAGCCCTGTTTCGGCTGGAAACTGCCATCGCGAGCGGCAGCGGCTGCGGACCCAGAAACAGAGGTCCGGCACCGCAGTCGCACATTTCTTTTCCCAAATTCTTTGACTGTTCGGCAGCGAGGCGTTTGAAGTTTATGCGGGATCCTCGTTCCTACGCTTGGTCTGTAACTTCTGATCTCAGGAAGGGAAGGAATGCCAGGACTGGGGGGTAAGGCAGCCTGCCGTCCCCGCAGGAGAGCCCAGCGGTACCGCGGAGCGTCCCGCGGTGTGCATGCCCGGCTCGTCCCAGTGGACAGGCTTCCCCCAAGGAGCTCTTATGCACTGCAAGGGCGAGATCCTTCACACCACCTCTGGTCACGAAACGTCTCTCCATCACACATAACACCCTTTCACAGAAGGTTTGGGAGATACTCCATCTCTGGAAACAGAGCGGCACATCTGCATGCGGCTCTTAATAACGGGGCTGCCTGGCGGAGGGAGTAGGTCCCTGAAGAAAGATGCTTTTCAAAGTTGTCTCGCCTCAGCACTGAATTTTTTTTCCCTTTTCCGCCTTCTCCCTCGGGATCTGTCCAACCCCTCTCAAATGGTTTTAGCCCGCTGATGTCAGCTTTCTATTTTCAAGCTTTTAAGGAGAACGAATGCCATACGTGGCGCCAATTCTCCTCTAGGTTACATCTCTCCTTCCCTTTGAAGTCCGCTGGGTTGCACAGAGGTAAATGAGAGCAGAATTTGGTCCCTGGAGCTAACACTGATGTGGAATCACTCTGATTTTTATTTATTTATTTATTTATTTATTTATTTGTTATTTCCTGTTGAGGGAGGACGGATTTTAAGACCCGGTTAGAGTTCGTATCGCACTCTATATTTAATACTCAGATATTGTAAACGCATGTGTATAAATGTCGGCGCTAATCTCGGCTGGGAGTGCTTCGCGAAGATGGGCGATAAGGGAAAGGAGTCCCCGCTGGGGGGAAGATGCTGCAGGAGGGTCGTGTTTTCTCAGCGGAGCGGGAGTGAAGAGCACAGAGTGCGCTGCAGCCCGTCCCCAGCTCCGTCCCCAGACGAGGCCAGGGCTTCCACGGCCCCCCGGGTCAGCCATCGCCGCCGGGGTGGCCCGATCCTCCTGGGAGGGAAGGCGTGGAGGGGCTGCCGAGGTGCGGAGCAGCTCGGTGGGGAGCGAGGGCTGCCGCCGCCGAGCCGGCTCCTCGCCGCCGGCGGGACGCGCGCATCCCCGCGGAGGCAACCGCGCTCCCTCCAGCCTCCCTAGAAAGTGCCCCTCTGCTGCTGGCAGCTCTTGGGGGGTTTACGGTCATAGGAGATGCTTCTTGTCCTCGGCTTTCCTGGAGTTTAATAGTTGTCTTTAAGAGGGACATTTATTGGGATAAAAGTGGATTGCAGGCTGCAAAAACGTTGCATATGTCTTTCATTTAAAAGACATCCAGAGCTCCATTTTTTTCCCTCTCCCTCTCTCTCCCTCTCTCTGTCTCTCTTCCCCTCCCCCCCCCCTTTTTTTTCCCCCTTCCCCAAGGCATTTAGTGCTTTTCAGGCACAGTTATAAACACGCTGCCGAAATGCCAGCACACGGAGATGCGGGGGCAGGGCGAGCGATCTATTTCCCCGGGTCCGGAGCAGGCGTTGTTCCAGAAGGTGCAAGGAGGAAACGTGTCGTTTTTCACGAGAAATCCGGGGACGGGAGCTGCCCCTGGAGCGGCCCCTGGGGCAGGCTCCAGCCTCTCCCCCGGGGCAGGCAGGGAGCTGGCCTCCGCCGCACCTGGCCGCTCACCGCGGGCACCGCTCGTCCTCCGCGCCCTTTCCATTCCTCTTCTCCCAGGGGCTTACGGAAACCGCTTCCACCTCTCTCTCCCCTCCAAAGCGACACCCTAACACCACAAAAAAACCCATCCCACCCCAAGTCCCCGAGCACCACCTCTGCGCTCTGTCATGACGGGGCTCCGCGCCTCCCGCAGCCCCAGCTCGGTGATGGCGGCAGGTAACTCTGGGAATTGGGACGGAGATGTGGGGGTAGCAGCCCGATCCTGACACATGACAGGGAAGGACAGATTGTGCGTGTGACGGATGGTGCCCACAGCTACTCGACAGGGGTAGCTGAAAAAAGCATCCCCCTACCCCTTTCTCCGGGAGAATATCAGAGACCAGCTGAAGAAGGAGGAGAAGCTGCTTGCCGGGGAATATGCTGGACCCGAATTGGCCTTCCCTTCACCTTTGACTGGGTTCACAGGAAAGGTTTCTAAGCCGCTCCATAGCCCCGGCTGGCCAGTGTTGCACCGATACTTCAGCCACTCATTAAAGCCTCGCTTCTTCTCCCCTCCCTGTCCCAGCGGGGGAAGGGCTCACCGAATTGGGTTCTAAAATAGCCTCAGTTGAAAAGATAAGCGCGGGCCCATGACGTTGAAATAATCATCTGAAGTGATTGCAATCTCGCGTTTGCTTTCCTTCACCGAGTACTCTTTTCACGAGGAAGCACGGAAGATCTTTTTTGTAATTCGTGCCTTTCCGAAATAGTCGACTGTCGCTCTTGCCTGTGTTGTAAATCTTATCAATGTGTGAAAGGACCAAGGAATTCATCACTTCAAAACTCACACTTTGGGTGGAAACCATTCACTTTTCCAATATGCATAGGAATGCATGCATATATGGCTCATTTCTTTTTATTTTTATTACCTAAAAAATACTATTGAAAAAATTAATACATAAAAGAAATTACTTTCATTTAGAAACAGTATTGTTTTTTAATGATAGTATTTCAGGAGATTTAAAATAAAGGTCCGTTTTAATCACTTCGCAGACACACACACAGAGGCAAACTGGTTGAGATCTGTTTCATAGCAGACAGATTCTCCTTTAGGCTAGTTTCTGATGTGAAAGAGTTCTAGTTTTAAGTTTCTCTATTTTCTATTTCCTGCACACAAACAACTGCCTATAATATTTCTTTCTCTGTTTAACTCTAGGACAAAACTTCTGAGCTGTTTAATAAAGAAGGAACACCGATTACTTAATTTTACAGCTTCAGAGAACAGGACTGCAGCTACAGACGTATCAGTCAAATCGATTAAAGAAGATCCTTGATACTTGAGGGTATGTGCCCCTGAAATTACCTCTCTCTAAGCTTCGCAGGGAGCTGGGGGGAGAGGGAGGGAAGCGAGGGATTAGTCTTTCCAGGATCCCTGGAGAAATGAGAATAGGTTGCAGGGGGGAAATGTCCTTTTTATTTGTCCTCCCTCCCCTCCCTCCTTTTCTCTCCTCACCCTCCCCGAATGCTTGTGTGTCTGTCCGAAACAGATCCGTCTGTCGAAAACGGGCCTGGAACTCCCTCCTGTGTTGGGATTAGGTCTAGGGGGACCTGGGGTGGAGTTAGACTGCTTGCTTATTTTCATATTCATTAGAAATGGGAGGTTGCACAAGAAGTCCTGCTGAGCTTCAAGATATAAGAGCAACTTCGGGCTCCCCTTTCAAGACAAGACAAATCAAAGGCTCAGAGGCAAAACAGCTTCCTAAGCACTGAACGCCTCTTACTCCCTCCTTCCTTCCCTCCCATCCACTCACTCTCCCTCCCTTGCTCACAGTCCAGCCTCTCTCTAGGGAAGAGGCTCTCAAGAAGCCTTAGATGATTATGGATTTTCTGAGCGAGAAGTTTGCCCTGAAGAGCCAGCCGAGCAAGAACAGTGACTTTTACATGGGAGCTGGAGGCAGTTTGGAGCACGTTATGGAAACTTTGGACAATGAGTCCTTTTATAGCAAAACGTCAGGCAGCAAATGCATACAGGCCTTCAACCCTCTGCAAAGAGCTGAGCATCATGTGAGGCTGGAGAGGACCTCACCCTGCCAGGACAACAACGGTGAGTCGTCGTCCCAGGGTTATTCTCCCTCCTGGAGATATACGGGGGAGGGCAGGGATTCTCCCGCCCACGGAGACCAAAGGCAGCTGTGCAGCCTTCGGATGTGGGCGTGCGAGGGGCTGTCAGGTCGCAGTAAAATAACAATAACAGTAACAATACTACTGTTATAATACTACTACGACTATTGTTAAAAAAAAAAAAAAAAAAAAAAAAAAAAAAACNAAAAAAAAAGGAAAAAAAAATGCCGGGAGAAGGCAAGCCCCTACTTTTAAGAACTCTTTTCCTTTTAGTGCAACCCTTCGGCTACCGCCTACCCCACCGGCTCGGGCCCGGGTCCCCCGGCTGGCCGAGAGCACAGCGCCGGGCACGCAGGCGCAGCCCTCCCGTTCCCGCGGCAGCCCGCCCGGGGGACCGACGGGCCGGCCGGTCCCGGAGGCTGCTACAGGGCACTGCCGCCCGCCGGCACCTCTCGGCATCCCCCAGCAGCCCCCGGCACGCCTCGGGCCGGCCCCCGGTCTCCCTCCGGCCGCTCCCCGGCCACTGCTGCCCCCGCTGCGAGCCGCGGCGTTTACACCCAGCAAGCTCCCGGGAAAAAGCATCGCCGGGTGCCGGTGCCGGAGGGACCCCGGACACAGCCGGCTCTCCGGTGCCGATCCCGGGAGGGAACGGAAGGTCGCTTGGTCATCTTTGCTTCCTTCAAACATCGTCCTGCGACAGTAGCGGGGTTCTCTCTGCCGTGTTACCAAATGATGCGTAAAGGTGATTCTTCCGAAAACCACGTCGGTCATCCAAAGAACAGTGTTAAACATTTAATTGAGTATTAAAATTTTCCAGTTTATAGGCAAGGAGAATGTGGAATATTTTCTTTTTAAAACATTTAAAATCTTCCTCATTATTCCAACATGATGAAAATCGCTATAGAAAAAATTTTAAAAATAGTTTCCTAGAAGAATTGGAAAACACGGTTAAGATCAGCTGTGATAAGAATAACAATATCATACGTTTTTTGACTTCATGTAGTCTTTGATGTATATATATATATATATTTTTTTGAGAAAATCTTTTATTTGTACAAAAAATTGTAAGAAATATTGATAGATTTCTTCAAGTGTAATTTAAAAAAGAAAAACCTATAGAAAATTGATTTATACATTGGAGTTTTTCTTAATTAGCTGATTTATTGTGTGCCTCGAGGGCTTTAGGGCATTTCCTATCTATGTATATGTTGATGGTAAGTATCTAAAAGTTGTGTTTCATTACAGTCAGCTCGAATTGAAAGCAAAGAAATTATTGAGAACGTGAGAAAATCTCAAAGCAAGCTTATTATGCTACATGGCATCTTTGTAAATTTAAATTTCCATAGAGCTTGAATCTCTTTTTTCATCTTTTTCTTAGAAAAGAAAAAAAAAGGATTTTTTGAATTCTATAACTTACCTCTTTACTTTTCCAGTAATGTGTGATAAGTAAAAAATATTGAAAAGTAGGAAATGTTTTCATTTCTAGTTAAGAAGCTACTGTGGAATATTTCTTATCTCTACCACTGAGGTTTTACCTAAGGACAAATAGTTCCTGCAATGCTTATACAAATTATATGAAACGATCTCTTTTAATAAGTTAACATTTTGCAGAAATGCCTTGTATTTTGTAACCATAACAAACCTCATTGGAAACAATTCCACTTCATAAATCCAAAAGAAGGTATATGGAAATTATTGAGTTTTTAAAGTGAATTTATCTTTTGGTTTCATTTGCTTCTTGATTTGTCAGTTTACAGCTATTTAGTTTACTTCACTGTTAATTTGTATTTTCATAGAAATAGAGATTTTTACATTTGCTTCCAAGTTTAAAGGCACGTTTGCCAATAACTTTGTGCCTCTTCTATGAAAATCTGTTTTGGGCTAAGATTCCTTATCTGTATAACTCTAGCTGATGCTGATTTCATGGATTGTTAACTACTTTAGCAGCAGTAGTGGCAGAGTGAAAATATCCGAGTCTCTAGCACAGTCTCCTTACTCTGTAAATTTTCAGATTATATTTTCAGATATAATTCTCAGTTAAAATTCAATGTGATTCAGCATATTTATTCTATCTGTAGTTAATATTACAAATTCCTCTTCCATGATCTCATACAGAAATAACACAGCCACGATTGAATCTTGTTCCTTGTGAAACTGTTTTATATGAACTCCTGAATCTAAACACCTTTCCTTCCCGCTTGATCATTCATTAACCAGTTGTTAACCCACCTTGTATACAGTGAACTACGGGATTACGAAAGTGGAAGGACAGCCTCTTCACACAGAGCTGAGCAGGCCCATGGACAATTGCAACAATCTCAGGATGTCTCCAGTGAAAGGGCTGCAGGAGAAGGCGGACCTGGATGAACTTGGTGATAAGTGTGACAGCAATGTCTCCAGCAGTAAGAAGAGGAGACACAGAACAACTTTTACCAGTTTGCAGCTGGAGGAACTGGAGAAAGTATTCCAGAAAACACACTACCCCGATGTCTATGTAAGAGAACAGCTAGCTCTGAGAACAGAGCTCACTGAGGCTAGAGTCCAGGTAGGAACCAGACTTCAGCATTTCTATGACAAGTTGTGCATTGTAGGAACGAGTAAATTACACTCTTGGGGATTGTACAAAAACCTGCAAAGCTAAAGTAAACAGCTCGTTTTGCCTCATTTCTTTATGGATATGAGCTGTTATGCTGTAGTGCTAAAATAACTTGTTATTTTTTAAAATAACTTGTATTGCAGTTCTGAACATTTGCTTAAAGGATGAGAAAACAACATCAATAGTAAAGTTGTCTTGATCTCTTGTAGAATTCCGGGCAATGAAAACATAAATTTTTATGTGTAAAAATCCCACTAAAGACTTGTTGCGTGTAGTTCAGACTGATGACAATGCAGAACTCAGATGCAGAGGATTTTGTGTGTGTTATGGCATGAAAATTACAGTCTAAAAAGTAACCAAATTCCTTGTTTCTATCCAAAGAGTGTGGAGTGAAAATGCACATACATAAATGTGTATAAATATCTATATACCTATATTTACATAGATATTTGTGTGTGTGTGTGTGTGTGTGTGTGTGTGTGTTTTGTGCCTGTATAAGACAAGGACATAATCCTTTCATCTTTGCTCTATGGAATGATCTTAGAAATCACAAAATTAGGAGATACAATTTTTGGTTTTTAAACTTTCATAACTGATGAATAATATTATTCTAGTTTTTGGAATGAAACATACTGGTGATCACTTAGTACATTATGTGAGTATTGTAACTGTGTACAAATGAGATTAATTCAGTATGTGCTCATATAGTAATCTCAATAATATTGATGGCTTTTGATGTGCAATGATGAGAAAAGAAGCTAAATATCCAGGAAATGCAGCCTTTCCCTTGTTTAGAGGTGTTCTGTTAGAAAAGGGCGTGAGCCACATTTTGCAAGTTTATCTTCATTTTAGATATCTTCCCTGTTCTGGTAATAATCATTATTTCAATTTAGAGAATAACAGTCCTGTTGATTCTTACAGACTGGGATTAATTTTTTTAATTTAGTGACTTGAATATGATAACAACTTCACAACTTGTAATTAAACACATACTCACACATGCATATAGAGAAATAGACGTCAGTGCACATGCATGCAAACTGAAATTAAATCAGAAACACTTTCAGAAGGAAAGTCAGCTAATTAATTTTATAAAGAAATGTTCTTTTCATGTCTATTCAAGCAGGCATCACATTTGCTGTTATCATCAGAAAATAGAGTCTAGAACTATGTGTTCAGTTACATTAATGTGATATCAGTGATGCCGATGGAATTTGTTTCAGTGGCTTTTAACTCTTTAGGCTCTGCGCAATCCCTCTCCTGAATTTGGTACAGCTTTCCAAGTATGACTTCCATTCATTGGGATTTAGTCTTGACTTATAAAAAAGAAGGTAGCATAATGTTTAAACACTGTTCTAACAAATGCATAATTCTGGAATACGGAGAACTACTTCAAGAACAAATTAATAGTGAGAACAGGGAGGGGAAAATTGTACTAAAGAGTGTCATCTGACTTTTTATCACTTTTTTTTTTCTAAGATTTAGAGGCTTCACATGGCAAGAGTATGAAAAAGAAGGCAGTAAATGAAAAATATATGTCTATATCAGACTTTCACAGAGTGTCTATTTCTATTTTATTTAAACATGTTCTTACCTTTCTTAAAAGATAAGTGATCTTTGCATTTCTCATATGCTAAATATGAAAGGACATGTTGATCATTTCTATCCAAAGTAGCAAGAGTATGCCATCACAAGATTAATCAATTTGCAAGGCCTTACGTCATTAAAGGCAAGCATCTGGCAATTCAAGGATAACAAGCAGCAGATTTCTACATTGCTTTGTGGAGGCAAATGGTTACTTTATCTCTGCCAAGAGTAAGTTTCTAGTAAACTGGTGTAAACAGAAACATTTTGGGGGATTGTCAAAGGAAAAAAATATGTTCTTTTTCGCATTTAATTCTATGAATTCAAGCAAATTGTTTGATTTAGTGTAGCAGAGTGATCAGCTGGATAGCTTACTCACAGTTCCCTTCACCACCATTTCATCAACATCCAATTTAATATTTGTCCTGCACACATGCAGAGAGAGCCAACCTGGACCTAATTTATCTATATTGTTCTCTTTCCTGCTGCATGTCAGTCCAGTAATTGGTACCCATTCTAAGAAGATTGTCAAGGTCTTTTTTCAAGGAAAGAACTTCATGACTAAATTTCCTTATCATGTCCTTGATACCTCCTGTGGAGACAGGAGATTATTTTTTTGCCTTCCCTTTTCTTTTTCTGAACCTCAGGCATCATAAATAACACAAATTTACCACTAAGGTCCCTAACAATACATGCTCAGGAGTTATATGCATGAGCCTTGTTTTGATTACTGAATACATTTTAAAAGATTGCACATACTAAATCTGCAACAAGTCCATGGGAATCAAAATGAGAAAAATTATGCCCTGGTTGCTTAAGCAGTATCAAAAGACAGTTGAGTTCTCTGAAGATCAATGCAAGAATGGAATTATATACCAAACAGAGCTGTTTTAAATATCCCACTATATGAAATCAGAAAATATCCCTCAAAATACAGGAAGTGTCTATAAAAAACCCACTATTCATGTATGCATATATGAAAATGAATTCATTATCAATTTAGCAGGATGAGTAACCAATGCCCTTGTTTCCTTTATAAAATATAATGGTTCTGTTAGTATGTGACTTCTTTAAAACGTCTCAGTGAGCTTGCTTACACCAGAACAATAAAAACTAGTTGGATATTACTCTTACACAGTGTTACTTTTCTTAGCAATCCCCTCAATTCATCAGGATAATTCCTAACCAGTCCAAACTAAAGTGAATGAAAGACAAAAATAAATTATTAAGGCCATGGGACAATGACAGTTATCAGTAATGGAAAGAAATGGGCACATGATAGGTTTTTGATATAATACTTGGCACTCAAAATATTACAGAACAGACCAAGGGATATAAAGAAATTTAAGCATAAAATCTAAATTATTTCATAGTCTAAAGTGCCATTCTTTTGTTTTGCTTTATAAGAAACAGATATCACCTAACACCAACGTGAAAAAAAAAATCACCATAGTTCAAAAACTGTCTGTGACAGTGACTTTTTATTATCTTCCTGGCCTTTTATCCTTCCTTATAGGAACCTTTCCTGCTGTGCAGACTACTGTTCTTGTGCCAGTTTTTCCTACCTTTTTATTACTGCACTTCATAAAGATTATGGACACCTCTAGGAGGCAGATTATGGGTAGTCATTGCAAGTCAGTGAGCATGGGAATTTAAGAGAGTGTTTCTTTACAATTTTGCTTCCTACAGAATGATCTTTCTCAGATTGTTTTTGGTTTTGTTTGTTTGGTTTGGTTTGGTTTTTTTTGAGATAATATAAGTGAAACAATATGTACATTTAAAATAGCCAGCAATAACTTAAGCAGGTCTGACAGTTACAAGACCGAAACAGTAAGAAATTATTTTTCAGGTGGAGAACTTCTCTTTTGTAGATAAACAGAAATTTTCAAAGCCACTGGCCAAAATTTCTTGCTTATTTTCCTAAAACCTATAATTTCACACTATATAATTTCATTTACCCTGATGACTCTTTCCTTGTACACTATAGGTTTGGTTCCAGAATCGAAGAGCAAAATGGAGAAAAAGGGAACGCTATGGTCAGATCCAGCAAGCTAAGAGCCACTTTGCTGCGACCTATGATATATCTGTTCTTCCAAGGACTGACAGCTACCCTCAGGTATGGTAAAGACCAAGCAGGTACTTTGGTTCCACATTTGGCAGCATCTTAACAACTCTGGTTTTATATGCTTATGCTTAGATGAGGTATAAACTACATGCTCTCTAGACAGCTTCCTTGTGATGTGTTCAATATGCATCATTTCTTTATGGACCTCAGGAGACCATTAAACAGAACAAGTCTCCTACTAGCAGGAAACCGTAATATAGCCACATAGAATGAGAACTGAATGTATGTCGCTGGGGGAGAGAGGCAGAGGGACAGGACGGCTCTCTCAGACAGTTGTAGTTGGTTTAATTTGGCTTTTTTTTTTATTTTTCAGTTCCCTGTTAGTATATAGCAAGGTATACTGTGTAATAAGGTCATAATCTTCTGTCTCTGTTCTCTAGTCCTTTGGTTTACTGCTTTGCCTTACTCTCTGCTTCTGTTGATCTGCTTGCTTGTTTTAGGACACTGAATATTTTTATTCTGAAGCCATTGTTTTTCATGTCTCTGGCTTCACATTACTTTTACCACATAATTAATTAAAAAAAAGCACCATGCAAAGCAAAAAATCTCTCATGGTTCCCTTCCACTACTGGTGTTCTGGTGCTCTTCAGCTTCATTAGGTAGCGGGGTCTCTGCCAGCTATAAGAACATACTCATATCCTATGTGAGCTTTCTTTGGTTGTGCTCTAAACTGGCTGAATGAAGAGTTGCTCAGGGTCGGGGAAGAGTGGCTGGAAAAAGGGCCTGTGGGTGCTGGTTGTCAGCAGCTGAACACGAGCCAACGTGTGCCCAGGTGGCCAAGAAGGCCAAAGGCATCCTGGCCTGTAGCGCAGGACCAGGGCAGGGATTGTCCCCCTGTGCTTGGCAGTGGTGAGACCACACCTAAAATCCTGTGTCCGGTTCTGGGCCTCTCACTATAAGGACACTGAGCGGCTGCAGTGTGTCCAGAGAAGGGCAAAGGAGCTGGGGAGGGATCTGGAGCACAAGTCCTACGAGGAACGGCTGAGGGAGATGGGCTTGTTTTGCCTGGAGAAAAGGAGGCTCAGGAGAGACCTTACCACTCTCTACAACTGCATGAAAGGAGATTGTAGGAAGATGGGCCCAGGTTCTCTTCCAGGGAACAAGTGGCAGGTCAAGAGGACATAACCTCAAGCTGAGCCAGGGAAGGTTCAGGTCAGACACCAGGAAGAATTTTTTCACTGAAATGGTGATTAGGCATTGGAGTGGTGGAGTCACCATCCCTGGAAGTGTTCAAGAAATTATTGGAAATGGCAATTAGTGCTATGCTTTAGTTGGCATGGCAGAGTTTGGACAAGTGCTGGACCTGATGATCTTGGAAGACTTTTCCAACCTTAATGATTCTATAGTTCTGTAAGTGTGATTAGCTGTGAACCAGGGGTCTTCAGCTCATGCGTCATCTACTCAGTTTAAGGATGCTTTACCTCTGAAGAGGTTGCATATTTCTAGGTTTGGTGCCTGGGCCAGAGTTGGCTTGTGTTCCAGCAGCTCAGAACATGGACACAACCATATCACCTGTGGTGGCACTTGTGAGTCTGCCTGGTTTCATTTTAAAATGTGACAGGGCAATAACCTAAATTGCATTAACAACTGCCGCATGACAGACTCTGTGTTTAGGTAGGTGGACACAGTCTTAGGTAGTCCCAGGTAGATTCACAAAGACAGATGTACATTCACAAAGACATAGATGTACATTCACTCACAGATGTCATTCAAGGTTGTCAGCTCTCCTTTGAAGATCTTCCTGACTTACCTATAGCATCACAAGTCATAAAAGGAACAGTGCTGAAGCTTTGGGATTTCTAGACTAAATTTTGTGTCTGCCAGTTTATCTTGTATTTTTAGTAGGATTCCATCTACACACCTTCCCAAATGATCAATTTTCATTAGCATAAGATAATGAAATAAGTCATTGGTAAGCACTTAAAATGATTAAAATTAATGTTTTTCAAATGTCCCACATTTCTTAATTATATGATAATATGATTGATAAAATTCTATACTCAATAAAATATCTATTCTGTACTTTCAGATTGTTAAAAAGATTAATTCATGGCATTTCTGTTTACATTTTTGTCAAAAAAATATCTCCTAGACAGATGACACAACTAAGTTCAGCCTGACAAATATTTCCATCATTAATTAATAGATTCTTAAAAACAGAAGATTGAAGTGCAAAGGCTGGTCCCATAATCTTAGACCAAGCATCTCTAAAATGTGGAGGAACACAAAATGTGTACTCGTTCACAAACTCTACTACGATGTGCTTGCCTGCAGCCACAGACTAGCAGACTGCAGGTAAAGAGAGAGGCACAAATGCGTAACAGAGTCCGGTCACTGCATGAGAATGCTGCCTTGAGCTGTTGTGTACTTCAAGAACAGGAGCAGGAGCTTAGTGAAGGTGTGACTGCACCTTACATTGGCTGTTTCAGCTGAGTGCTTGCACGCAGAGCTTGGCTACCTGGTGAAAACAAGCTAGCCCACTCCTCAGAGAAAAAGTTGGCTACTTTTCTGTATATGAGTAGGTATCCAGGTAATTATCACGGAACGTTTAATAAAAATTAATGTTCTTGCTAACCTGTCCGTAATTCTTCATAGTTTTCACATTCTGAAATCCTCTTCTTCAGTAAAACCACATCTCTATCATATAAATAGCATTTCCAGTGAGAATGCCTGAGAAAATGAAAATCTGTTTTAAAAACACAATGACTACTAACATCACTGCATTCAAGTCTTTTGAACTAGATGTCCATTATTAAGTGCTTCACTTATGGAAAATAAATATACAGCGCCTGACTTGCTATAAATTCATCAATCTATCCCATAATTCAGGCAGAATAAGTATTTAAAATTGTCTTCTGTATGTTTCTTGCTAATGTTATAAATGGGTTTCCCCAACAATTCCATTATTTCATTGTAGTTAATGCAAGAAAAGAAAACAAATATCCTTTTTTCCTTTACTTTTATTACAGCACCACCACCACCACAGGCATTTCTCTTGTGACAATGAAATAAGCAAATATTAGACAAGCTTTGCCATACTTTTAAATAAATAGATTTTATTGCGGATTGTGGAACGCAGATCACTAGAGCTTATTTAAGAATCAAGACAGGGAGAAACAGACTCCCTGTTGCAGGAAAAAAATATAGACTGAATGTTGAAAAAGGATGAAATCATGCTAAGATGTTTACAGCTGTATGGCAGAAAGAGCAGGAACAAATGTGAATTTCTGGTGTGCATTATAAGGATTTGCAGCCTACAGATTTTCTGTTTTGAGTCCAACCCTGGATAACACTTCTAGCTTGCATTCCAGCAGAAGCATCAGTCTCTTGCCGTCAACAGAGGGTGTCGTGGAGACTTCTGCTTAGTCTCTTCAAGAATTATTTTCATCAAATACAAATTAAGAACATAATGCTGCTATGCATTGTGTGACTACGTAAACCTGAAATGTTTTACCTGTGAGAAAATGAATCTTTCAACTCATTTCAGATAGAAGGTTTGCTATGAATCAGAGAAGGGTTGAGGTTAGAAATGACCTCTGAAGGTGGTCTGGTCCAACACTTGTCTCTGTAATCTGGTCTAATTTTGCTATTAAATTCCACATCTTTATCTTCACAGTAATAACAATTTAGATTTTTTTGGTCAATCATAATTTTTTTTGTTTTTCTCTTTCAATAAAATCTTAATTATTTTTACAGTATATTGACTTTAGATGTTGATTTTTTTTTTTTTCAAAAAAATTGCTCATCTACCTGTCAAGAAATTGAGTATCTCCTAAGCTGGCCAAATTTTGCATGCATGGATCTTCCAATAATTATACTGTCAAAACCTGGGTTACAGAAGAGGGCAGTTTTTACAATATTCTACCACAATCATCTGTTATTCAGATATTTTTTCCAAGGCTTTAACAACATTATGCTGAAAATCAGATTTTTCTAGGAAAACGTTATGCACAGTGGTTTTCATTCATTTCAGCAAAAGGTTTCAGTTTCATTAGTTTCAGTATTTGAACTTCAAGGTTCTCTTGCAGACACAACACACTGTGGTCTAAGTGATATTAAGTGCTCTTGGGAAAACACATATCCTAGACAGTTTTAGCTTAACTAGCAATATCCTACTGGTGATGTGAAAGTGAAGGTGAAACATCTTAACATCAGTAGGGAAATGAATGCAGATTCCCTTCATGGGGAATTTTATATCATTTCACCTGAGTGAATATCAGTAAACAAGCCATACTTAATTCAGTCACTTAAATACAGTGTCGAGTGTTATTAAATATGTCTCAGGATATCTGAGACACTGTTGAAGTGTTGATGAATAGGATTTAAAGGAAGGATCCATCCTTCATTTTAGGCAGCCATGGTCATATAAGTATTAGACATTTGTGTTTAGGAAACTTAACCAGAGGAAATTTTATGCCAGACATGTGTTCCCTTTAATGTTGTCAAAAATCTGATCAATTAAATTTTTTATTCCTAAAACATAAGGCGCAAAATAGGTAAGATGATCTCTAAAAATTTTTTTATTCTGATACCTGGTTCAGCTGCACATATC
The DNA here is from genome assembly GCA_013390045.1 of Picathartes gymnocephalus. Classification (NCBI taxonomy): domain Eukaryota; kingdom Metazoa; phylum Chordata; class Aves; order Passeriformes; family Picathartidae; genus Picathartes; species Picathartes gymnocephalus. The sequence continues at coordinate 37,468 of WEKY01025048.1, read as the reverse complement.
TGTAGTTATCTTACACAGATCTATAAATGATATGTTGGAAGAGGAACAATAAAAAGCCCCTTTAGCTTTGTTCTTCTCTTGCCTTGTTGGTCTTTATTTGACTCCTTCTGCCACCCTATGTTAGTGGAAAGGCTCTTGTTACAAAGGGTACTTGGTCTCACGAGATTCAGTGCTTACCTATGAGAAGTAGCAAGAAAATCTGAGACAAAATTTCATTTTACCCCCTCCTTATTTACGTACACAAGAGCCTATACTATTATCACACAGAATTCCAGCTTTCTCTGTGTGAATCAAATTTATAAGGATGTTATCTTTATAAATAATTGCACCAGCATGTAAATAAACATTAAATTGTATAATTGAAAAGCAGATTGAAAAGGGCAACATTTTTCTCCCACCTAGGCTCTTCCCTTACTTTGCATCTTTCTTCCTTGTTCTTTGAATCATGTTCATATGTTGTATTTTTTCTTCTAAGTTCTTTTAAAAGGATTCGTTTTATTCGTTTTGTCACACCATTCTACTTTCCCCTCTTAGTATCACATGCAAAATGTTTATTTTTTTTTTTTAAATTTTCTTGAAAATGCAGAAGATCTGGATAGGATAGAATTTAATGGTTTTTTTCAGTTGAAAAAAACCAGTCTAGTGCAGATGGGAATCCTAAGACAACAAAAGGTTTTCAAAAGCATGGGAACAGGAGTGATATAGAAGGTGTAGAAAGAAAGGAAAATGTTGAAATCTCAAGAAATAGAAGGAAGAGGCTGAAGTTTGCATTCCATCCACCTGAATTATAAATCAAATTAATATGTTGAACAGCATGGCATCACATGATGTGTTGGCAATCAAAGAGTGTAGAAGTGGTATCAGCATACATGTGTTAAGTACTAAGTCCTTGGATCATCATTATAGTTTGCTCTAGCCTTAGTACATATGGCTAATCCTCATTAGCAATAATCAAAGTTACATGCTCCAATTAAATGTTCGTATGGAATATATTAGACACCACATGTTACATCAAATTTCTTTTAACTGTAGTAGACATATAAATGACAGTTAATCACAATAGTTCATTAAGGCAATGGGTACACTGATTAAGCAGGAGTTGATGTGGCAGACATATCTGAGCTAGCTTCAAAGAAGTTTTATCACACACTCATGCTGCCTAGCTGTGCCAGCATGGAGGTCAGGTTGAGCCACCACCTGGATGGTGTGTGTCTTGCTGCATGTGTGCTCCCTTGCCTTACTGTGGCTGATCTTCCAACAAGAGTGAAGTGACACTTCTAATCTTTCTGGGTGGTGATGTTTCCCCACAAAGTAGCTTATGCACTGCACTTTTATTTTTTTCTTGGTAATGAACCACCGTTGTATGTGGTCCTTCTCATAGCCTCAACATTCGGTTTGTTGCTCTGTGGGTTTTTTTGTGAAACATGTATTTCCTTAAGTGTGAGTGACTTTACTGGGGCTTAATTCTAAGGCAAATTCTTTTTTTTTTTCTAAGATACACAATTTTTTAAATAGTACTTTTCAAAGTATGAAATATTGTCTTTAACTGTATCATAGAGTTGAAATATAATTAATCCTTATTGTAACTAGCCTTGAGGTTGCAGTAGGAAGAATTTACAGTTTACAAGACATCCCATACAAGAATGAACGCTTGATGACTTTTCAAATCCTACATGATTTTGAAGCTTAGCAAATTTTTTTAAGTGTGGAATCTAATGGTCAGATTTTTGTTTTGTTCACCAAAGCCCAAATGTGGACTGCAGGGGTTTATCACATATTTTAGATCTGTATCATTAAGCCTCTCACTACTGTGTGCCAATTAGCATTTTATTTATATCTGAAAATTGTGGGCTGCATTTCTCTCCTATGTATGTGAGCCCAATACAGTACAGGTGATCTTCACATGAGCACTTTGACCAACAGCTCCTACAAAATGATCACAAATTAAACACTGAGAAATGTTCTGTCTTGATATAAATGTAAAAATACAATGAGAGGGGTGAAGCATTGGGACAAGCTGCCCATAGAAATTAATGAACACCCGAAGCTGGAGCGACTCAGAACATGGTGGGATAGGCCTTGAGTAATCTTGTCTAAATTCAAGAGTAGCTGCAAGCAAGGGTTTAGAAAAATAATCCCAGAGCCTCTTTTCAGTTTAAATTATTCTGAGAATCTACAAGCTTGGGAATTACAGGCAAATTTCTACCTGTATTTTGGATGTTCTAAAGAGGCACCTGGAAAAAAAAAATATGGAAAGTTACAGATCAAATTAATTGTGCTGATAGACTAGGAGTGACCAACAATACAAGTTGTGAACTAGTAGTTTTGACCAGTTTAAGAACTATTGCATTTAATCTCCTGAAAATAGCTCCTTGTGCTGTCACAGATTTTATATTTTCTCACAGTACAAGGAGAGGAGTGACAAAAATTTAGCAAATCAGTCTGACATTCACATGTTTTCTATAATTACATAAATTCTTAACTCTTCATTTAGTGCCACTCTTGTTTTCCACAGAGTAAATGTGTATTTTCTAATTATTTAGTAGAGTAATTATGATAACATTCAGCACATATAACTTTTATTATGCAATATAATAGTAACATCTCTTGATATCTAGAGATCTTAAAAGAGATTAGAATTTTGTTTCCCATCTGAAGCACTAAAACACGTGGACTCAAATAGAAGCTGTGTGTGCTCAGAGAGCTGTCTGCTGGAGACAGTCTCCAGTCTGGATAGGCAGGTGACTGAAATACCATGAGCCAAGAGTTTGGTGATGGGAGAACAAAGCTAGGGAAGTGATAGTAAACTCCCAGAAAATTTTGATATTTGAGTTTGTGTGATTTCTCCAGGGGCTGCATAAAAAGGCTGAAGCTCAGGGAGCTTGAAAGTTTAACAGAAAAAAAGCAATGACACCAAGTGGGATGACTAGTTACCTCAGCACATTTTCCTCTGCAGTGTCCAGCAGAAGGTCATGTGCTTAGGAAATTACATCGTAACCATGTTAACAACCATAATTCTCCAGTTATGGTCTTGTCACAGCTATGAAATCCTATTTCTTTTTCTATCAGGAAGGGTATGTGTGCATGTGTATGTGTGTATAAAACACACAGTAGGTAAATATATTGAAGGGCTCTGGTAATTTCATGGTAACCACAAGAGCAAAGCTCAAGTTGTTTGTGATGTTAACAGAAACCAGAGATGTGCTCTATGTATGGCCTCATTCACAGTCTCTGAATTGCCTTTTATATAATTCATGGATCACACAAGATTTTAAGAGGAAAAATATTTTCTTTAAATTCATGTACATAATGTCGCTTTTCCTTCTAACATACCAGAAGAAGGTCTGATAATTTTGACTTATTGTGAAACATTACTGTATTTATTTTTAATACAGGAATACCTTCTGCACCTAAATTTCACTACAAGAGGTTTATGTTGTAAATCCTTGTAAAGAAATGAAAATTTAATACCAAAGGTGAAGTCACTCAACCAAGATGAATAGAAAATTGATATGACTTAAACTTTGTTTTGGAAAGCATAACTGCCTCAAGAAGGAAGATGCAAAGCTCTCCTAGAATCTTGTGGCATTCCTGAAATTAAGTTTAGTAATTTGGATTCGTATCTCTAAGAAAGAAACCTAGGGCACTCCTTTAAAAGTTTTAGGAATTAATAGCTTCTTCACATATTTCTTTAAAAAGACATTGGCATATTTTAGGATTTGCAGCTGAATTCTGTTGTCATTTACACCTGTACAATCTCACTGAAGCTAAATTGAAAGAGATTTGTCTAGGATAAAAATACCAGGAAGGTTGGTGGTACTAAACTTAGTTTACTGCAAACCAAACTACTCAAAATATGGAAAGAAAGTGATTTTGTGATTCCTCCAGACCACACAGGTTATTGGGCACTTTCACACTGAGCCTCTGAACCTTTTGAAGACTTCCCATCATGACTGTATTAAAAGCAAACTTGTTCATGTTTGTATTTAAACAGATTTTTTTTGAAAATTCTTCCCATAATTATATCTGTGCTGCCTGGGTGACGGCAGCATTTGGCAGTTTCTTAGAATTTCTTAGAAAGAAATTTCAGTAAGTCAGATAAATAAGACTTTGTCGCATGTGAGTTAGCTTTGGAGATTATGAGCTCCTTCAGAAATAGCTCCTGTATTAGATGCTGCATAGATTAACTAGTTTCTCCCTGGGGAAATTTGTCTGATTGTAAGTCATAACTGGCTCAGGTAGGTTAATTAAGGAGTAATAAGGCAGCTGGGGATCATGTCAAACTGTAGAGTCTCCCATGGCCTGTTTGAATCTTCTGAAAAACTGATTATGGGAGGAGGCAACTGGAAAGTTCTGAAGCTTTTTTTAGATTTTCTCATGTAGACTTCAGGAGGCCCACAGGAAGGAGGAAAAATCTTCCATATCCTTCCTCACACACCTTACTCCCTCCATTGCCTCCCAGCAGACCACCTAAAATATGCAGGAGCAGAAGGCTGAGGTGTGCCCAGCTATGTGCGTATATGTGTGCGTGTGTGGAAAGGCAAGCCACGTCCAGGAGTGTGTGTGGAACTATAACTGCATGCATAAATGTCTGTGTAAACAAGCTGAACAGACCCAGAATTTGGGTCTACCATGACTTTTCCCCAGGCTTTTGCAGGAAACAAAAGTGGAGCATTTACTGGATTATTTTTTTGCTGCAGAAATTCCCAAGGAGCCCAGATTAGTTTGTCAGTTCCTGATGACCTTGCTAATACAACTGTTTAAAATATTAACTTTTAAAATAAGACTTCGTTCTTCCTATCTGCACTAGATCTCAGCTAGATGAGTTCAGCGAACCATAATTTATCGCTTTAGCTTGTTGGTGGTTTGGTGAGTATGTGCTGTTGCAAAGTGATAGGACGATGGGAGAAAACACAAGCCATCAGCATTAGAAACATGTTTTCATTCTGTGTGTGAGAATGTGTGTATCTGTCATAATTCATTACTTCCCCTGACCTCTACTTTGACAGAAAAAAATCACTCAGCTAAAGAGATAACCTTTATATCTTAAAGTCAAAATTCCTTTGTCTATGGATTTGGAATGTGAATGCAAAATTAAGTTTGAGTGGGAATTCACTTTTCAGTGCTAATCAAAGAGTAATTGAGTTATTCCAACGTATCACAGAGAACAAAGACACGTGGGCTCAATCAGGGCAAGGATACACTGAACAGACAACAGATTTTTAGAGTGAAGACAAATTTAGCAAAGGAAAACAAATAGGAAAGGATATAGTTACTGGCTGACAACATCTGTACTGTGAAAGGGGACTAAAAATGTCTTGCCTGATGTTATTTGTATATTAAAAAACAAAAAAATAGTGTTCAGAAAAGATATATAGGTAAAAGTGGAGAAGACATACAAAGCTGTATGTTTTATAATGGCGTGTGCAAACGAGGAATGACCAAGGAAGTTGGAGTATGTCAGAGATTATATCATATACATGTAGTACTGATAGAGAGAATAGAGGGTTTGGAAAAACAGGACATCTGCTGAGTGTGAAGTTTGATCAAATCAGTGAATAGAGCAGAAATGAAAGACCATGCAGTCTGAGATAACAACAAGAGCTGACTTATGTTAGGTCTTAAAAATCATCCTGTCTGTTCAAATCTAGTAACAAACAAGTGAAAAATAACTATCCATAAATAGTATCTATATATAGACGGTAGAAGGCCTGAGACTCAGAATGAAGCTTTAAGTGACTGCCAAGTATAGAAAGGACTTTATACATCAAAGCTTGAATGCATGGTTACTCCAGACATTGCTGGTAACCACAAAGTTTGTGTCCTAGTCTGTCATGCAACGTTTTCCAGGGATGCACAGTGCAGCTTGCTAAGGCTGAACATTGAAACAGAAATGCCCTCAAAGTATAGTTTCACATAAAAACATCATGAAAAGAAATTTTATGTCAAATCTACCTTTGAAACAAATTTAAGAAAAGGTCTTGAATGTATTATCAGTAATTCCTGTGTTTTATGGTTTCATTTGTTTTCAAATAATTGCACAAGGCTTCTCATTATTAAATTTTTCAAATACTTGTTGGGCTTTGTTTCTTGAGAAATCTGAATTTGTTTGTTTTGTTAACCCTTTTCCTACCTTTACGGTGGGAATTCTAATGAGGAGAAGCATTTATGGTGAAAACATCTATGATCTTGTACACTCTTTTGACGTCTTTTTTCTGATGTCGGTTGTGTGTTTCCATTAATTTTATTGACTGACTGGGCTGATGGCACCCTGAGGTACAACACTAGATATCATATATGGAGTCACAGAGCAAATGGATGACAAAGCAAGGAACATGACTCATCAGCCCTTGCTCTTGTGAACAATCTCGTATTTGTACACATGTGACCTCTTCATACCATTTTCTACTATGACTGCAGAGAACTTGTTAAATACTTGTTGCTTGTTTCAGAGGAGAACTAATTATGTGTGAAGTAAAGCAAACCAAGCATTGCAGAAAACAAAAGATGAACTATCTAAGTTTAATTCTTTTTATGTGTTCCAGATTCAGAACAATCTGTGGGCAGGGAATGCGGCGAGCGGTTCTGTGGTTACCTCCTGCATGCTGCCACGAGACACGTCCTCCTGTATGACACCTTACTCCCATTCACCCCGGACAGATTCTGGCTACACAGGCTTTTCAAACCACCAGAATCAATTCAGCCACATGCCCCTCAATAATTTTTTCACTGACTCGTTGCTTTCTGGGGCAACCAATGGACATGCTTTTGAAACCAAGCCAGAGTTTGAAAGGAGGTCCTCCAGCATTGCAGTTCTACGGATGAAAGCCAAAGAGCATGCTGCCAATATTTCTTGGGCCATGTAATATAGCAGTACCTTCTCTCAATTTCTTTTTTTTTTTTTTTAATAGCAAACTAAAACCATTTTTGTTTCCCATATTTAAAGGAAACAACAATAAGCTGCTGTTTGTGGAATGCTAGAAATCACAATATACATGATGTCTGCTTAAAGAAATGCAATATAATATTTAACAATAAACCAAGAATAAACCAAATAGATTTACCGTGCATCAAGCTCAACAAGCCCTCTTTGTTTTGCTTTTTATATATGTTTTGTTGTACCAGTTGATGAAATATGATTATAGAACCTGAAAAAAAAAAATAAAACTACTAAGCAAATGTGTCTACTCCATGGTATTTAGCAGTCCTGTATGAAAAATTCATGCTTTACAAAGGAATACTTCATAAGGGAATAACTTGGTAAAGGATAATAAATTTATTCTACTAAACCCATGACGTAAATCTCTAAGCACATCACGCAAAGAAGGAAATATACGACCATTCATGTTGTAGGTAGAATTTGTCGACTGAGTTCTCTCATCACTGTGCTGCTGCTCTAAGCCAGCTCTTCTGTTTTGCTAAATGCATGCTGAGCTTGTTGAATTTATATCAATGAACAACTAACGTAATAAGAATAGAAGGTACTACTTTATCTTATGGGCTTGAGTGTATTTCTATTAAAGATAATGAGATTTTTCTCTTTTTTTGGTCAAATATGCTAAAAGGAGGATCCCAGTGTTTAATGGAGTTTTCAAAGATGTGCACAAATTCTGTGTCAACTATTGTATTTAAATTAAACCTTAAAGGCTACAAATAGGGTGTCATGAAGCTTAGGTGACTAAAAGACAGCATGGAATAATACTACACTTTTAACAGAATACAGATTAGGAAAAAACCCCAAACAACACAACAGTGAGGTCTTACTTCCACTACAGTCCATCTTACTGGGTTTTGCTACTCTATGGTCAAATTAAAACAGCAGAAGTCCAACAAGGCTCCTCAGTTTTAGTTTGTAACTAATCTTAAGCTGTTATTAGAGTACTATTCATTTAGTTTTAGTTACATTTTCTTGAAACTTTGCTTATATGCTTTCCAGAGTGTAAGACTAGTTTGCTACCTTTAATGTATACAGGAAAAATCTTTTTGACTGCAATTGCAGCAGGATTTGGCTCTCAACTTCCAGCCTATCACAAAGGAATTAAAATGTCAGCAGACTTTCTGACATTTCTGGTGGAAAAAAAATAGAGGAGAAGAAAAATACTTTACATCTGGAGAATTGCTATCTGCTTTGATTTACTTCTCCTCCCTTTCCCCTGTCACATTCCAAGCTCCTTCAGATGAGTGAAATGTCAGCCTCTTTGAAAGCAACAGTCAGTCTCTCAGGTTCATAAAGGCAAAGTAAATTAATAGAAATAAAGAAGGACTTGCATGGCTGTGATTAGGACAGGATACAACTCTCGGGGCACCCCCTGCTTGTTTTTGCTTTTCTCTCTGGCCATTAGTTAGGAACAGAGGGTGCATGGGGGAAGAAGGGAAGATTGGGAAGCAGATTTCATCAGAGCAACTGCAGAACTACGAGTACTCACAAAAACAAACACACAGGAATCCCCAGATTTTCTCTTCTCCCACTCAGGGGGGCTAAACTTGAAACAAAAATAGGAGATGGATTCATCCTGTAACCTTTCAAGGGAATAAACAAACTTAACTTTGAAACCATCAGCATCAACTGAAAATGGGATTTTTACAGCAGATTCTTACACAGCTAAAAGGAAGGTTGTCCTATTTTCCACTAGTAATAAACTCAAATTTTAACACATACATATACTCCAATTTGTGGTTTCCTGATTTGATTCTCCTTCTAAAAATTAGCTTCAACTTTGGCCTCAGGAGCTGGAAAAGAGTATTCTGGCTAGAAGTTATCTTTTCCATTTTTTATGGTCTGTTTAGACAGCAGTAAAACTAGACTTATGATTTAAAGCCAAAAAAAAA
>WEKY01025048.1:0-28586 GCA_013390045.1 Picathartes gymnocephalus | reverse complement strand
ATTTTATTGGTACAGGTAGAGGCATTAGTTTTGTATAGACACTTTTGCCACATGCAGAAGGATGTAAGTGGTGGAAATACAAGGGATTTTTTAGCAAACGGTTTTCAGTTAATTTTTTTTTTTTTTTAATATTTTATTCAGTTTCCACATAATAATTTTTTAAGGTATAATATTTAGAACATGCCAAAGTGATTTCCAGAACTTTTTGTTAGGGTTTCATTAGTGGACAAAGAAGGAAAAGTTTAGCTAGCAATGTCCAATCCATTTTTCTTGTTGCCTCTTTCAATTTACTTATTTATTTTCATAGCAGAATTTGCTATTGTTTTTTCCTGAAATCCCCCCAAAATAATTTGTACAAGGTTTTTATATCAGGAGTAAAATGTAACAATTCCTAGGAATTTATTGCAATCACAGATTACTTGGGAAGAATAAATATCCATTTCCAGAATTTTACAACAGCGTTAGATGCTTGAAGCTTCCAAAATCAAAGAGGAAAATAAAAGACCATGTCATCTTCCTGCTGATTTTAATTACATGAAAGGGATGCACTTCTAATTAATTCCTCATCCTGAAATCCAGCGATGAAAATTTTTTGTTACTTGTTGCTAGCATAACTTTATACATTAAATAAGTAGGTATTCAACCCCTCATTAAACCTGAGGTGTGATAAGTTGCAGGCCTGCATTAAGCTTGTCATGCTCTTGCATCAGCCTCGTCTCGAAGAATGAATGATAGCCTGTTGGTTGCAGCATTTCATTTAGCTAATGAAAAAGTATCTTCGTGTTAGATGTCAAGTACTACAACAGGGTCACATTCTGCCAGTTTTATTTAGTAGTGCTTTACTCCATGAGTAGTGGCATTGATGGGAGTGAGACTACTCACATAGGCCAAATTGTGAATCACTTGTAGATGTTTATTCACAATGGCCCCATTCATGCAAAAAAAAAGCCTCTCAGCACAACATGAGTAATCGGTTCATAATCAGGCCCAGCTTAAGGTACTATTCAGCTCCAGTAAGGATGGCAGAATCTGGCCCGTGCTGGCTTAAGGCCAGACTCAGATTTTTTAACCAAGATGAGTAGCTCCTTATTCCACAAATATTGCAAATAGACCCAACAGGGCTATTTTAGTGTTCTATTTTTCTAAGAAAGTTCTAGAAAAGAGACATTTCAATATATGTAAATAATTAAAGCAAGTTTCCATCAAAGGTAAATGATTTTATTTTTTACTGGATTATACTCCCACATTTGATAGGGCTTGTGTTCTTGTGCTTTGATTTTATCACTTAATGATTTCTTCTCTTGAGCAACTAATCTTTTCACTGGTTCTTGAACATGTGGAAAATGCACTAAAAACAAAAGGAGGTGATTTACATAGCCCTCCTGCCAAGCACGTTAACAAATGTTTGAGATATGTCATCATCATGCTATGCTGAGAAGTAAATTTATAGAACTTTTGGGCAAAGAGTCCCTATCCTGTTAAAAGAGAAAGTGAAATATTGTTCTAATTATTGATGCACTGTTTTTTCTCCTGTGATTGATTCATCAACATTTTGAAAATCTTAAGCCTGTATTTTAAAAAATTTTTGAACAAATGTAAATTTACCTATGAAATGTAAATTTATTTATATTATGATTTTTACAGACTCATGAGTGATTAGCATCTAAAGATACAGTCATCTTATGACCAAGATGGTCAGAAAAGTTTGACAAAAATGATTTCTACCTATAGTTTAACAGTGTTACATACCACAGGAACATATCAATGAAAGCATGTTTTGTTGCTGAGAATAAGTTGAAATGAACTATATTTCTCACTTCACTTCTTTATTGTCATAATATTTTGTACAATGAAGTGTTGAAAAAATCCAGTTCAATATGTTAAAGGCATTTTATTTTGTCTGTGAACTTTATGATAAGGCCCTGAGGTATGAAATTTAACAAATATAACCTATATTGTGTATTTAATAATGAGATAGTTTAGCATGATAGAAGTAAATTATTTTGTTTGCAAATAATAAAATATTACATCTTTTTTTCAAAATTTCCAAAGGTTGTTTGATTGATGAATTTCTAAATATCAATGCTATTTCAAAATCAGAGTTAAATCAGTCTGATCAGAGTTAGAATCCATTTAAACCACTTATATTTCTTAGTCTCAAAATATTTTCAGGGGAGGTTCTTTCTGTAACAAGTATGTCTTCCCTGTAGTGGTTTAACCCCTGCCAGCAGCCAAGCCCCACGCAGCTGCTTGCTCACTCCCACACCCGAGAGATTGGGGAGAGAATCGGAAGGGTAAAAGCTGGAAAAGTGGTGGATTGAGATAAAGACAGTTTAATAGGGAAAGCAAATGCCACGCACACAAGCAGAGCAAAACAAGGAATTCATTCACTTCCTCCCCATGAGTATGCAGGTGTTCGGCCATCTCCAGGAGAGCAGGGCTTCACCACATGTAACAGTGACTTCAGAAGACAAAGGCCATCACTTCAAATGTCCCCCTTCTTGCCCCCACTCTATATACTGAGCACGATGCCACACTGTATGGTACAGCCCTTTGGTCAGGTGGGGCCACCTATGCAGATGGTGTGTCCTCCCAGGCACCCCCACTTTCATGCCAGTGTAGCGGTATGAAAAGCCAAAAAGGCCTTGGCTAAGTGTAAGCACTGCTCAGTAATAACAAAACCATCTCTATGTTATCAGCTCTGTTCAGCACAAATCTGAAACACAGCCCCACAGCAGCCACTGTGAGGAAAGTTAACTCCACCCCAGCCAGGAAACAGCTCATTCCCCCAGCGCTTTCATACCCAAATAACACGTGGCTCACTGATTGCCAGAATGCATACTTATTCATCTGCAGTGATCTTTTTAGATTTGGCAGGCATTACAATCATGAAGGGGTGTGCAGTGAATGGGAGTATGATGGCTGGGGGCAGAATAATCTTCTGGGAGGAGTCAGAGTACAATGCTGGAGTAAAGGGGAAACCTAAACCCAGTGCAAACCTTCCTTCCCTCCATGCCTAAACCACTCCTCCTGAATCTCACCAGGACCTGGCAACATAAGATTTATTCTATTCTTTCCAGTATGGGTTCAAGGAGTGATATAAAGAATCAAGAGTAAGTCTTGAAGATGTAGGTTTGGTGGGTGTATACCTGCCACTGCCAATAAATAATTACTGTGAAATTAAGAGTAGTTTAGTGGAGAAGCATCTCTAATAATGAATTTCAAGACTTTCTTTTCTCTGCATTTTGGAGGCAGCAGGAGGACAGAACATTAAAAAAAAAGCACAGTGAAGGCTGAAGCAGTGAGTCCACAAAATTCCTGAAGCACAGCCATTCTCCTTTGCACCCCAGGCTCATTAAAACTGATATGACTGTGGCATGCAAATGAAGGAATATATCACAACACTACCACATAAAATATGTTTGAGATATTGCCCTGTTCCTGCCAGTTATTTTTACTCTATTTAAATAACAGCATAAAAATGACATAATTCCTCATAAAATCTTTTCAAACGGTCGATACAAGATATATAATATAAGGAAAAAAAGCCAAAACCAAGTAGGTGAATCTTCAAAATCCATTATTTTCTCAAAGAAGAGGGGTTTGTAAGCCTTTATACTTGTGAGGCCTCACACTCAACAGCTGAACTTCAGCTTGACTCATGGTGCCCATCTTCATAACAGTGATTATTCCCATAGGAAAAACTAGTACACTAGACTAATAAATACATCAATGTATAGGAAATAATATTGGTTAAAGTAATTGATCTTAGCACAAAAAACATAATTTCAAAAAGTGTAGGTTATAGGACCAGGTCAAAAATCATCATTTCTGACTGGCTTATAGAGTGGAACTTGATGGTTAACAAGATGCTGTTACAGGAATATTTTTCTGTGCTGTAGTTCTAACTATAGCAACCCCCCATAACCTAATAGCTGGCTGCTTCATCTCTCAGAAGCTGGGTTGTGCATTCTTTAATTATCAGAAATAATTGAAATAAACTTGATCCTCCCTGCCACATACTCCTATGAGAATATCCGTTTACGTGTATTAACTGCAATTTACTTTAGTAATTACAGTGAGGCAAAGTGTTTTGCTTTAATCCAGTAGTTGCCAACAATTTGATTTTTGATACCATTATTGCTCTGTAAATGACTGTGAATGACCAATTTTTGATATGGAGAGGGATGACTAAGTTGTGTAAAGCCTTTTTTTGATTCACACCTAAAACCTTAATTTGCTTGGTTTTGGTTAAATACAGTCTGATTATAATTAACAAACTCCTTATAGGCGGGATAAAGTCCTAGTTAATGCTTTCATAACATTTTTGTCCATCTGAGAAGAAAAGGGCATGGTTGAAATGAAGTTTTGTCAAACAGCATGCTGAAAGACAGACAGAAGTATCTGAATCTTTATACGACTCTATTTACTCAGGTGTGTTTACTGAAATGATTTTGGTTTAATCATTAAAAATGCAAAACAGCTGAGATCTTTAAAGAAAAACAACAATATAAAACATGTTATTTGTATTTTCCTTTCAAAGTGATATTAGGGGAACGACTCTGTTTCTAGTGTACTAAGAATGATTTTCCTCGTTACTTGTTATAAACATTTTAGTATATAATGAAATACATATTTATATATGGAAAAACCTGTCAGATATTACTTAAACACATAGGGTAAATAAAATGCTAAATGATTTTGGAGATCTTTTAGACAAAAAGATCTGGGATAGAGATCAGAGTTAGCGAGTATTATTTAGCAAATGCTTAAGTACTATATACAATGAGAAAAGAGGAAAATATACTCATTGGCTGGGAGTTTATTGAATATTTAGAGCCAGAAAACTCAGTGTTGGCACGGAGGGATGAAATTTTCTTTACTCAAAAATCTCCTTATGATCAAATCCTAATTGAAGTTAACAGAAATCTTGCCAATGATCTCACTCAGGAGTAGGATATGATCCCTAATAAACGCATAATGGATTTACTATGCTAAATTGAATTGTCCTGGAACAATATTACTTAGTTTATATGAATATTTTTTATTAAGGTAGTCCATTCAGCTATTTTTAAAACACAGAAATTTATTAAATCGGTGGTTTGCATCTGATTTACTTCAGTGATTTCCATATTTGTGTCTGATTATATTTTTACAGAATTAGAGAGACAAAGGTAGACTGAACAATGCTTTTTGTTTTTAGGGAGATGTGTTCTAAGAGGACTGTTAGTTTTAGTGTGAAAACAGTTCTGTGCATATGCTAAATCACCAGTGCAGAGTCATTAACCCTTGTATAATCTAATTGGACTAATTTTCCTCTGGAATGTAGGCAAATAATGTAACTGAGATAAACAGAGTGGCTTATGTGTCCACATTTATCTACACTTTCTATTTATACTGTTAAATGCTTAAAACAACACTGGCCCATAAATTTGCCTTTTTGTTCTCTTTCTTTTGGCAGTGTTTCCTACATGCTGCACTTTTAGAGTGCAGTTTGGTCTCATCTCAAATAAATAAGAGCCATGGAAGGAAAAAACTGCAGCTACAAAGTAGTTCTAACCCATTAAACGCAGATGGCCCACAAGGGGTTTAATCATAAGAGAGAGAACACACATCATGCTGAAATATAGAGCTGTTTTCTATCACTTGTTACCATTTGAATGTCTGTCCCAGGAAAGTGAATTCAATATATCTTCCTGGCCATCAGTTGCCCTCTGAATACTCCTTCTCCCTCTGATGTAGCTAGATTTCCCTTTAGAACATACAGAGATGAATGAGCTCTTACCACACGTAGAAGTGAAAGAAAACATTTCTTTCTGCACCAGAACAGATGAGATTCATCATTAAGAGAATGGATTTGACCTTGTCAAGTGGACCAAAGCAATTTATAAACAAACTCCTACAGGGGAGGCTACTTTTGGCCAAGTACTATATTAGCAGTGTTTTACTTATGCCCGCTGCTACCTTACAATAACTTCACAAACAGGCTGACTTCCTGAAATATAGAGTGCTGAGAGATATCACAGATGTACCTAGAAACACTGGGATAGCATAGGGTTACTTGCCTCCCTAGAGGCTGCATAGAAACATGTCCACCCACCTTGCTTTCTCAGTCCTGGTAAAAGTTGCTGATCACTACCCAAATTAAATCTTCATTTCAAGTTTAGATATGTATCAAACAACATATTTATACTTCAATTTGCCATTGTTATATTGTTGCTCATATAAGCAGCACCCAGATGGATGACGGTGTCCTTATGAAACTGAATGGCATCTACCTATCAAAACACTAGCAGAAAAACAGAAGCAATTCAGCATGGGTCTATTTTATTTCCAGCATCAGAAAAGGAATATAAAGAGTCAATAGTTTGCTACAGGTTATTTAGATCAGATGATACTCCTTCTAATACCAATAACTTTTCTTCCTTTAATATGATATTTAAACTGCAGGTAAGAATGTTATCTCTTCTCCTCCCAAGTCTATGCCACATACGCTTTTTAAGTGAGAACAGTTTTAGTGGGAACAAAATTGCAATGGCTCAAATCTTTTTGTTCTGTCCAATGATCATAAGAAAGGAAGAAAAAATGAGGACATTCAGTGGCTCAAAGGAAACCCTGCTGTACGGAAAGAAAATACTCTGTGCCAGTCCAAGGGGAGGGTTGCATGACAAAGTGGAGAAAAGACTCACTAGATATGTAAACTACATGTACAATTTAAAAAAAGTTCTTACTATGACTTCTAGGACATACTTCCCCATCTATATCAATCTTAGTCATGCCAGCAGAGCAGATAGTATTATAATCTCCTCTGTGTCTACAATAAGAGAATCATGGAAAATTTGCAGAAGGGAACTGACCAGAATATTCAGTTTCCTTTGACTCAGTTTTCCTGTGGCATGTATCCAAACAGAGCTGCAGTTGCAGAAGCAGTTACTTCCTTCAAAGAGTACAGTAATAGGCCTGCATAAGTGATAATGCTTTATTTTATTCTTTGTTGATATTGCCTTAGAATCATAGTTAGGGTTGATGACAGTGAGAAGGAACTCTTCTCATATAGAAATTTAATAGACTATTGATGGAGACCTTGGAGCCATGAAATTTCCCAGAGCTTCCAGGAGTCTCCATTATTAACGAGCCTTATGTGAATAGCCAAGAGCTTGATACATAATTTAGCTCAGGAGAAATCTGTGCTGTCCAAGTCTTGTCTGCTTCATCATAGAAGCTCTTTATTGTTCAAAACCCGAGAATACAGTCTTGTTCCATTACCAGTCTGTGCTTCTCTATGCCAGGAGATAACAATTCTGACCCTCTTGAGGTCAGAACAATGAAAAGAATTTCCCAAGTCCTTAAAAGGCACTATATTGCATATATTCATAGCTGCCAAGCAGATTTATGCCTTATTTTTCTGTAAGTGAAGTTCTCAAGGTCTTCTGCTATTAGGTTGAGAAAAGAGGAAAGGCCACTTGCTTGCTTCTTATAGCACTTATTCATTATTCCTGCACCTCTGTGTGCGTGTGTGTATGCGAGGTGTTTCTGAGTCAAAGACGGAGATGAGGCACACAGTTCTGATGTTAGTTTTATAATCTCTTCTCCACTCTGATTTACAGAAGTGTAAGGAAGGACCTCGGGCTCTGTACCAATCATACTTATAGTGAAAATATACAATTTACAGAAAAAAAGGGAAGATTGTAGCAAAGAACCAGTGACAGAGTACTACTGTATAACTCTATCTTGACTCACATTTTTATAAGCATGTGTCTGTTTGCACTCTCTAAGAGGAAGATCAAAGTTCACAGAGAATTTTTATGGCCCTGGGAAGAAATTTATCTCTTTTAAAAGAAGAAAACATGGTTTGTTATCTGCCTTAAATGAGAGAAAACCAAATCTGTCCCTCCCTTCACTTCAGCACCAGACAGTAAGCATCCAAGATGGGTGACACTTAGTGAAAGGTCTCAAAATTTCTCCAAAAACACTAATTCATCTAGAAATCAACCCTCACAGTTTTGATCTGCCTGAAAATTCTTTAGGATGTTTACAGAGAGGATATTTGGCTGTTGAATTTGGTCCTGTGGTTTAATGGGTTAATCACATATCTATTGTCCTTTAGCTTTATCGATTCTGCTGTAAACCACAGCCCAGGTCAGTAAGGGCTATTTTCCATTTATTCTGTGTGTCAATATTCAGCTGGGGGTTGTTGGGAAGTTGTCAGAGGCAAGAATTCTATAAACTGCAATAGCTTGCTACAGAAGACATTTTATTTATTTTAACTTCTCCACCTCCATTCCTTTTTGGCATCCAATATGCATATTTAAAGTGTTGCTGCTACTTTCCAGTTTGACTTTGGAGCTCTTTGTTTTTATATAAAATAGTTCTGTTGCATTCCTCTAGTATGTCAAAGTAGAATCAAGCTTGCTTTAACTCTTCAGGGCTTTATACATCTTTGCTTTCCTTTTGTTAATATGCAAGCTGTCCCTCAACTATTGTCTCTGTTTCATCGATGTTAACAAAGTTGTTGCATGGCAACTTAGATCTCCTTTTACATAGCCCTGATATAGTATTAGAGCCCTCCTATACAATGATTTGTCTAACCCAAAAATTAGTTCTTTGTCTTCCCTGGTTTTGTAGGATGTTATGGACTTTTATAAAAGTGATCTAGTGTCATTTATTTTCCTGAATGTTCAGCTTGTGACATCTCAAAGCAGAGACTGTCCATAATTTTATGCAGAATGACTGGCAAAAGCAACTATGTAAAACTGTTCTTATAGGTCAACATGTTTATGACTTCCTCTATTTCCTCACTTTTAGTTCTCATTCTGAAGAAAACTTCCATATTCACTTCCTATTTGATATCCTCCATCTATTCAACTACCTGGCTGTCATTAACTAGTTTTCTTTAACAGTATGCTGATTCAATTTTCTAGCTGCATTCCTCTTTTCATTGGTCTACACCTTCTTCTGCTTGCAGCCTTGATAGAGTTTTCATGTACTGGAAACATATTTTTCCACTTAAGTGTGTGCATTTTTCTGTTGTTGCTGATGCTCTCTCGATGGGATTCATACTCAAAAACTTCTTCCATTCAGTGTTTACCACAGAAGTGCTGTCAGCCTCTAGCTTTTACTAGTACCAAACTCTAGATGCAAATATATTGGTGGTGGGAAAATCATGGTAGAAGCAAATTAAACACAGGTTATATATTTTTCCCTCTGAATCCTAGAGTAGAAGCATTTGACATGTCTCTGGACCTGGTTAGCTATTTGTTTATCAGCTGCCCTTCTGCAAACTTCAGGGGGCATGCGGAAACAACACTTGTTTTCTTCATTATTGCAGAAGTATCTCCTGAGGAGATTCTTTATATACAGCTTAGACAGACAAAGAGATGAAAAAAAGAAAGATTATGTGCTAAATATGGTGGAAAGGGAAGGATTATATGAAATATATACTGTCAGATACCTAAGTTTTTTTTACTTTTAAGTGTGTTATTCATATAGAAGAGATTGCTTTTGCATGTCATTGAATACAACAGATTTTCTGTTAGCTTTAGTAGTCATGATGTATATCATTTTACCTTTTCTTTAAATTTTAAGTAAAATTCCCAGTTATCACATTTCTTCTGATTTATTCCACAGATAAATAATCTGTATTGTCCTCTCACCTTTCTAA
Organism: Picathartes gymnocephalus; assembly: GCA_013390045.1. Classification (NCBI taxonomy): domain Eukaryota; kingdom Metazoa; phylum Chordata; class Aves; order Passeriformes; family Picathartidae; genus Picathartes; species Picathartes gymnocephalus. Next base: position 18,925 of record WEKY01025048.1, on the reverse strand, counting down.
ACAAATAATACAAATAAGGTTTTCCAAGGTAGAAGTAGAAACCATCCTCTCTATACTTGACATATTTTTGTTCCTTCTTCCTTGAGAATTTGCCCAGTGAGTTTTAGTTCCCTTGGATCATTGGTGGTAAGAAGTGGCTTTCTATCTCCTGGCACAGGACTTAAACTGAAGCAGAGGAACCTTTCTTTAATACTGAAAATCTCATTAGCAGGCATGACAGAGCCATCATTTAACTCAAGGCCATCAAGGAGAATTCTGCTATGTGAAGGATTACAAGACTCCCGTTTTTGATCCAATGAATGCCTGAGGAATCTGGTAAATATTGGTGGAAAGGATAGGGACTTCTTAAAATGAGAGTTTGCTTGCTAGATCATAAAAATAATTCTCAGTCATGTTTGCTTTCCTTTTACCCTTGCATAGTGATTTCTTAAGCTTCAGCAGAAGGTAATAAAAGGACATGTCTCCCTAATATATCTGACAGCTTGTTGCAAGGATAAAAATTATTGTAAATTTTCAAGTAGAAGATGAAGCTGAGCCTGCTGTCGCGAAAAACAGAGTTTAGTGATAATTCTACCTGTGTGAGATGATTTGCAAAGGAGAAATGACCCTTCAAGTCTCAAAAAGTTTGTGTTTTCTATATGTGCATTGCACAGGATTTAATATTTATTACCAAATTTATAAAACAGAGTTACCATGATTAAGGATATCCATTTTCATATTACACAATTCAAGGACAACATGACACAATATGTTGTTGATATATTCCAAATATACAGATATATATTTTACCTGTCATAAAATGTTCGTGTTTGAATTTCTCTATGTATATTTTAAACAGTAAGTCAAATTCTCTGCAGAAAGTTTTATGAAATATATTAAAATGCAGAAATTTAAACAATGTGGCTTTTTCAAATAGATGATATTTACAATAAACTGTTGTTCAGAAAAAAACCACATGAATCTGAAACATTTATAAGCCTTAAAGTGGGATTTTAATTCAATTTCAGAGACTAATTTTCCTTTGGTCTTTGTCTTCCATAAAAATATGGTTTCTATTTTTCAGATTCTGAAGAGGCTTCAGATCAGTGGTGCAAGTAGTTGCAAGTTCTGGGTGGAAGGAGTAACTCATTGGTAGCTGGAACTTGCTTTGATGAGAACACTTGGTGCATATTATTAACAAAGACAAAATTTTAATGTCATAGTGTTGATTCTCAGACTTGAGTACCAGCCATTGGATTTTGATTTTGCCCTCTTCTCGTGTTAAAATCTGTTTTGTGTGTAGACATGCAGTTTCTGGCAGTGGGGGGCTGCAGAGGAGGCCTCTGTGGGAGGAGGACAGCGTCTGCCTTGTGCCAACCCCTTTGCATGGCACAGCTGAGCCCAGCAGTGAAACCGGTGGTGCCTCTGAGAAAACACTTGGGAAAAGGCAAAATTCCTGGGCGGAGAGAGGAGAAGGTAACAAAAGACTGAGGAAGAATTGAGGGAACACCAAGATCAGAGGAAGAGGAGGAAGAGGATATGGGTGTGGAGATTCTCTGGGCACCAGAGCAGCTATCCATTACAATCTGTTCAGTGAACTGGGCAGAGATACTGAAGGAACTAAAACTCATGTGGAGAGTCCATGCTGGACCAGGGTAGAGGTGTGATAGAGAAGGAGCAGAAGAGAGGAATTCTTACATATTGACCCTCATCTCCTTGCCCATCCTGTGTCACTGCTGGGGTGTGTAGAGGAGCTGGGAGTGAAGGAGCAACTTCTTTACTTCTCACTACCCTAATCTACATTAACTGGCAAAATTTTAGACTTAAATTAGTCTTCCCCAAGCTGAGCCAGTTTTGCCCAGCATAGTAATTGGTAAGAGATCTACCTGTCTTTTTCTCCATGTGCAAGCTTTCTAATCCTGGTTTCTCCTCACTTCGTGCTGGGATGGGGAGTCACTGAGCATCTGGGTGGGAATTTGGCCCTTAGACAATGTTAACACACTACAAAAATCAAATTGTTTCTGAGTCCAAAACAAATTTGGTCTAAGACGTTGTGCAGTCATCAAACTGAAGATTTAAAGGGATTAAAAATCTGCCACTGCCCATGACATACCTGTTTCACTTTTCAATCTTACCCACTATGAAATATTTTTTCATTGTTTCTCAAAAAAGTTCACCAGTCCCAGTTTGAAAAAAAAAACACCCACCAATTTCATAGGGTAGTTTACTCTTCCGTTATTACTTTGATGACCACATCTAACATCCATATATGGCATGTTGGATGGAAAACGGGTTTCACAAGCCTGAGTCAGGGTCTAAAGAAAAGATCTTTCTTATTTTGTGTTTAATGTCACATATTTGAAAGATCACCTCCCAGTTTTACTTCTTCACCTTTGTTTACAAAACACTGGAAACCGCTGGAAGCAGTTATGAATATTTACATTGCAAAGGGCTCATAATGAGAAATTAAACCATTCCAAAAATTTACAGGGGTGAGAATACTGCAGAACCAGGATGAGTAAGTGGCACTGCTTTAAGTATCACATTAGTCATAAATAGAAGTGTAGTATTATCTCAGGAGGAGCTGAATGAAAATGTATCCAAGTAAATATTAGGAGTAGCAAAAAATGTACTGCAAAAACATATCAATCATGCAAGAGGGAGTGTTAAGAATGATTCCTTTCATGGATGTTATTTTCTGCCCTATTTCTACCTGCTAAACATTTTCTGTGTATCCTAATTCCTTGTGTGCAAGAACATATGCAAAGGATGTTTTCCTGTTGGATTACCAAGTGCAAAGGGTAAAAGGTGAGTTTTGTAATGCCTGCTAACTCCTGTGATGGTTAGTCCCCAGAGATGTACCAATCTATGGCTACTAACCCTATTCTGCAGGAAATGAGTGTGGCAAGATAAGGAAGCAGCAATATTCTATATTGATAAAAAGAATATTTCTGCACACGAAACTTTCACAGAAATGAAAAGTGACAGTCTCCTCAGACACTAAACACAGATATTAAAGAAAACTCCTAACCAGCATTTTTCACATCACTGGCTCTAGAGGAAGCCTAGGAAATTTTGCCTTGCCTATCTGAATTTAGTTTTATGAAAGCAATGGTTTTATTGAAGCCTTACCAGAAGGTATTTTTCTGGCTTTAAGTCATGAGAATGAAAGGTGGTTACAGAAATAACTACTGATATCATTTAAAGCATCCTTAGGTTTGCAGTGGCTTTGTGCAGTCCATCCTGAGATGATTATGGGCAGTAAGGCAATAAGGTGAATTCTGTGCTGTCTCCGTCTGAGTGCTGAGTCATTGCCCAGGTTGGGGCTTTTTACTCTGAACCTCTACCAAGTGTAAGAGAAGGTCTGGTGCTCTTCACCCCACAAGAATCTGCCTTCTCTGGATCTCTCTTTTGTAGTCCCGCCCTCTCTGTTTTGTGGAGCCACACACAGAAATTGAGATGAGAAACTAGAAAGTAAATAAGGAGACCTTCATAGCTCTGCACATATATAACATATCCCACAAAAATTATGAGAGTTAGGTGTTTAAAGCTCCTAAGGGTCTTTATATTCTTGTGTTGAGCAAGTTCTCTTCCCCCTATCCATAAAAGGGGAGGAAAACCACTCTGGAGAGGTCATCTGTGATGTTCATTATCTCTGAAATGCAATTATTTAAACTATTTTATAAATCAGGTTCAAACAATTTGAACTACACAAATATATGCAAACCTCTGACAGCAAGAATGTCGAAAGGTTCCTCCCTCTTCCTATTTCCTTCTCTCTCCCCACAAGCAAGTCTTGCAGATGTTTTCTTCTGCTCTTTATTCTTCTATTCCTGTTTAGCTGTGACCCTTACTCCCAACTGATTCTTTTTTGTCAAACTTTGTTTTTTCCCGAGCCTTTGATCCTGTGCTTTGACTCTCGCAATAATGAACGTGACACCCTTATTTTGCTGAATTCATTTTATGATTCCTTACGTCTCATCGTCCCCATGAACAATAACATACACTTGTTTTGTCAGCGTCTCACAGCAAGAGGGGGGTCTTACAAATACTACCACCTCACCTAAGTACAGGTGACATATAACCTTTAATATGTAGACTGAATAGGTAGGATTATGCATTATAGCTATACATTTGATTATCCAGTCTATCTTTGTTTATGTATCTTCAGTTTCCCAGAAAGGGAAACGAGTCTAAGGTTAAAAAACATGCTAGTAGACCCAAGTATAGAAGACACATAGCAGACAAGAGGCTGAGGTTCCAGCACTGGGTCAGGAACAAGTTTACTGTTCTCAGAAAGAAATGTTGCCTTATGCCTGCAGATACTCTTAGCCTGTAGATACTCTTAGATATTCTGATGTTTTTTCCCCTGCTTTCTTTGCTCAGACATTTCAGTTTGATCAAGAAAGGTGTGAGAAAGAGGATATCTGTCTGTTTTAAGGAAAATAAATATACTTAAACAGATAAAGTTCTAGTTGTAGTTGAGTATCAGTCATATAGTAGATGACACATGCTGTGAGAAAATTGCAAACCAGCAATCCAGATCAACAAATCTAGACATTACTAGCACACCAGAAAGGTTTTCCTCCCAGAAACTGTGATTCAGGTACAGCTATTGAGTAGCACACACGTGTAACAATAATTATAGGAGGTACAGTTTAAGAACATTTGCAAGTATGTCTTTTCATACACCTCCTTTCAGCTGCTGCAGTGATTTACTACAATCTTACCATGCCTTGCCTTTGAAGTAAGGTGACTGTCTAGTCAACACAAAGCTGATCAAGGAGGTTATCTCTCTTTTGCAACAACAGTGGAAGAAGTAATTTAAGGTTACTACTGTCAGCTCCACACAGATCTTCAGATTATTTTAACTTATGCCATAGGCAAGCAGGCCCCAATCTGTGCTCAGATGATCAGAAGCAGCAGTAATAACTTTGAAATGACATTTTTTTCTCAAGTCTATGTCTTAAATATAACTCAGCTGCAACAGAGGAAATCAAATATAACTTTTCTAATTTGATTGATTGAAATCAACAATCTATGTGAAGAGAGGTAAGAGAGATGATACAGGATTAGACAGCAAATAATTGCCCAAAGATTTTTTTCCTACTTTTTTTTCTTAAATAAGTATTTATTTAGAAGGAAAAATCTAGTTAATATGTAATAAAACCTATAAGAAAAAAGACTAATAAAGAATGTTAAGGATAAAGGAAAGAAGGGAACAAGAGAGAAGGGAACAATAGTCTTTTGATTCTATACATCTTCGTAAAATACCTTCTCATGAAACAACCCCTAAATACGAAAGCAACACTAAAAGGAAAAAGAAGTCCCATAATCTCAAGTCCATATAAAGAAACATAGCTTTGGCAGACAGTAAATCAATATTCCCCAACCCGGTTCACTCCAAGACCAGTTGTCTACGATGTTGGCTAGAATTAAGGGAAATGCTGGAGAGATCTGTAATTTCAGAGTTCACACTGATGCATCCAGCTGAGTCTCAGACAATTCTGTTCCTGTCTCTCTGAACCATAACTATGGCAAGTGACATGCCCAGCTATCAGCACCAGGAAAGATATCTAGAGCTTTATTCTCTAATGATTATTTTTGTGTGATTTCACATTTCACATCTGTGTTTCCCAGATACAGACAGCAGAAAACACAGTAGTACTTGTTGTGGAACTGTTGGCAGAAATAATGGATTTATATACAGAAATATATATATATATATATATATCTGTATATATATAATTTGTATATATAAGTATATACAGATACATCTATATTTGACAATATAAAAAAAACAACAACCCAAAACCCCGCTGCTTATAAATTGGCTGAATGCGGGCAATCCTGGGAAGGTTTTTGCTGGGTAACAAATTCAAGAGGCATGTATACTTAAATCATGATGTTGAACCATTTCCATACTATAGGACAAACACATAGGTTTCTGTTAAATTTTAAATCCTAGACTAGCCAAGATATGGATATAGTTCAGCTCTTCTCCAAAATTTAGATATATTCTGAAACTTTATGTAGAAAGTGATATAAAGCAATTGGAGATGAGAGTGATTAAAGCCAAATATTTGTAAGTAAACTTCATGAAAACATAAGCATTGTCTGGTTTGTGATTACTTTTTCTTTTAAGAATAAATTGTCTAAGTACTTACATAGGTTAATGCCAGTTATTAAGTAGGCCACAGATTTATTCTATTGCACCCTAGAAAAAAATTTTAAAAGTCTTAAATTCAAGAATATGGAATAGAATATCCCTGAAGTTTTCAATGCTCCTTAATGTAGATAATTTTATAAGATATATACAGAACAAATATTAAATCCGAAATCAAAGAAAAACCTCCCCCAAATCCCCAAATATTTATACTTTTTCTGTGTCATCTCTGCTGTTCTATATGTTTAAATTGTTTTCCACAGGCCAAATGCAAAAGGTTTTGCATTTCTCCTCACTTAGGATGATTTGTTGTCAAGCCCCGAAATTAATTGTTGTGTTATTACTTGCAGATTTATAGCTCAATCAGCTTTGTAGCAGCCTCTTCTTTTATGGGTGTTCCTTCTTTGAACATTATAAAATATCTGTTATCTCTTTTCTTTTTTTTTCATTAGAACATTTTTCAAGTGCTCACTAACTTTGAGACCAGCAGAACTTGGATTGCATCTCACTACTTAAGTTAGATGATACACAAACCACTTGGCAAAATACTCTACTGAAATGATTTTTCAAGGTATGACCACACATTTACTACTCAGCAGTGAAACAACTATCACTATTTGAAGTGCTTTGGTTCAGTGATAAAGCTGGGGAAGTGGAATGCTAGGCCTGTTTCTCAGACAGTTCTCTCCTCAAGCTCTACAGTTCAATGACATGATAAATCCAGCTTCCTGAGCTCTTGGATAAAAAGTGCCATGGTCACACAATACAAAATATTTCTTTGATGCAAAGTTAGTTGATTACTTTAAATTTAATAAATCACTCAAAAAAAAGGGTTTTTTCTACTTTTTTTTTCTTTACAGGTACCAGTTAAGGTTACTTTGCAATGTCTGGTTCATACCAGCAGTGTAAAGAATAGCAGCTTTGCTTGTGTGGATGCAGGAAACACTAAGCCATACTTATTTTGTGATAAGATCACAACAAGGTAAATGACACATAGTAAAGTCACATTATAGATTTTTTACCTAACTTATTTTTGTGACTTTGCCATAAATATTGCCATTGTTTCTAATTAGTCTTATCTAGATAGAAGATTTTGTTCAGACACTTCCTATGTGACAAACATATTTGTTAGTATCCTGGAATTATGCTGGAACTTAGGATTAGATTTCGAAGTCCAGACTTCTTGGTCTGAGCTTCAACAGACCCAAGTCATTTGCTAGAGGTGAGAATATTAGAGATGAACACTTGTTCATCTCTAATTTACACTTACTTGCTCTGAGTTCTGATTAAAAACATTAAAATATTATATTCTTCTATTTAAGACAGTGACCCACAATTTTCCTGTTTTGGAGACAACACTTGAGGCCCTGTATGTAACTTTAAAACATCAAGATGCATTGACAATCTAACTTCTAAATGGAGTGTTTATGAAATTATCATCTTTGTGAGCAGAGTTGAAAAAAAGCTCATCCAGTACTGAACTAAACTTGAAATTCCATCCCTAGAAAAACAATCTGGAGCTTACACTTCCCTTGACTTGTGTCTGGTACACCTGTTAAGCATCCACTTAGTTATTATATAGTAAAGTTGCTTAATACTGATTTATCTTTTTCTTCTTATTTATTTTTTTTTTTAATTATGCTGTCATTGCAATTATCTCAAATGAATATTAGAAATTATATTTCTCAATTATGTATTGTTTCCTAATCAGAGTTTTTAGTTACTGTTTATTTTTTTCTTTCTCACTACTAATGTAACCCTAGACAGAAAGAGAGGAGGAAATACAGAAAAAATTTTGCCTTTTTCTTGGTATGAAGCATGCAGGCATGAGATGTAGTGTTCATTGTGGGATAATTCAAGGTTAATTTTAATATCCAACAACTTCAGTGGCAGAATTTAGCTCTGTCTCCTCACACTGATAGTATGGATTTGGTACCACATATATGTACACATTTAAAACATCACAAATATGTAGGGATGCTTTCTTGAATTGCCATTTTAGATATAAACTAAAACTGTAGCTCCCAATCAGCATAAAGCAGGAGCTGATAAAATAAACCTGTCGCAGAAGCCACTCTGGACACTCTTGGTTGGCTTGTTGAGCAGCAGACGGAAACAACTGGTAATATATTTTTCTGGTGAAATATCTGAATCTAGGATTTAAAGAGAGATGGTCTTGTATATTAAAGAAAAACAGTTTATATATTAGCAGAAACTGTTCCCCTTGGAAGAGTTAGGAACAATAAGCTGGAGCAAAGAAAAGTATTTTGTACCAAAGATGACACCTGAAACAGAGCCCCTATATGACCTGTGGTGTATATGAAGTGGTGTTATTCCAGCATGAGTCTCTGGTTTCACTACAGCGTAAGTAAACATTAGCATTTCTGATCTTTGACATATTCTGGAAGATGGGAGAAACCACAACATTCATCCCAGGAATGCACTGTTGGTGACACACTGATGCTCCAGGTCCAGCCAAGCCCTTCATGAAAGGCAAAAGGCTGTGCCAGTCAGGCTGCATTTTGAATCCTTGCTGTATCTTAGCGGGGAGTGATGGATGAGCTGTGTGCAAAAAATGGCATAAACACCTCTTAAAAAACCACAGCTGCACTTACATCAGTCCTAAAAGGCAAACCAAGGGGGGAGGAATCATGAAAAACTGAAGAAAATTGATTCATTTTTATTTACAGAGGAAACACTTAATTTTTAAGCACATATAGAATGTTAAGGTGAAGTACAAAGTAGTTGATGTCCCTCTTTATTTTTGCAATATTGCTGAAGTATTTCAATGTCTCTGTCTCATTATTCCTTATTCATATTGTGAATGTATTTTTTATTTGGATTTTCATGGAACAGTGAAGTTGGGATCAGGATTCTTTTCTTCATGGTCCCATATAGAAGAGGAACATTCTTGTTCTAAAGATTTTAAACTCAAAGAGCTCAATCTTACAACTGGTAATGCACAAGCAAAGAGGTGTAGCTGCTGAGGATAGTAACACAATCTCAAATATATTTTTTTAACTGGCACCCATAAAATTTCATTGCCTCAAGCATAATTGCAAGTTGCAGCCATCACTATTTCACGCATTTTATTTCAATAGCTAGAAACAAAAATGTTTATAACAAGACAAATAGCAACTAGAACAATTTTCTTACGGATGTGATAGATTCTTGAATGGACTCCTAAAAGCTGCTGTAACTCAGACAGAGATTGCAGGTTTTGGATCAGTCAGTTTCTATTACCTGCCTTTTTGTGATCATACTAATCAACAGAGGCAATATTTGACTTTAAGATAAACAGATCTGTTTACCAAAAGGAGAAACGAAAGGAGAAGGGGAAATTCCACAGTTTAATTCATTAATATATTTGTATGTATTTCAAAATATTTGGAAGCATAATTTTGAAAGCTATCAGACAAAATAAAAAAATCTTTTGATATTTCTAAAATTTGTCTAATGGTTCTTGTCATTGAGTTGATGCCAGAGATGAAAATACATTTTTAATATACATTTATAATTGCCCAAGGTACTTGGACCACACGAAAATAAACTAGAAATTCTCCCACAATTTTCCTGTATTATTAGTATTTTGGTCCTTGGTAGAGATTGGATTGCTGTAGAAAAGCTCATGCACTTCTGCTTCTGAGTTGGTTTCTGACAACAAGACTGGCTTATGCTGATTTCCTCTGGTTTGCTGCTGCCTGCTTCAGATTAAGAAATCTATAATTCTGAATTATTTTTTCCATTAAACAATCCAGCGTCTATAGTCCCTTCCCCCTGATTATCACCAGAATCCCATATAAAGTTGCAGGAAAACCAAGGAGAAACATATAATATCTCAGAGGAGAATGCTAAAGGATGGATGAACTGTTCATTTAGCTTTCTTTTCAGTATGTTCATATTTATGAACTCTGATTGTGTCTTGACCATCGTTGGTCCATCCTTGCCTCACAGATCGAGAGGGCAATAAAGATAATTTGTAATTATTATCAAGCCTTTCTCCTTTCTAGGGTTATTTTTACATACTCTAGTATTTATATAGATGCAACTAAAGAAAAATGGATTGCCTCATACAGTCAATGCTCTAAATATCCCACATTTGTGATGCTTGCTTCTAGTAAAAATTTTACCTGAAATTGTCTTATTTTACAGATTAAATATAACTGTTGGATGAGTTTGTTCTGTGGAACATTTTGTTTCTTTAGTTTAAATTCACTGCTTTTTAACCCTCTTGATTCTGTACCAGGAATTGAAGTACGCCCACCGACACCCAAACATACACGCACTATACAAAGACAGAGGCTTTCATCTCATGTGCAGAAACATCTATCTCACTAGTTGTGGGAAGGAAGGGGAACTCTCTCGGGAGTTCATTCCAAATGCAATGTCAAGTTTACAATAAACAGAATAATTGCATTGTTTACAGGATTTATTTTATTACTATCCTTGTGATTGCTGCAATTGTAAATAAATCTGCTCCTTGCCACAAATTTATTTTGTTTTCCAGAAAGAAGGACAGATTTGCTTCCTTTGCTTGCAATTATAATAATGGACAATATATGTTTTTATTTAGTTTTTTTTTAGCCAATGTAAGCCAGACAGCCAGGCAGCTGTTGATCTTAAAGGATTATCACAGAACATGTTCACTTAGATTTAGATAGTAATTTATCATTTGTGGCAAAATCCTGATTGTGTTTTAAAAACAGTTACATTTTTAAAATGGCAACTCCAAAGTATATACAACATCTGAAAAATGATATACTCTTCCATGAGAAACGGCACTAATTCATGGTGTTCATGTCTGAACATTCAGTAAGGCTGTCAAGATAACCTCATGTTCGCATCAGCCTTACAGCAATTGAACCAAAACGACCAAAATGTGCTGGCAAGAAAGCAAGTTTTCTCCTGTAACTTCTGGTTGCCTTGACTTAGCAAGATTGGTTTTGCACCATCTCTTCCCCCAAAAACTGGAGGTAAGATTCAGACTGTGCAGTGCCGGAAGGACCTCTGCAGGACCCTTGGTGGCTTTTGGATATCAGTAATGTAATTCTATTTTTTAAAGAGTCTGATTCAAATTTGAGTTAACCTGTATGTAAATGGGCCATTAATTTAGGTAGACAGACAATCTACTTAATGAACTGATATACTACATTCATTTTGTGGTCAGTTCTTTAGGTAATAGTTGCTCAGGCAGGATTTATTGCTTCATCCTACAGCACCAGCAGATTGCAGAGTAGAACTGAAAACCTCTGTCAGTGCAGAACAGCTTGTCAGAGCAGAAAGTCAGCTGCAGCCTGCCTGCCTCTGTCCTCCTGGTGGAAATGTTCCTGTCTTGTGTCAGGCTTGGCTAAACTTTTGACTTCCTGATACCTTCAGCAATTAATGTATTCTGAAGCAGTGTGAGAATTTCCAAGTACAGAACAGGGGCAAAAGCCTCAGATTAGTTCATTGGAAACACACAAAAATGGCATGTCATGGCAGTGATATGTCCAAACCGAAAAATGAAAAAAAAAATTGGATATGGAAGATTGTATTAATTTCAAGGTGTAGACAGATGCATCTTCAACTTATGTAAAGACTAGAGATCTTAAGAGTTTCTTTCCCCAGGGGAAAACTTTTGTTTGAAAATTTCATAGACATCACATGCTCATTTTAACTAAACTCTTGAGAAATTTAAAACTCCTCAAAGATTTTTTGTCATTAATATTTTTTAATTTGGGCCAAAAATATTTTATTGTGATATTTTTACTTTATCAGTCCAAAAGAAACTAGAATCTTGCTGGAATCTAGTCAGACATGATATTAAGTGTTTTAAAATGGTATATTCATAGTGATAAAATAGGAATAAGTGTAAAAAGGCAGAAAAAATTCAATAAGGTAACTAGATTTTTTATATTCTACATTGAAATTACTGAATATACAGAATACCAAGCATTTTGTTTTTAATAATTGATCTCTCTCGTGTAAAGAAAATGTGAGCCATGTTCTTATTCTGCCACACGTACATATCCATCAATCCATGTGTCTCAAGGAGTTATAAGTCTTTATCACTGCTTTCTTCCAAAAAACCTTTACAAATAAACTATTTGGTTTTTCACAATTAGATAATGGGTAAATCCTGTGGCATTTTACTAGTATGCAGCACAGGACATCATTAGCAGAGAAAAAGAGTCAGCAATAAAATCAACTGGACATTAAGCTCATTCACAAAACTTAAGTCCCTGTTGAGTGTAGTGTTAAACATGCTTGATTGTTTCATTCCCTAGTACAGCCATTGATGGGGTCCCAGAACCCTAGTTAAGTTTTTATAAGGCTTTTCACTAGAGAACTTCACTGGAGAACATAATTGTTATTTCCACATACCTACGTTCAATTTTCAGGGATTACTTTTAAGTGTGAATTCTCAGGTATTCCTTCCAGCTGCCTCCTGTCAACCCGTAATCCCATATACTGAGCTCAGTCCCTGCAGGGTAGGCACTTGATCCTAGGGTCAAAGGTCCTTTAGCTCTTGACTAATGCACCTCATTAGAAGAGGAAAGCAGAATGTCTCCCGTAATTCAAATGTCATGAGAAGTAACAGAACTATATATTTTTAATTGTGTTAAACAGGATTGTTTTATTTTAGACACAATGAAAAGGAAAAATTGCAGGTTTCCCATTTATAATCACTGGAAACACTGTCTAATTTGTTGTGCATCCATGTGTGGTGCAGGAGGGTGCAACTAAACTGGAAGGGAATTAATTAATAGTTTAATCATGTGCAGTAACTTTTTTTATTGTGGTAGGAGGCTGGTCATAAATTCATAACTATTCATTACTCAAGTATTTGGACTAAAATGAACTTATCAGTTAAATGAAACACTGTTTTTCTTAGTACTTTATGTATGGCAGATATGTTAGGTAATGGTTTTATCCTGTGCTGAAAAAATAATCACCTCATAAAAAGCAGGTTTTGATTAAGCAGTGAAACTGGAACTTAAATTCACCTGAATCCCTCAGCAAACGTAAGCTACTGCATTTTTTACATAAGCTTTTCTTTGGGATCACAGTAGTCACGAAAAAATTCCTTTTGCTTTAGGAGTTGAATGCAGCTATTTGCATTTTAATATTTGTATTTTGAATGCATTTTTCACTTTAAGATGAAATCAGCAATTCTGTTTTTCATCCTTGCATTCTGAAGGAGCTTTGCAAGGTAATTATGTATGCTAATTTGTTTGTAAAATTTGAACTGTAATTACTCAATTAAAGAACTTCATTTATTGCATTAAAACAACTTACACCTTGGCATTCAAATGAGTTAAAAGAAAGAAATATTAGTTAGAATTTTACACCAACCATTTTTTTTAAAAAGCAAAGCATTTTGTATATTAATTGAATGGAGATACAGAACAAGAAATCTTGTTGTCACCAAAGCCAAAAGCACTTTTATGCTGATTTCGAAATGTGAATTTTCCCTAAAGTTTGTTTCACCACACTTCTGCCTGATGAGCATTTTGGGATTATATGTAGGATTTTCTGACATTTCCAGACATTTTCCGGAATATGGTTAAGGTACATGATTTTAATTATTAGAGGAAACAATAACACAGGAGTAGATGTGATGACAGGATCTCTGGTTTTATATCATGATTAAAAGTGGATTTCTCATAATATTTTAATGTCAGAAAAATCCTGACACTTTTTCTGTGAAGAGTTACTTTTAATGTAATGACAAAAAATAAATGTGATGGAGAGAATTTTCTTGCATTGGATTAACAGATAAATTTGGCAAAAGTTGAGCAGTTCAGGATCACAATTCTTTCTTTGTCTCAGGATTGTCACCATTATAACCACAGTACTGCTATTCATTATTTAATGTGTCCTATTCTGAAAAAAATGGGATTTCATACTCTTTTAGAGATGTGTTAGTAAGTATTTTTATTATCACTTAATGGAAAGTCTTAAAGATTTGTTTGCAACATGTTAAGTTGGCTACCATTATGAATAATACATGTATTATTTACTTTCTCCTAAGTCTAAGACTGAATAAATGTATGTTTTATTCCATCTAGAGACAGAGAAATTACGCAGTGAATTATCTTTGGGGTTTATTTTTCTGTTCGTTAAAAACCCACCAAACAAGACCCCACCTCCTCAAAAAATATGTTTCTTTCCTAAACAGAATGGGTGCTGTCTAATCAGGTGTTTTCCTTACCTACATCTCTTTCAGCTAGCAACTCTGTTGAAAAATGTTTTTACTGTAGCGGTTCATTTTCAAGCCAAAATCCAGGTGTTTAAGCTGTGCAACATTTTATTTCAGTCTTTATTTCAGAATGTATAGCTATACTTTTCTATCCAAGTTCAAATCCCAGCTCATAAACTGTGTGTGCAATGATTATTTTTGCTAAAATCACTTGGCTAGCACTGTTCACTTCTCTTTAGCAATCTTCCACTTGTGTCTTTTTCCTAGCAACTTCTTTAAATGAAAACCAGTAACAGCTCTCCAGATCAAGGAGGTTAAATCATCCTGTAACAATAACATGGTTTAATTTAGGCTGTAGCAGTGAGAGCAGAGTTACTGGACAAGCTCATGTTTGTCTCACCAGTACATATTATTTCAAAGTGTCATTTACTACAGCTGTAAACTCTAGCCTTCTGGTTTGTAAAAGTTGTATTAAACCCATCCTGCTCATTGAAAAAAAACAGTTTCGTCGGAGGTAGCTTTCACTACTGAATTGTTTTGTGCATCTATTTCCCTGCTGGCTGTTAGCTGCTGATTCCCTCAATAAATCAGCAAAAGAGCCTTGTTGGCTCTTGGCCCTCTCTTAACTCTCTTACCTATCCCAGACTTGTATTTAATGTTACACATTAATCTACACATAAAAATCTCAAAGCTACTTGAAGAGGAAATTTCCTCAAAGGGTTTTATTGATGGTTATTTATTACAGCTAGAGATGTATATTTGGAGAGATTTACCTATGTACACTTAATAGGTTCATTTGTAACTCATAAGATCATAGAAAGGTTTGGGCTGGAAGGGACCCTAAAGATCATCCAGTTTCAACCCCACTGACACGGGCAGGGACACCTTCCACTACACCAGGTTGCTCAGATATTCCACACAACTACTTGCTTCCTCAGGATTTAGTAATGTTACATCTCTAATGGGGCCCAGTGATAATAGAAATTTTTACTCTTCATTTCACTGGACTCGCCATCAAATTCACACTGCTGCTGGTCCTGCTCCTTAACTGTAACGCTGTTGAGAAGCTGACAGCTGACCACGTGTAGCAAAAAGCTGAAGGGCCACTTGAGGACTGACAATGCTTTTCTGTGTCTCCCATGGTGCTGGCAGGTCAACTCTGTTTATGGTGGGTTAGTTTTTCCCTTGTCTGTTCCTCAAGAAGCACCAAAGGTTTCCCATACAGATGATATTTTGTTCTGTTCAAGTTGCTCATGCAGGAAAAAGAAAGTATCTTTCTATGGAGGCTACAGATGCGAAAGCAGAGGACAATTTGCCAAAAAAATAGATCGGAAACATACTTAGGTTAACAGAATACTTTCCCTCCCTCAAAGATGTTGAAAGGTGCACATCTCTTCATTTTCATTATTGTATTGAGAATGAGTTTATAGAAACAATGATTAAGAAGCTAAAATCTCAATATTAATGCAAAACAATATACTTCATATTGCTACTGTTCTGTTATCTGCAGGGTTCCTCTTATGTGTCCGATCTTTTGAGCAATATGTATGCTTTTGATTTAGGAGCCAATAACATTTTAAACTCTGACACTAAAGGAGACAAAAAAAAAAGAGAAAAAGGAAAAAGAAAGAAGTAGAGAAATGATTGAATTACATAGAACATATTTTTCCTTTAAAATACAGTAAAAGATTCAATAGTTGAAATTGCTCAGAGGTGATCACATTTCTTTCAGAAGGTGCTCTGTATTGGGGCCAGTGTATGTATCAAATACTGCTGATAATTCAGCAGATGCTTTTTTTTATTTTATTGAAAGTCACAGAAAAGGTTTGCAATAAAACCTGCATTAACAGCCAGAGCTGAAACTGAGACTGCCTCAGGATTTATGCACTTTCCTTTGGTTTTGATCTTCTAAAGAACATGACTCGCCACATTATATACTCTTCTGGGATTTTCTTCGTCAACACTCATTATTATACTCTCACTGTCAATCTGATCATGCAGTTTCATATGATTCAGTTAAAAGAAAATAATTTACTAGCAGTCAGCTCTGCATGATTTTGCACTTTTTTGGCTGGGGCTCTGATTCAAAGAGCAATCATACGAGTGAGAGGACAGTAGTTGTTTTAAATGGGCTTAGGATCGAGCTATGCGTACCTTTTTAGGGCATGTCATTTTAGGTTATTCAGTGCATGTAATTGTTTTTTTGAAGTGCACTTCATCTCTACACAAAGCTAATCTCAGCAAATAAAATAAAACAAATCCACAATTTATCTATTGTTTAGAATGGACAAGAGGTTTTTTTCTTAATTTTAAGGAATATTATTTCTTAGGAACTACCTTATTCCAGAGACTGCAACATATGGAGGGCTCTTCAAGTAAAATCCATAATTCCTATTTGCATTTGAGACTTTGTGCAAGTTTTTACATTTTCTTCATGAAAATAACTTGGGATAAGAATAATTTTTCAAATGTTATTAATAGATAAAAAGTAATCCAAGGATAAATACTTTCAGACTCCAGCTACTGTGTGTATCTAGGCTAGACATACATATCAGTATTTTGTTTTTTCAGTCTGACTAATTGTCTTTGTCTTTAATGACTCTCCTTTAAATGTCTGCTTTATGTTTCACAAATACTTAATCATTGCTTTTCTTCATCTGTTTATTGACAGAGTTCAAATGAGCACATATGAACCAAAATGACATTAGCTGAGGAAAAGTTGGGCAGAAATCTGGTTTTTTTTCTTTCCATCATTAAAATAAAATCTTTTCTCCTACCTGAAACAAACAAAACCAGTCATGTCTTTGCTCCTTTGCTATAAATACATGAAGAAAATGGAGTGGAAATGGGAATTGTTACAGCATGCATAAAATATACTTAAAAGGTACCCACAGGGGAAAACATCACTGCTCAGGACCCCATCCTGGCCTGTATAAATTGTACCAAGAAGACCAGTAAGCCTCCTCATGCAAATAAACATTGCACACGTGTTTAAAACTAGGAAAATAGTGTCTCATAGATGGAAGCTCTTATACTCTAATGAAACACCTTTGAGTATGATATAATGTCAATGGAACAGCATGTGGCTTTAGTACATATAAAAGCAATTATGGAAGTAATATTACAGGCTGGTTTGCCTTTTTCCTTTGGTTTCAGGGCTTCAGACTTCTTAAGAGCTGAGTCAGCACTTTCCTTCTTGGCATCATCTCACAATAAAACTTCTCCTTTTAATTGCTCAGAAGCCCTTCAAATATGCCATTTGTACTTATATTAGAAGCATAAATATTAGCTAATATTTTACAATTTACTCTGGGTTGTTTTGTTATGTATTTTAGAAATTTTAGATAATCTGGGATAGTTTAAATAACAGTGATTGGGTTTCTGGTTATTTGTTGAATTTTCGCATATGATGTATCTTGAAACTATGGTATAACACATGTCCAGATTTCAGAGAAATCCAAAAATATAGTGTCAGATGATATATACAAAGAGTATGTTATGTTGACCATACTGGCCACTGATAACTTGCTCCATCTGTCTTGCCTCTGACATGTTAGCTGGACAGGGTAGAGATGAGGCAGCCTCTAAAAATAGAAGTCATTATGAGAAGAAACAGCAGCCCAGCAGCAATCAGGTATTTTGCTGAAAAGTTCAAAAGATCATATTTTGTTTTTTCTTCTTTTACCTGCTTTAATGTCCATTATCACAGCAAACATGGTATTTCTTTAGTGAGTTATAGAGGATGACTCAATCTTTCTAAGCTTCAGCAGTGCAGTGTTGTTGGTTAAGGATCTTGAAGCCGAGTTGGGCTTGCCTCTTCCTTCTGTTTTTGTAGCTCAGGACTTGAACCCTGATAAACTCTGGCAGAGCTACACTTCAACACTTCATACCTATCCTCCTCATATATCTTTAGGGTGAGTTCTTCTGCAACTAATGGAAGTTTTTTCCCTTCCTTTTCCTTTCAAACAACTTTGAATATGTCAAACCCATTAATGTAAAAATAGTCTGATTTGTATAGCATACATTATGTCATTTGTTATATCATACTGTATGTCGGCTGCGTCCTCTTATATGCATGTATGGATCTAGTCAGTTAAGGGTTAATACCATTTGTGCATTCATACACAGGAAATGTTAATTTTTTAAATGTTTTGTGATGTAGATGATCTATAGATCTTTGCACATGGCATACTGCCCAAGAAATTACAAGCTTCTCTGTCACAAATACAAAAGTGCATTTTACCTCTAGTGCTCTAATAGAGATGGAAACACAGTCAAAACTCATTGTTTTATTTGAAATTTTCATATTGTTAGTTCACATCATGCTTTTTGGCTACTGACTAGATGAAGTGAGAATTTGAAACAGCAGAGTAACTGTTTGAGTACTTAAGAATGTAGCATAAAATCCAGGGTGGGGGGAAAGGGGAAAGACTGAAAGAAAAATTAAATGTGTTATACATGCCAACTGTTGACCACTATTCATATAATGCTGGGTTTTTAAGTGGTTCTCTCTTCTGGTTACACAATAAACCCACTCCATGTGTAAAAGGAGTATAACCTTCCATTTCATGGAGAAAAGTCCCCTGTGAGTAGTGAAT
>WEKY01025036.1:77820-90574 GCA_013390045.1 Picathartes gymnocephalus | reverse complement strand
AAAAAAAAAAAAAAAAAAAAAAGATTCATTTGTCTTATGCTTTTGTACTTGCTGTATTCCAGAACCTCATTTCAGTAAGCAGAGTCCTTTTACTGGCATTATGCTAAAAGCAGTGGCAGCAGTATGCAGGACATGTAGAAAATGGAACGTGAAGAGCCCAGCAGCTGCTGGTGGTTCATGTACAGGGACTGGTTGATAGCACTGGGAGGATTGGTTCTGACCACCCCTGACTCAGACACTCTTTAGGTCTGTTCTTCCAGTTGTTGGAATGGTGTAGTATTACTGCTTTATATGAATGTTGAAAATGCTGAAACACCACATTCAATATGTTGCTTATAATTTAAAAGTCAGATCCTACCAATTCCTGTACCTGTAATACCACTAGTATTTCCTGTGGTACACACAAATCTGTATAATAAAGTGTGGTAACTGGATATTTCTTATAGTAATGTGCAATTACAGTAACTTGTAAATCAAGATCAATGGATCTAGCAAAGTAAAAAAAACCAGGTTTTTTTTAGCATTTCTATTAGACATTTAATAATGTTTCTGTTCCTCTCTTCATTGGCTTTATAAATGTTTTTTGTTATTCTGAGGAGAAACTTAGTAAAATGTCTTAAAATTTAAATTTGCATCTTCCTTCTCGGTAGCCCTCTTCAGATGAAATCATGAGCCATAATTTAGATGTATGTTAATGCTAAACATAAGGTGATCAAATCCATTCTTCTATTAAGCTATTACAATAATATAAATGTATTTTTTAAGCAAAACCAACAAAACCTCAAAATTAGAGATAGATTTTTTAAAATAAGTTTTTTAGGTTTTTCTTAATATGAAGAAAAAGGTCTAGTGAGTGGCTGCAAGTCTGCTCCTAAAAATTCAAATCTAAACTTTATATCACTCATGAAACGGAAACACTTCAGCTCAATTTAGAATAATATATTGGTCTGCAGAGGAAGTGCACACTGAACCCTGCTGTCTCAAGTACACAGTCAAGGGGTGTCTAATATGAAACGTGTTGGGTGCATGCAATAAATCCAAAACGCGTGGAGGTGAGCAAAGGGCCCCATCTGCTCTGTCCTAGAGCATGCTTAACTAGGCTTGTCATGGTCTACTATTAAATTGGAATTTTTCCCCTAATCTTTGAGTTAGACATGACCAGATTTGCAAGCAGATTTACAATTTTCACTAATTTTCCTACCATGACTTCAAAACATACTTAACAAAAATACATTCTGGACTCTTTCAAAGGCAGATTTACTTTTCTGCAGCTGTTTCCCATAGATCAAGCTCTTGAAGGTTAGGGTTTTAAAACAGCATGAAGATGAACTTTGCATCTTATACCACTCCCCACCCCCAGCAAATTACAGTTTAAGAAGCATCAAAAAATTATTTTAATAACCAACAGGAGTAGGTTGCACACATTGCAAGAGGTTGACTTGTGGTTAAAGATAAGTATTTAACGGAAGCACTTCCACATGTATCTAGTGACTCATTAAACTATTTCTAGATATTTAATCTGCTTCCATTTTCACAAACTAACTTGAACCCTGTTTGCTCTCTAGCATCTTGAATGTGTTGGAATTTTTCACCCTCCATTTTTTTTTGAGTCCACATTTAATCCAAATCAGGTATTCCTACTATTAAGACTTAGAACTTCAGAAACGTATTTGTCATTATCAAACTTTGATCATGAAGTTTGACAAATCTCTGACAGACTTCTTTTAAATTAATTATTTTTTTGGTTTTTAAACTTTCAATTAATTCTGTTTCATTTGTGCATGGTTTTTTTGTTTAAAAAATAAAAATATTTCTTAATTAGGGAGAGATCATCCCTCTAGCTTTGTGTTATGAAAGGAGTATTCCATTGACCTGCAGTTTCTGAGGGAAGGAGATGTGTCTTCCTGGGGCTTTTGTTGATATACTGTAGTAAAATCAGTTTCGTTTAATTTTCTCCTGTTAAAGCATTGGGTGCAGTTGGATACAAATAAAATTGGAAATGGTGGAAAAGTATTTTACTGCTCTGAAAATTGCACTGTAATATGGTTAAAAAGAAAATTTTTTTGTTTGTTAATGGCAGTTAAGAAAATTAATAGCAAAAGTCCGTTTCACTTTTGTTTGTAGATATTTGTGGCAGTTAGAATATCAAAGATTTTGCCAGTGCTTTAAACACCACTGCACCTTTTATTTATCTCTTGAAATAGATACATGACATCTGTCTAAAAAGTTCAAGAGGAACACTTAAGAGAAGATAGAAAAGACTATATAAACCCCTATTGGTACTTCTGGAAACCATTTTTCATTGTGCTTTGTGTCTTCCTGGGAAATACTTTACCTCCAAGTAATAAGTTTTGTGCCTTTAGCCCCCACTCCTTTAAGGATTGGCTAAGAATTTCTTATCTTTTTACCTTTTATTTGCTATGTTACATTAGTCTGCAGTGACATGGCTGTAGTCATTGTTCCTCTCCCAGTGCTTTGACTCCTCAGCTCACTGATAATTAGTTCAGTAGTAGAATGAGAATTAAGTGTATGTATGTTATTTCAGTGTTTGTACGCAGACATATCCATTAGTCTGTTCTTTCAACAAAGGCTGTGTAAGCACAGGACTTTCAGTGTTTCTGCTGGTGGAGCCCAGGTAATTCAGATGTCAGGAGACAGCCCAGAGTGGACAGAGCAGGGGCAGGGACTGAAAACAGGATCAGAGAGAAAAGGGAGGAACTGGCAGTAGTTTGAAGCAGAGAGGAGAGGACTGTGCTGAGATTCTGTGCTGGACAGAACATTTTTAAAATGTATTTTGAGAAAACCAGGGGCAAAAACCCCAGATGTCAGTACAGTGCAGGGAGAGACAGATCTATGATGTGAACTTGCCCCCACAATTAAAAATTGATGATGCAATATCCAGATTCCACAATGTATCTGCTATCTGTAAATAATAGGAAAATCATTGAGAAGTTTTACTGGTAGGGGGATCCCACGCAGAGAATAACAGTCTGCATTCTGTACTGAAGAGTCTCTGTTTTGGTTTTGCAGACCTCACGGCTCTGTGCTTAGTCATGTAAAACTGAGGCTGACTCCTCATGGGTTGTTTTTTACTGAACCCCACGAGAGCACTATGGTACTTCCAACATGGGTGACCAAGGAATGAAACAGCTTTGGTTTGGCTGTAAAACCAAAATAGTAATCTGGCTGTAGTGTTCTGTATCTGAATAAAAGCTCTTAATGCCAGATGGACAATGGCCAATTTAACAAAGAGTGATTTTTCTTTTCAGTTAATATATATTTAGTAGAAAAAAAAAGTAAATATTTACCACCATTTTATTTACCATCTTTTAAGACATAAAATATATATTTTAATATGCTTTGAGGCATGCGATCAATGAAGCTTCAATTATTTTTGTACAGTTAGAGTTTTAGTTTAATTGTAAACTCTTAAATTAAAAGTACAGGCTTCTTTCTGAGATTCATAAAGGATTAGAGACAGTTGGAAGCAATTCCAAGGTGGAGCCCAGCAATGAAAGGTTTGCCAAGGGTTTGAATGAAGGTGCATATCAAAGTGAAATAAGTTTAATTCTATGTTTGGTACATACAACCACAAAGAAAGAGCACTGAAAGGTGTAGTGGAGGTGTTTAGGTTTATTTTCTGACAGAATTCTTCTTAAAAGTGATTGTGGTATTTAAATATTGTGATATCCAATGATAATAATGTTCTGTGGCCTTTGCAAGACTGGGCTCTGTGCAGTTTACCCTCATAAGTGTCTGTAGGAAATAGTTTTTTCATAAGTTCTTCTTTTTTTTTTTTTGGTGTTTTGTTTTGTAGCATTGTTTGTTTGTTTGTTTTGTAGCAATTTTTTTTGAGAACTTTCAGTATTTTTTAGTTATTTTGGGGAAAGAGATTATAATTTCCAAGTAGTCTGTTTAGTCTCCTCAGTAGTCTAGTCAGGAGTCTCTTCAGCTTTGGTGGAATTAATTTGTTGAAGTTTCCCAATAAGAGGTGGGAAAATGCCACTTCAAAACTGTATAGGAGAAAACTAGTGTAAGTAGAAATATTTCTGCCTCTAGGATAGTGAATAGTTACTGTGCTCTGCAAAACATTGGAGCTATGTGACTGAATTCTCTAAGCATTAAAGCAAGAAAAGTAGTGTACTTAATTCATATTCAACCAGACTAACTTTTATTAAGTGTAATTTTCCCCTGTACTTAAGGTTTTCTAATCTGTCCCTAGATGATCTCAATATGACACATCAGCACTGTGTTCTGGCTGGTTTATCGCCTCGGTTCAGCTCCACTCACAGGGTGGCAGATGTAAGTATCAAAAATGTTTCACTGTTGGCTCCCTCGTAAAACCAACATCCTGGTGCCATATATGCAGCACCCTGGTGTCTTATCCAGAACTGTGGTTCATGTTATGCTTATGACTCAAACTCTTTTCATTAGCAACTGCTGCTGTTTATTTTTGATTGAGGTACTCTTGGCTCTGTACTGGTAGTTGGCCTTAACTCCCAGGTAGGCTTATCAGGTGTGAATTGAGAATGTGCTGCACCACACCTCACGGATTGCTGATGAAATACAGTTGAGAAATACATATTTTTAGAAGTGGCTATATATAACTTTTTATTGTATCTTTATAGTCTTCAAGAGGAACATTGGAATACATACTTGGACAATGCGAGCTGGCACTCCAGAATTTACAGACCGATTCTGATTCAATGGCTTTGTCTTTGAAATCACTAGAAGCTGCAGTTGTGAAGCAAGTAGAAGAAGTACATAATGAGGTGAGATGGTCTGCACTGGAAATAGTTCCACGAGGTCAGAGCAGCGCAGTCTCCTCATAGTGTTAATGGCAATTCAGTGTGTTCAGCTGCTTACAAGGCATTGCTTTGTATGAGTTTGTAATGTGGATTTTATGACTTTTTTACTTGGGTACAGTAATTGGGATTATTGTGGAAGTTTTCATTTTTCCTTCTTAAGATCCCTCTGCTGGTAAAGTAAGAGAAGTTTCACAAAATATTACAGGAGAGCTGCCAAGTGTGATGGACAAACAGACTACTCTAGCAGTTCTCTAACAGGAAGAGAGAGAAAGGATTAGAGGGAAAGGAGCTGGTAAAATTTTTCAGTTATTCCTCCCTGGTTTGTGTTGAACCAGGTTTTTGCATAATGCCAAGGGTGGCACAATTGTGAGTGTGGCCTCTGAAGTATGTTCTGAAGAAAACACAGTGGAAATAGTTGTGAGGAACATATTTAAGCAGGCCATGAAGTGCTACAAAATATGCAAGTGTATTAATGCACTTTGACAGCATTCCACTGAAGCTGGGAGTGCTTTCCTTCTTGGAGCTGTGCTGTATTTCTACTGAGATAAATTAGAAGTTGTGCATAGGTCATTTGCACTGAAATTAGAATTTGCATAAGATGTTTAAATTGCTGTCTGCTGAGGAACGTAATATTGTGTAGTGCTACTAAAACTGTATTGTGTTTATAGTTGGTAAAACGGAGCACCATATTGGCAAAAGATTTGCGCCCTTGACTTTTACCAAAACAGCTCCTAGGGCAATTTAAAGAACTCTGATGCATGCAGGGGTTTACAAAACATTAATCAGGCTCAGTCCATAAAACTACACGCATATGTGGTTTGCACAGCAAGGGCCACGGGCACAGCTGGTGTAAATTTGCACGGGTCCTTTAACATCAAAGCCATGTGCTGTTTACATCGGTGAGAGAGTAGCCCCTGGTGTTTGCAGTCACCTGGATAATTTTGCAGTGTGACACCCAGGGATGTTTCCTGTTACACATATGGGATATACTGTAACAGCAATCCTTGTTTAACTTGTACATATTGTGCACTTAGTAGACACACTGGATCTATGTTTAATTTGAAAAGAGGCTCCTCATCCACCTATTTTACTATTCTTTTCTTTTTTTATTTTTTATCCCAAGGTCGAATCTTCACTTGCTATTAGAGTGGTACTTAAATTTCATTTATTGGTGCACAAGTAGACAGAATTTCTAGAGGCTTATCTCTGTGGTAAATGCCTATTTCTTTTTCAAACATCACTGAGCTGAAAATATAAAGACCTGTGAAGCTAATGCAACTTTTCTTGCATATAAAAGCTTCTTGCCTTCTTTTATTCGGTATGATAAATCTTTGTCTTTTCAGGCACTAATACAGGTTTTGGGTATAAACTTTATCAGGCAGGTGGAAGAACAAGAGACTGTTTTGTTTCTTTAGAGAATCAAACTGCTTACTCATGAAAATGAGCCTTTCATTTCATTCTCTTGGTTTGTTAGCAGTTTTTAATACAAAATCAAAATAGCAGAAAAATCCATATCTGCATAGGATTAATGGAGAACTGCTACCCAATTTCCCAATTTTACCTGTGTATTTCTGATATACAGCTTTCTGTGCTATTTGTAAACCTCCTTGTAATTTTTTTTTCTCTTCCTCTGGACCAGAGATCATGAGCTTGAAATAAAGAGTATGTAGAGGTTATGATGCTGTTGTATTTTGTATATATAAGTATTTATGTATATGTATTTAAATATTGCCTTAACTGAAGTTCTTCAGTTTAGCTTTCATAACTAGATGCAGCCATTCTTGGTTCTTTATCTTCCTGAAATGCTATGGGTTCATTCTTTTTACCGCCTTGCTGGTACCTCTGAAGCAGTCATCAGAGAACATTAACTGGAATAGAACCATCACAATACCAAGCTAAAATATACTAGTTTAGCAGATTCACAGACTGCTGAAATTAACTGCTCTGCCAAATGAGACCTGGATGAATTATCTGTGTCTGCTCGAGGGAAAAAGCCTAAGAGCGGGACTGAAAGAATGAGGAATGATTCTGTGCCTTCACTTTTGTACTCCTGGGCAGGAAAATTGACTTGCTGTGCTGATAAAGTGTGTTTGAACTGAGGATCTGAAGCATAGGTGGAGACTTCATTTTTTTCCAGTGTTGTGGTGGGCAGAGAAACCTCTAAAAGAGTATCTGGGGGATGTCCTTACTTGATTTTATGTTTCCCAGAGTTCATTTGTCAGGGCCCTGTCTTGGATGTCTTGACAGAGGTATTCCTGTTGAAAAAGTAAGATGCTAACCTGAAGAGGATTTTGGCATCTCTAGTGGGCAGCTGGGTGGAAGTTTAATATTTCTTTTGACCTAGCTTTGTTGTCATGGTCTCCCTCACTAAAACAGCCTTCAAAGGAATATCTGAGTAATTGCAAGGTATGTGCTGTGTGTTAGATGTGTGAGTCACTTCGCTTCCAGTGTGTACTTTGTAGTTGTAAGTAAAGATAACCTTAATTAGGGGTGTTCACATGCAGCTTGTCTGAGTAGCTTATGGCCGTGCAGTCTGAACAAATCCTTCAGTGGCAGGAGTGCAGCAGCGTGAGCAGATGTAGTTACCTGGCAGCTGTGGAGTGCAATAGCCTGACAACTCACACACAGTCACAATCAGATTGTTGTTTGGTCAGGAATAATTTATCCCTAAAGAAATGATCTTGCACAATTCTCTGAATGGGAACCTCTTGCTACTACTGCTGCTTCCCTCCTACTTGGCTTTCCCGAACATATACAGCTGCAGAGTGCATCCCAAACAGAGCTACAGGGCACCTGGGGAAAACCATTGGCAGCTAAATTCTTTTTAAAGGAACTAAATACTGCTGGACAGATCATGTAAATGCTCATACATATAAAAATAAATCTGCAGAAAAGATCTTCACCAGCCTATTCTTCACATTTCAAAGAAAATTTTTCTTGCTCTGGCTAATGCAAAACCTGCTAATAGTTCATTTTGGCGTGAGATACTTTCAAGGCTTCTGTATTTGCCAACACCAAACTAATATTCAGGTGTTCTCAGTGTAGTAAAACCCGAGAGGAAGTCTTCTTAGTGTTAAGGGATTGTGTTGAAAGTATGGCAGGTTTCAAACTAAGTACTTAAGTTTGAAAGGTAGGGATTTGTTCACATCAGGGTATTTGCTCAGCTGTTATAATCAGATCCTGGTTACCATGATTAAAACTAGAATTGGTTGCCCTGTTACATGTGAGGTACAGTCACTTTTGCCTACAGCAAATCTGGTTTTATGACAGCAGTAGATAAATTGAGCTTGGAGAATGCACAGGGAGTGGAAAGCCTGGGCTAGCTGACTTGAAGGGATGTGGTGTTAGACACCACTGATGGGAAAGGTAGAGGTGTAGGCAGCCAAAGGAAGGTTAATATTTTTTAGCACATTACAGTGAGCTGACAGCATGGTTGGTGGCTGACTAGTATGACAGAGAGAAAATATAGATCACCTACATGTGTGGCATTTAATAACCAGTACTTTTAAATAATTGACTGAGGAGCACTGCCTCACAAAATGTCAAATGCTACTGTTGGCCTCTTACTACCCAGTATTGACAATAACCTAAAATTGGCCTTTAATCATGGCTTAAAGGACAACTTGAAAATATGTTGAGATTAGAAATATGAGGCCTGATTCTGAGCTTACTTGCACAGATGTAAGTCATAAGTGAAAATCAATTAGAAGATGAAAATTATTCCTCAGACACTCAGCCTATATATTTTTATATGTAAATATGTTTAAGCTGTGTCCTCTTCAGTCATGTAAAATGCCTTTCTAATGATAGCTAAAGTTAGTTCTCATGTATGGAAGTCTCCATATTAAAACTCTTTGACAAAATCCTTGGCAAGAGCTGTTAACCTGAGAGTTTTGTCACAGAAGATGAATGCTCTGTAACTTCTATCCCAATAGGGCTAGAAATGAGCTTTTTGTGTCTCTCCAGTATTTAGTGTTGAGGGTTTTTTACTGATACAGTTTCCCCTGTGCATGGAAGGAGACAAGCCAAGAGAAGTGAGTTCCTGCTATGGAAAAAGTTACTACAGAAGAGAAATCATGTTCCCTTGCCTCATCAAGATAATTTTCTCTGTCAGAATCAACAGTTATCTGTTCAGAGGGCAGAGTTCAGGGCAGTCACTTGTCAAGCAGCTTGGTGGCCACCTTGGAGGGTGAAACATTGTTTTTCTCCCCAACCCCAGTTTATTAACCCAGGTTAAAGCTGAATAGAGATGCTGTGAGATGAATGCAGAGCAGAATTTGATAGCTGTGTTAGATGGCAGTCCACATCATTAAGCAGCCTCTTGTTGCAATTAGGTACACACTGACCTCTGATGAGACCAGCTAATCCTGCAGAAAATGAATTAGCTGTTGCTATACTTTGTCTTAGACCTAAAAAGTGACTCTTTTGTGTCTAATTACATGTTTTCTGTATGGGATCAAGATACATATAAATTTTGGCCAATATGCCAGACGGCAATTAGAGTGAAATTACACAGATTATTGCAACAAATCAATGTCACTAGTTAAAAATCAGATTGGCTGAAATAGATCTATGATGAGTCAGATTTTAACATTGATTTTAATAAAAAGAATTTTTTTTCATTGATTAATGGCCTCATGATTAATTTCATGGAACCTCTTTGCCAGACATCATGTGGTAGAGGCCAAAAAACACAAGACGAATTGGAGAGAGAAAAAAAATAAGTTCTTAAAATTCTAAGTGAATAATAATATGCTAGGCTTTCCCAAAACTGTGTATACTGATTTTTTTTTTTTTTAACAAACCATAACTGAGTCCTTCATACCTTCTTCAGCTTTTATCTTTTTTTTAGGAAGGATGTCATCAAACTTCTGTACCAAAAAGTCACTGACTAGCAGTCAAGTTTTTTAAAAAACATTTTGAAATCTGTCTGCCAACTAATCATGTTATGTTTTGCTGACAAATTTGCTTTACTATTCTTTTTAACCACTGAAAATTTAAGTATTTTTTATTGTAATCTTAATGTATTGACCAAACCGTTAGTTGATGTTAACTGGACCACTTTCAGATTTCTGTAGCTGTTCAGTTTTCTCTTGCAGGAAAGGAAGCTTCAGGTGACAGCTTTGGGCAGTTTTCTTTATTCTTTCACCTTGGTAGGTTGTCTTTGTTTGCATCTTCAGAGTTGAGCAGGGGTAAACAAATCTTTGTGGTACAAATAATGATTAAAGCAGCTTTGAACTCACTGTGAAATGTAAGTACCACAACAAAGATAAATATGGAATTCTAAAGACTAGAACTATGGATTACTCTTGAAGAAAAGCAGCATCTCTGGTAACTGGGCTGTGATTCCTTGTAGTGCCATCCTCTCATTCCATAACAACTGGGCTGCTTTCTAGCAGTGTTATTACTGCAGGGTTTTTTCAATCTTCTATGACTGAAATGCTCTATGACTGAAACAATTTGAAACCCACAGTGTTAATCACAATAAGCTAGAGTTGGTGCATATTTGACTGAATTGTGAGTAAACTGGAATTTTTAATGTTCGTTGTACACATACAGCGTGTATAAAACGGGAAAAAAAGAGAGTTTTGCACCTCTCTGGGTTTGAAGAGAGTAGCTCAGGTCACAAATGAATGTGGAATAGAAATAAACAGCTGGATGTAAGGGTGTGTTTGGAAATGACTATTTTGGTAATTGTCTCCTTTTCTATGGGACTGTTAGGTATAGCTGGATTCTTGCATTACCCCATTCCTGCCCCAGATAAGGACTATGGATGTTTATGGTGCCATATGTTTTTATCTTACAGGTTGAATTTGAGTGGCTTAGGCAGTTTTGGTTCCAAGGCAAGAGGTATTTGAAGTGCACTGATTGGTGGCTTAAGCCTATGGCTAAATTGGAAGAATTTTGGAGAAAAATGGAGATTATGGTAAGTACTAGTTTTAAAGTCTAAAGCCTCTAGGGCTTAATTGTGAGAGCACTCACAATTATGTTTTTAATTGTATTGTAGTAATGGGTTTTAGACTTTATTCAAAACATATGAGAAGTAGAATTAACATCAGCCTTTCACTGTCTCCTCTTACTTTTATCCTGCAGTAGCAAGAAAAAATGTGAGCAAAATCACATCCAAAACCCCAGAATTTTAGTTAGTTCTTGACTTTGCTTGTTTTTAAAGTTTGAAAGGCTCATAAAAGCCTCATATGAGCCTTTTAGAGCCTCACAAGATGACAGCCATATATTGCACCACACAAATGCTGTGCATTGTCAACTTTTTTGTACAACACCCAGACAGACACCTCTGCTAATGAGAACAGTGGTGCATGTGTCTGAAGAGAGCTGAGAACAAAATGGGTGATCTGGAAGTACAGCTGTCTGTGGCTCACCTGCACAGTTAAACCATAGCCAGAACCTGTGAGAGGGGATTATTTCAAGAATAAATGTAATAATGGTTTCAGTGTACTTCAAAGTACATCGTGCATTCCTTGAAAACGGATTCAGTGGCAAACACTGTTACCCTGTTGCTGCTGCTGCCCCTGTAGAGCCCCAGGTGGGAGCCTGTGCAGTCCAGGTTCCGAAGCAGTTGCCAGCGTGCCTGTTTGTGGATTTGCACTCAGAAGGGGCTGTGCTGGCAAGCCCATCGTGCTCCTGCCCATCTGTCTGCGTCAGAAGCTGCTCCTCGGTCACCTGTGCTGGCCACAGTGTGAAGGAGCCTCAGGTGGCCTGTACTGGCTTGGAAGGGTTTGGATTGTAGCTGAGGGTGCTGAGTACCATCTCTGTCAGGGGTGTGTTTGAGGCTCTGGAGATGTGGTGCAACAAGAACATGCTCTTGAGTCTCACAGGAAAAAGTTGTGACTCAGCTCTCAAATGTAGTGCGAGCTTCCCCAACAGTGGCTGGTTTCAGACTTGGAAAACACGCCTGGAAAAGTGGACATTTCAGCTGTGGAATTAGTTGCCATAAGAAATCAGTGAACATTGAATTTTCCTACAAAAGGAGAGAAAATATAACTTGCTAATGTGTTTGGTGGTTTGGTTTTTTTGGGGTTTTTTTCGGGTTTTTTTTTCCGGTCTTTTTTTTTCCCTCATTTTTGTGTTCTTATGTGCTCAGAGTCTTGAATGACCCTTACAATTTAAAAAAAATCTTCTGGTTTGTTTTTCTTTCAAATGACAGCTTACTTTCTTGTAACACAGGCTTAGATGATGTAGAGACAAGAATGTTTGATATTTTATATCCATTGTGTGTTGAAGACATGGAAAAACAGTAAACTCTGGAACTCTCAAGGGTTAGGTTTTCTGCAATTGGTGTGACATTGCCATGTGTCTCTAATTAGAAACATGGTGGCGTCAGTGTATCTCCTTTCAACAGGCCTCAGGATGATATTTATCAGCAAACCGAAGCTCAGGCCAAGACAGAAGCTGCTTCTAATTTAAATTTTAAGGATTGCTTTAATGTTTTATGACTTATAACATATTAATCACAATTAATTTCAGCTATTGGAGGAGACAGAAGAGAATGTTAATTGAGAATGTCTGTTTTGTTGAGTCTCCGAGTAAATTCGATGCTCGCGGAGTTCGGGCCGTGGCGCTGGGGTGTGTGTTTGGGGCCGGAAGGCGCGTTTTGTGCCCTGGCGTCTGCAGGGTGCCAGTAGGGGGCAATGTTGAGCCGCAGTTTCCAGCGCAGCCTCGCTAAAAACCCCTCGAAATGCGGCATTAACATCAGGAATTATCCCTGTTGCTCCAAGTTAGCCGTAATCGCTAAGATTCCATAACACAGGAAATCAATTGCGGGTTAACAAATTCAACAGCAATTTAACATAAAAAGTGCAGTGTTTTGGTGCATGCTTAGCTTCCACAGCTAAGTTAAATCAAAAGGGTATTTTTGAAGGTAGCCAGTAGTCTGCAGTCGATGTTTTTCGGTTTTTTACCTCCAAATTTATAATTTTAGCCGGATG
>WEKY01025036.1:59139-77782 GCA_013390045.1 Picathartes gymnocephalus | reverse complement strand
TTAAAAAAAAAAAAAAAAAAAGAGTTATGTAAAATGCTAAAAGTAAAAATGTCTTAGAATTGTTGGTCTTGTTTTGGAAGAATTTTGCTGCTTAAAAGGAATTATTTCTTAAAAGAAAATATTTAAGCAATGTGTTTTTCCTTTGTGTGTGAGCTGAACAACTGTTGACGTAGTTTTTTTTTATTTGTGTCTAGAGTGATACAAAAGTCAGTCTCGGGGACCTTCTGTGCGTTATTTTAGATTTTCCCCTTGTTTAATAAAGCAGCTATAAAGAAGAAAAGAAAGTTTCAAAAATTATCTCTGATTCTGCTAATTGTAATTACTCTTCTGTCACAGTAGAGTATGATATTGCTGGAAGTTTAGCCCTGTGTCTTCTAACCTGTGGGCTTTATTTAATATTTTTGTACATTATAACAAGCACACAATTTTATCATAATGTTTATTCCTGGCATTTCTTTCCCTGAGGATAGTTTCACTTAGAACTCACTCTTGTGATGTAAATGTTAAACCTTTCATTTGAATGACATTCTGATAAAACATCACATTTCCCACAATATTACCTCATGAATTTATGAGCCATTAAATCCGAAGCAGTTTAACCAATCTTCCTTTTTTTTTTCCTCTCCCTTGAAAATATGAAGGCTATTCATATGTTGGAGGGATTTTTTTTAAAAAGTCATCCAAGATTAACACGTTATCGCCTGCAACATCAGGATAAATGCTTGCAGAATTCAAAGGGAGAGTTACCATTTGAAAAAAGACCGTACAGGCTTTGCTTTCTGGGTAAAGAGAAGTCTGAAAAGCTGAAATCTCATGTGATGTGAGCATGTCTTGCTGTAGCTGTTCTGAGATTCAGTGGAGAGACAATTTGTCTCTCAGGGTCTGATATCATGCAAACCTTGCAATCTGACATTTATTTTAGCTATGAAAATCTGTAACCACCACACCAAATCTGTAAGAACCGCAGAAGTCTAACAGTCTTCTTTTGGTTATTTTTGATTTAGGTTGATTCACATTAGAAAAGTAAAATGTAAATCAATGACATTTTGTTTGCTTGCGGAATGAAAATAAATATATATGGCTGCACTTGCATGTTGAATTTTTGAAGGTTTTTTTAAACATATCTAGTGTTCCTTAAAAAGAAAAAAAGGCCCTTACAGTGCTATATGGTGTGAATTGTATTTCCTGCTTTGACAGTCCATTTAGCAATGTAGCAATGTATTTATATGGCAGTTGGCCTTAATAACCTTTATTGACTTTAGTGGGAAAGAGCCAAGACTGGCATTATTAAAATGTATCAATTTCATTGCAGTATAAAAATCACAACATATATAATTATGTTAGGTAGGCTAGGCTCCATTTAATCCCACCTATTTAGGCAGGAATTTGGCAAGACGGAATAAAGTGTGGAACTGAAATGTAGAGAAAAGTATGAGTGACTTGGAGTTACATTTAACAGCACAACTGTTTGCCTACAGTGAAGGGACTACTTAAAGGAATGAAACATAGATCTTGAGGAAGTAATTTCTTAATGGGATAACTGAAACACGAGGAATTGTTACACCATTTGTTTCACTTTTTGTCGTCTTAAAATGGAGCTGATGTTAATGAAATGCAGCACACCTTTTAATTTGTAGTAGTGCAAAAGCAGAAATGTGCACACTTGGTGTAAGTATAAAGATCAAAGTGACATTTCAAGAAGACTGGTATCTTTCTGCACAATTTTCATCTTGAGCTGTAAAATTTTTTAAAAACTATTTTTAGTCTTGTTATTACTGTTTTCTCAATAACAGGCTTTTTATCAGTTTACACAACTGAAGAGAAATCTGAGAGCAAGGCTATTTTCTTGTAAAATTATTTTTCTTTCCTTTTTGAGGTCTATTTCATTATTTGCTCATATTGCTATATATGAAGTATGTCATAGTTTCAGCTATAAGCCACTATTGTCAGGGGCTTACTGCCTGACAGTTAGAATTGAGTCTATGCTGAAACTTGAGCTACAAAATCTCAGCCCAGAGACATTTTTTTTTCCCCAAATTAAAGCAAGGGTTTAAATATGTATTTAAATCAAGAGCATTTCAGTTCCCAGATAACCATGAAAAGCTCTAAGAAAAAATATGCTTTTACAAGGAATTCTCCTAGCTTTTGTAGACTTTGGCACTTTAAACAACTAACCAATTATTTTTAAAAAAATAGATAATGGGATCACAAACAGGCTGGTTGGTTGTTTAGCTTCTTTCAGAAATTGCATATTTGAATTGGTTTGACCTTGTCAGGCAAAATTCCAGGAACTCTGAGGTATTATTTTAATTTCTCTTCTGGTTTTGCCATTGTGCTCAGATATTGCAGTGTCACTCTTTACTGGAGGGCCATGTGGTGATGGGTGATCGGATTTGCCTAATGAGCTGTGAAATGTAGGTACAACATGGCAGCTTGAAGACCCAAATTTTACCCATATTTCTTGTCTTTTGGGGCTCTCCTTATCTGTTTAGGCCAGAGCCTTTAAATAAATGTATTTTTGGCAGATTATATTTTATGTACACTGGGAGTCAGATGTTTCTGGAAATGTATCTTTTATCTTAAACAACAACAACAAAACCTGATCCTGGAGAGCCTTTTTTTTTTTTTTTTTTGGCAATAATTTCTTTGACCCCAATAGTTTTAGCTGTCAGAAATGGGAGAAAGGATTTAGGGTCTGTAGTAGAATCACAATGAATCTGCAAAAAGAAAAAAAAAAAAGTAAAGTTGTATTGCACATCTTTGAGGAAAAAAAATATTTACAATTCTGAGGGAATTCAGACTTAAGCTTCCAAAACAACATGTGTGCTGAAAGCACAAAAGACTGTGTTTATGATTCTCTTTGAAGTGTTTCTGCAACAGGATAAGGAAAATTTTAGAAACTGTCTGATAGTGTTCAGGGTAAATACTTAAACCCCTTTAGAGAATTTCACACACAGATACTGTGCAGCAGAAAAAAGGATACTTATGTTTCCTAAAGCTGCTACAGCCTACAGCTTTGTACTTAAAGACAGAGGTGTTGAATAGAATTCTTCTGAGGATACATCCAGTGACAATATCTACAGGAACATCAGAGCAAACCAGTGGATAGCACTTTCTGTTTTTAACCCTTACGTGAGCTGGTTGAGATCTGAGCTGCATTGATATGAACCACTCTAACATTTCTGTTATAAACTGGAATTGTTCAAAGGGCAGTCTTCCCATTCCAACTGCATTCTGGGAAAATCCCACTGACCACATTAAGGTTGTAATGTACACTGGCATAAGCCAGGAGAAGTTCAGGACAATTTATGTCCTGTGGGACAGTGGGGTGCATTTGGCCCAAGTGGGAGGACCATGGGTGGGTTGTGTGGCTGTGCCCGTGGTGTGGTCCTGTCTCTGCCTTCCCCTCCAAGTGGATTTGCACCTGAGTTATAAGTTTGACATTTGGAGGTGTGAACACAACTGGATCTTGGTGAGCTGCAGTTTTGGATAACTAGAATTCTGTTGTCATGTGCTTACTTCTTACTGTAACAGGGCTTCTTGTTGTGATCCTCACTATATTTTTATACTCTTGGATGTATACAATCGTATACTAAATACTTGCACTTGCATGTAAAATGTGATGAGTTCTGTGTTAGTATTTAAGGCGTAAATGTATATATCAAAATCAGCAGAAATAAAAATAATGCTGATAGGTTATTCCCAGTCTTGTGTTTGAATTGTGTAAATGGATCTCTGTGTCTGAGCTGAGACTGTGGCTTAAACAGAATTCTTTCTCCATCTCGTTAAAAGTTTTTCCACAGTGGATAGAGCACCAGAGCTGGTACACATAAGTGTGACTGTATGTGTGTGTACATCCTCTACACACAAATACATACACAGCCATCCTGGGGATCTTAACTGTGATCTTATAAACTTAGATCTACAGAAAAGGCATTTATAGGGCATGAGTACTGGGCCCAACTGCTTGCAGTTCTCTGCATCAGAAAAAACATAGGAAAAGAGTTTAGAAAGCATTAGAATGCATTTGGCAGTACTGCAAGTTGCCCTGTGTCTGGCAGGGAGGGAAAACCTGAGATCATAGCTACTGCATGCAGCAGTGAATCCAGTGTCAATCCTGGAAGGATATTTTAGATTGGTGTTGCACCCTTTTATTGTTGATGGGAACTATGTTGTTGAGAGCTATGCTGATTTCAGTGAATGCAGAGTCCCTGTGGTGGGGCTGGTGTAGATTGTATAAAACTTTGCTGTTTCCACCATTGTTCTCCCATCTAGTGGATGGACATTCACTAGAATAACAAAAGATCTTTGTATCAAGAGTGTGTTTATTGAGGCTTATTTTGCTGTGGAAATAATGATGCTGTAGTATTGAGCTATAGTTTTACCTGTCTCACTGTTCTTTGTAGAGCAATTCACAAAGGCATGGAGTGACAGTACAAGGGGGAATGGTTTTAAACTGATGGAGGGCAGGTTTAGTTTGGATATCAAGAAGAAATTGTTTACTGTGAGGCTGTGGAGGCCCTGGCACAGGTTGCCCAGGGAATCTGTGGCTGTCCCATCACTGGGAGTGTTCAGGGCCAAGTTGGACAGGGCTTGGATCAACCTGGGATAGTGGAATGTGTCCCTGCCCATGGCAGGGGGGCGTTGGAACTAAATTTAAGGTACCTTCCAACCCAGAAGATTCTTTAATGTTCTCAGAAATCTATTTCCTAGTAGAAAAACTGAATAAAAGACTATTTGAACACTGAGAATAGTATTTCTTGAAAAGAAATTAATCTGTATTTTTAGAATTGATGTTATATGCCATATAGAAGTTGATTAATGATTACCAATATTTAAAATTATTTCTAGTTCTCATTTATTCAATCCTAGAAGTCATCAGATACAGAGCTTATGGATTTGTATTTGTGTATATATGTTTATGGACATGCTACACAGAAAAAACAGGATTTGGTTTGGTGTCAAAACTGAATTACAGTGGTTTGGCAGGCATAATTTGTACTGTGATTGTTATAAACTAGGGTAAATTGTGATTTTGAATGAAAGTGAAAGCAAATGGCAATATGACTAAAATGTCACCATCTACATTGCTGTATTTTTTTTTTAATACAGCTAGTGTTGCTAAATGTGGTTTTATTGCTATTGTATTTTAGTGGCTCTGTAACCACTATAAAATAGAATACAGCTGCTTTACTTTCCAAATGGCTTTGGTAGGCAAAGGAGGTGATGTCTTCTAAAAAGCTGCTGTTGCTGCATTGATACCTTTTCTTTCCTATCTGATCATCAGTCCTTCTAATTCCTAACAAGATCATGGGTGAATAGTACTTTTGTAATGTGTTTTTTAACAGTTACTTCATCTTTGCTCAAAATTGCAGCTTTCATTTTTTACATAAAGAAATATAACTTGGTTGCAGAAGTTGCTATGGAGAGCATTGTGCCCTGATGGATTAGGTGCTAATTCTTTTACTGACCCTCTGTTTAACTTGTGCAAGTAACTTAGGTGTGGTTTTCAAAATCAGTCTGGCAATCAAAACATTGAGGTCTTACTTTGGTTTTAGATTGCAGATAATTTCTGATCTTAAATTCCTCCTCAATTAAATCAGTCTATGATTTTTTGTGTATCTGAAAATTACTTAGAGAACATCCTGCATTTGAAGGAAACCAAAAACCAAATTTCTGCTTCCCTTTTTTTTTTTTTTTTTCAGATGGGCAAATTCTGTCTGTTTAAGAAAGAGCTTACTGTGTTTTGGCTGACCCTGATTGTCTCCTGGCAGTTCCCAAGTCTCATTCTCAGAAGCTTTTGTGTAAATCTTTCTTGCACTTTCTGTTTGTCACTACACATAATTCTGCTTAATGATCCTGAAGCTGTAGATAGAATAATGTTTACTATTCTGCATAGGAAGATAATTACTGGCTTTTCTCAAATGTTACAAGTGAACATCAGATTTTGGCAGTTTTCCTTGGACTGCTAGTCAATCTGAACTCTAATTTTCACAACACAGACACTAATATAAAGTTTAAATGTAACAAATCTTTTAAATTATTCCAGTAAAATAATGTGATTGTTTATCACAATCAGACTAGTTTTCAGAGGACTCATTTTGAATTTCTGTAATAGAGTAGAATGATTAAGGGGATGGTGAGAACAGGCCGGATTGTTGCTGGGGGACAGGAATGGCAGCAGCGGAGCTGTGCTCGAGATGAATCCAGCTCCGTGCTTAGCATGCAGTGATCCACAAAGTGCACTCTTAATAGCTGGGAATAGTGCATCAGTTCATGTTGTCTAGCTGCCTAGGGATCAATATCATTGTGTAATAAACTGAAGTGATTATTTTTATGTGTCTGTGTATATATGTGTGCATATATACACTGCTAATAATTACATTTTAGCTCGATCTTCAAGCTGTGTCCTACATGCTAATGGATTAGAGCTTCACCAGCTAGCTAGAAGGTCAATTGTTTTGTGGTGTTGTGGTGGGACTCAGCTTGGATAACTGAATTATAGGACTTTTTTTGCAATTCAGACACATGGCAGAGTAAGTTAACTCATTGTGATCCTTTTGGTTTCCTTCTGCCCAATGTCATGCTTAAGTTTCTGTGCTGAAATCATTTGGAGTAGTAGGACCATGGAATTCACTCTTTTGCTCAAAACTCATGATTGGCTGTGTTGCTGACGGATGATAGAAATTATTTCAAGATGAGTCTGTACAAAGGAGTTTATGCTGATGCTGTGTAGTACCACACAAAGGTTGTACTTTTCAAGCTTCCATGAGGTGATAGAAAGTCTGAAAATCTGCAGACCCTTACATTTCTTCATTTCTTCTCTTATGGGCAAGAGGAAAGAGCACCATGGTGTTGCATGTTCAGTGGTAATACATCTATCCCCAGGAAGCAGGCATGAGGCAAGATGAAATTAGTTCTGTATTGCAAAGACCAATACAATTCCAGACTAGGTCGTAGTCTGAAACGTTATGATGCTTTTGAAAGGATTAAAAATAAACAGAATTAAGATTATTAGTATTTCTCACTTTTAAAAGTATTCTCCTGTAGGTGTTATCATCATTGATGCAACTTTACAGGGACTGGCATTGTCTCTCAGAGGCAAGACATCAGAAAAGGGAGAGGTTGCCATGCAGGTACACTTGTACAGTCAAGGCTCTTCAGAACGTTCTTCCATTACTGATCTTTTGTTGGTTTTCTTGTAGGACATGCTTGATACACATGTTTATGAAATGTTTATACATTCATGGGTCAGTTCCACTGGTGGTTGTTATGCCAAAGGAACTGTGAATTTGCAATAATTAGGAATCTACTGGGGAGAAGAAAAGATGGGTAAGACAACAGATGAACCAGTCTTGAAAACTTAAAATTTGCAGAGATGTTGAACAAAACAAAAAATGTCTCACTGGTTTCTTTAAGAAATCCTAATGTTAAAACCTTGATAACAGGGCTGTTTTCTCAAGTTATTTCTTTGCTTTTTATCTTCTACATTTTCTTCTTAAATGTAAAATACTCTAATTGAATCACAGCATTAGCTGGCTTTCCCCAGCAAAACAGCAGATTTAGGCTCTTTGCTGCTGGTTTCCGAAGTAATATGTATGGAGAGAGAGCGCGAAGACAAAAATTGAGCACACAGATGTATAATCCCAAAGGAATAAACTGACTTCTACTAGACAAGCTGAAAGCTGATTAAAATATTTTTCATCCTTTGGGTATGCAACAGCTTTTGATGATGGAGAGTGTATTAATATTCAGCTTAGCTGCTTGTCGACACTTCAGACAGGTCCCAGGAAAGACTCTGATACTGACCAGGTTTTCCCACTCTGCCAGAAATCTTTATGAGACACAGAGCAGCAGCCTTGTACTAGGAAAAGCCAAGATAAGAATACTGCTATGTCTTTATTTTAGAAATTGCTTTTTTAGATTTTTAGAGGATTGAAAATTTTAAAGAATTCTTTTAATGATATAAATGCATTTAAATACAACAAAGGAGAAAGATTTTTCCTAATTATTTTAATATATAGCTGCTGTAATCTATTCAATTTTCAGTTGTTTGTCAGAGTTGTTTGTAAACTTACAAAGATCCCAGTAATAATATCAGTGATCAGG
Source organism: Picathartes gymnocephalus (assembly GCA_013390045.1). Taxonomy (NCBI): domain Eukaryota; kingdom Metazoa; phylum Chordata; class Aves; order Passeriformes; family Picathartidae; genus Picathartes; species Picathartes gymnocephalus. The sequence continues at coordinate 69,673 of WEKY01025036.1, read as the reverse complement.
ATTTTTGGAGAGTGTGTTTCTACTTAAATTATTTAATAACAGTCAGATCTGAGGTGGTGGGGTACTCTTCTCTTAACTTTGTCTATTCCCTTGTAATGTAATACCTACCTTCCAGACAAGAATGAGATGTAAACAGCTGCTTTATCAGCTGATGCTTCTGTTCTTTTGTTGGCATGCTGACATATAGGGTGTTTGCTTTTTCCCCTTCCACAGTGACTAAATATATACAGTATCTCTGGAAAACATGTCAGACACTGTGCGAGGTGCCTTTAGGATGGTTCCAGGGCTAAATACTTCCTGTAGTAGGTGAAAGAGCATGGCTTAATCAGCTTAGTTAACTTAATTAAGCTGTGCTTTTTCTCATGGTACAGCTTTAAAGTGTATTTCATTTAGAAGCTGTATTTCATAGTTGTGGAATGGCACAAGGTTGGAGAAAATCTGTGGGATTTTTATAGTGGGCTTGAAAAACATAAGATTTCCTAGTTATTCTGCAATGGGAAGAAGTGAACTAAAGGAGTGTGTCCTTTTTACTGAAGATTTAAAGGAGAAATTCTAATGCAGTTAGGATTGTAAAGGCTTCTCAAACTGAGAAAGTCTACTCTTCTTTTTATCCCTATCTAATTTTAAGATTTTTATGCATGGGAAGAACTGTCCATTTTCATCCCAGCCTTGGCTTGCCTGCTTATAGATGTGTAACCAGATTCCATAACCCTACATTCTTTTACTGTTCTTTGGAAGAAGTAAACTAATGCAGTGTGATTGTGAGAATGTGGATCTTTTCTCCACTGCTCTTTGAACCGCAGCAGAAAATACTATTATAAATTAAAGTAATTGGAACTGAGTCTTCCTCGAGATGAGTTGTTCCTTATATTCTTCATGAGGTACTCTATGTTGAGGAAGAGGTCTGATTTTCCTCTTGGGCAAATGCTGGGATCCTGGTCCTGGTGGAACCCTCCTGTGTGGATAGAGGAGGAGATTGATTAGTAAGGCCCAGGCACAGCTGGAAACAGTAAGAGCTGAGTGAGTTCTACTTACCATCTCATTTGCTTCATCTGGCTTGTTAATGTTACTTATTTGCTTACCTCTTTCTGGACGAGGAACGGGTGGGGGCAGGAGCAATCAGGGCAGCAGGTGCAGCTGGCCAAGGGGAGCGTGGCAGCAGGTGCCAGTAGCCAGTGAAAAGGTGGGGAGAGGGCTGGGAGCCCTTTTGTTGCCAGAATGACGGGACTGAAGGCAAGGTGAGCGAGGACTCCTGGGACAGCAGCTATGCAGTGAGTGCAGAAGTGTTTGGAAAACTTGAAACCGGGTGTGTGGGTGGAATGGACCTTTGGGCACAGTGGGAATAGAAAACAAGCTTGGCAGGAAAAGCTTTGGTGACTGAGAAGGAGTAAGAAAGGATGGCAAAGGCTCTCAGGCAAAAAGGAGTGGTGTGGTTTGAGAGAAAATAGGATGGAGAGGCTTTGCAAGTGGGAAGTGGTTATGGGGAAGATGGCAGAAGATAAGGGTGCAGCTGTGTGTCTCCTTCAGAGTTAAATACTGTGGGTAGTGATTTCTTTGACTTCCCCCCCCCCATCCTGTTAAAAATGTCGTGTTTTGATAGAATTCTCTTAATTGATACCTCTGCGCAGCAACAATACTACATTTAATATGCTACTGGTTTATGGCTTATAGTACTAGTTCTACCTTCAAATAAGGTAGAGCTAGTCTTTGTTTAAGCAAAAAATAATTATGTAGGTGCAGAAAACTATTTAAAGTATGTTGGAAAGTATTTGCTTTTAATTCCACAAACATAAAATTATTCAGAAAAAACCAAGATTATATATGCATAGATTTAAAAAGATGTTAAAATGCATATAATGGTTAAGACTTGTGAATTATTTTTTTGTGTGTTTATGTGGCACATGGATGTGTACATGTACATATATATGTATATACAGCCATGTGCACACACAGAGGGAAAGAGGTTTGTCTATTTAAGTACTGAGCTGCTCTCCATAGTGCTTGAAGTTGTGGAATCTCACTGAACTGATACAATGTGTTAAGTTCTCATTGCAGTACTTCTCATCCCACTGCTTGGGCATGGTTCTATTACAGACTTCAGTGTTTCTTGATTATATGGGGTGTTATAATTTCCTGATGACTGGTTATGTTATTTATAATATAGAGGGTGTTAATCCTTTGGTGATTAGCACTCTATTTGAATTACCAGAGGTCAAAGTTACATTCTTTTATTTGGAGTTTGGGTTTTTTCAGTGTTTTTTCCTTTGATTTTTTTTTTTTCCCCTAAAGGGGACAGTTCTATTCTCTGTTTTATCTGAAAATCATTCTGAGACAATTTCAGATGAAGAGAGCAGAGAAGAGGAGCATGCTTTTTCCTTAGGGGCCCAAGTCTGTTGGAGCTGTAGGCATTAGAACGTAAGTTCTCTTTGCACTGATCAGCTCCTCCAGAAATACTCCATTTAAAAATAATGAAAATCTCATAACCAAAGGAAGCATAGTCAAAAGCACGTGGAAGAAGGTATTCCCTACTTAAGCCTATGAAAAAGTAGATACCTACCTGTGTCTCATCCTAAGTCTTTTTGGAAAGATTTATTAAAGATTATAAATGTGTATGCATATAAATATGTGTATGTATACATATAAACACACACTTTATAAGGTATAAATATGTATGGCTGTCATTTCAGGTGATGTGGAGATACTGCAGAGATTCTTGTCCAGCTGCCAGCTGTATCCCAGTCACTGTGGTTTCAGACTTGAGGAGTTATATTAAAAGCCTTCAAAGGCTGTGGCTGTGCAGAAGTTACCCTTGCCCTAATATTTCAGTCCTTTATTGAAATACCATGGGTTTTTGGTGTTTTTCTCAGCTCTGTTCCTTAAAGTGCTGGAGCTGATTGAGTGGGAAGCACCAAAGGTTTTTTGCTGTTTTGTTTTTTCGCATTTCTGGGGTTGTGTAACCATTCCCACTGCTCCAGGAGACTTCGGTTGTGTGTCCAGGTTTGCTGAGTTGCTGTGTCCAACTGCAAAGCCTTTACAGTGGCCTACAGCAATTGCCAGTGTTCCCCAAAGCGTGCTGTGACACTGGCTTTGCTCCCTTCTGTAGAGGTGGGAGCAAATGGTAACACCTTCCTTGGCTGCAAACCAGAGGTACATGTTCCACGTGGAGATTTCTTCAGGCTGTGGTCATTGCACCTACTCCAAATCTGGAAAAGTGTGGGCATGATGGAAGGACCTGCAAGAGTTCCCTCACTGGTGTTTTCCCACTCCAAAACATCTCAGGTTGAACCTGAGACTGTGACAAGCCAGTTACAGGAGAATTACGTTGATGCAGCATAGCCCTCTGCAGTGTTGAGGACTTGCATGTGAACAAAGGGGATGGTCAAAGAGCAAAGGAAACACTAAAGTTAGGAAGCCAAAAATGGAAGGAGAGCAGCTCATCTTGTTGGGGCAGTCTTTTGAGCTTATTGATCTCAGCTCAGATGATGCCAACCTTGGAAGCTGTAACAGGATAAGCTTCCTTCTGCCTTTTCCAGTAGAGGCATAACTGCTCCTGACTTTCTGCTTTAAGAAAACTCAGCATCCGACAAGACTGAACAAATGTTAACAGTGTCTATTTTGCAGAGATGGAACATGAGTTCACTGCTGTATAAAGCTCTGTTTTAATTCACTTACCAGAATGGGCTTAATGCCTGAACTGCTGGATGAAGTCCTTCAGTCTGCCAGAAAATTGAAACGTATTTTAGTAATTCTTAAACATTTAATCTACGTACCAAACCTGTGGGTGTTTGAGTTGCTCTACAGCAGGTGTGATGATTGTTACCTAAGAGGAAGCATGGAGGCCAGTTGCTCCTGTCCAGCCACTCATTTGATGATTGTGTGACACTGTCTGTGTGTGCTGGGTTTCTCTCTGCTTTGCTCTCTGGTGTTTTGCTCTGAGCTCAGTGAGGTGCTAAGATTAGCTCTGGTTTGCTTTTGTCATAATCTTTCATGTTTTCTGTGACAGATAGGTGAAAAAGTAGTATTTGTTCTGCTCCAGCATGCAAGGAATCCAGCTCAGACACTGAGGGCAATTAGTCCCTATGTTGTGGGATAAAAAGCAGACATGCTAAAATTTTAGGGATACTTTTTTCCTGTACGTGCTCCAGGGGGAATGCTGCACACTGCACTGCGGCTTCCTACGTGATTTCTCTGTTTAAGGTTGTTGAAGTGCTGACTGCCATTCAGCTGCTGGCCTGTGGTTAGTGCAAATACTAAATACTACACTGGCTTTGTTCCTTGTGCCTTTAATGTTTCAGTTCCATTTTAATAGTTTCATTTATGCTTAGAAATGATTTTTTTTTTTTACTTCTGTAGAGAGACTGTGAGTAGTCTGGCACCACAAAATGTATTGAAAGCATTTGAAGTAGTTCGGTAGGAGGCAGAATTAAAGGTCAAAGTGGTTTTGTCAGCAGAGCAAGAAATTGGGAGGAAATAAGTTGCAGAAAAGAGGTAGTAACAATAGTCAAGTGAGAGAAATAGGAATAAATATAATGGAAGTAGAAAGAGTCTTGGAAGTGCAAAGGATGCTAGGGTTAAAAACTGTGAAGGTATTAATATGACAATGTGAATCTCTTAAACTTGGCTGCAGCATTTAATAGGGTCTTGCTCTGGGAATATTAAATATGTAAACTACTAATATAAATGATGCAATTAGTTAGAAATGTGACTCTTGTGTGAATGTATAATTTCACTTTATATGTCAAAATAGTTTTTTTCTGCTGACGTAGTTCTGAATCAGCTTTCTTGAAGGAGTGGTTATGTTATAGCCTCACAGTAGCAGAACATTCAGCCTGAAAGTCTGCAGATAGAACATTTACAATAATGTGCATGTGTGAAATTTTAAGTGATGAACTGCCTGATTAAAACCAGAATATGTTTTTACTGGAAATTCTTATTGGTTTTGTGTAAATCAATTTTTAATACTAAAAAAGAAAAAAAGGCATGAGGGAGGGAAATAAATTAGTAGGTAGCAAGAAAGACTGAAAGACCATACAACTAAACATGTAATTTAAACATATAAATATCTGAGCTTTAAATGAGAATAATAAAAACCAGCTTGCTAAATAAAATTTGCTTCATGAAAGATGGAGAAAGTTGTTTGCTGATTTAGCTGGTATAGCTAGAACAATGTACTTAGCAGTTTTCATATTGAAGGTTATGTTTTGTACAAATATGTAGTACATTAGAATTTTGCTAGTCCTGTTTCAAAGTCTGCTGAAGTATTTTGGATTCCTTCTTACATTTATCATAAACAACCATTTATTTTCTTGGGTTGAACCATAAATATTTGTAGAAGTGCTATAATCTTTTTTTAAAAACAACCATTTGAATATGTGCATAATTGGCTTAAGTAAATAACATACGCCTTACAAGCAAGGCTATGAATCCATTGCCTGTGATGCTCTTTTGTGGTGACTTGTTCCATAATCAGAATTTATATAATTAAATTCATTACTAGACATTCAAAGTGTGCTACTTAAAATATGCTTAGAGGTTTACATCAGAAATATTAATTATTTATACCCTGTTTTCATTGTACACCTACATTTGTACTAACCCAGTCAATAAGCATACATAAACCATGTCAACTTTTGCTGTTTCATTGCATTCTTGCTGTTTAATTGCATTTTTCAAATACGTTTTAATCAAAAAATATTTTACTGCTTATTTGCACTGTATGGCTCCTAAATCTAAGACACCACTGGGGTCAGAAAATAGCAGATAGCCTATCCTGTGTTTGAACTGGTACTCCAGTTCCTGGTTTCCTGAGGATAAATGTGATGGCTCCAATATAAATGTTTTAGATCACAGTGACAGCTGTGGAAATTAAACATAGCCAGCAAAATCTATTTTCTGTCTAGCTAAGTAAAGGAGAGGACAGATGAAAAAATTCCCTGGGTGAATGAGTTCTTATGAACAGTGATGAATCTTTTCCCTTTGCTATATTAATTTTATTGTATTGTCAAGGAAAAAAAAATAACTTGGATTTCTGTATATGTTTTTCATATTCAAGTTTATCATATTAAGGCAAAAAATTTAGAATATCTCTCCTGGACCATATTGTAGCACACATTGCAAACACTTTTTTAACCACAGGGAAAAGTTAGCCTTTAGGATAGTTTCCAGAGAGTTGCAATGGTTTGTGAATAGAATAGACTTCAAAATTCTATGAAAATCTGGGGTTTGGGGAGAGGTGAAAAACTTAAAATTTCCCAGGAATTTCCTTTCTCCTAATTTATTATGAACAATGTTTTGTTTTCAGAAGCTTTGCCTTATCCTGCCTTAAAGTATCTTAAAATGTTGAGTCTACAGTTCTGTTTCTTAAACACAAGGTTTGGTACCTGCTTCAGAGACTACTGCCATGCAGAAAAATGCAGAATTTTCTCATATAGAATACACAGCATGTTGGGCACCAAGGAAGAACGAGAGAGATTCCCTTGCCAAAAAGTAACCCTTTGAGTCATGTTCATCGCTGGTTGGTTTTCTACCTGAGGCGTGGTCCTGGCCTCGGTAGTTCTGGAGGATTCCTTTTCCCTTCTAGCAAAACTGCTCAGCCTTGACCGGTGGTGTGAGTCCACTTTTTGCACTCATCAGAGGAGACAAAACAATTCTGCCTTTTCAGGTGCTTCTTTCAGCTGGGATTTGGATGCTGTTGTTAATAAGCTCTGGGCCAATTCTTTCTTCTTTCCACATCTACTTCTTAAGTAACTCCCTCTAGCAAAGTATGCTTTGTAGAAACTCCCCATTAGAAGCAATTTGATAGTCTTTTTGGAGAACTATACCAGTCACTGGATATTTCTGTTTGGGCTGAAGAGTCAAAATGAACTATGGAGTGCTCAGCTGTTGCATTGTGATTTTATTTTTTCTTGGCTGAGGTGGGGGAGTTAATGTGGGTTGTAGCTTAGAAGTGAGGCTATGGGACATTATTTGTATATTTTTTTTAATTAGTATACTGTGACCCTTAAGATATACATGCACTGTTTTTGTAGGGGAAAAAAAGCAGCTCTCTTTAAAAAGTTTATTGCAAAATAAATGGTTAAAACGAAGCTGCAGTTACTTGAAAGAGACAAATATACATTCATTATTTCCTGAGTATGTTGTTTTTATGGGAAAGCAAAGGAAGCAATGGCTGGGTGTCATTAAGGAGTAACTCGTGGAAAGCGGTGAAATGAGCAATGAGACTTGTAAAGTGTCATGAAAACTGAAACACCGGGGTACAAAGTACTGCTTATCCTCCCAGATATGGATACCATATGGCAACATGAAGGGAAATAGAGAGTAGGAGACAAGAATCCTATTATTCCTCACACTTTCATTTGCTTGCTATTTGCTTTGGGCAAATTACTTAAGAAGCTGTGCCTGAACCTTCTTCTGGCACAGTATTTATTGACAAGACACCTGTCTTCCCTGTCAGGCTCCTTGAAGTTTCTTTGGTGTAATTCCAGCTTTGGCACTTCTGATCATAAATTTATTGTTGTTTTTCTAATAGTGTTGAAATAATCTCTTATTGACTGTTCCTAAGTTAAAATCTATATTAATTTTGTGGTAGGATATCCCTTTCGTCTCTTACGGCATTTCACTTATTTTCCTTAAAGATGGTCTTCCATGGTGAGTTCTTGCTGTCCTTGAAATCGCTTCTTCCTCCTTTTTTTCTTTATCTGCAAGTTGCCATCTCTGGACAATTCTCTGCATCTCTCTTTTGTGTATCTTTGGAATCAAATGGGCTGATCAGGGGTGCTTGGAAAGATGTGGAAAGGATTTGACTTCGGGAAAGACAGCTGTGTGGTCCATGTACCTTTGAAATGACACATGGGAGGAGAATCTTTATCAGCTCTCCAGGGGCTGACAGTTCTGGGAAGGTTCTGTCACCTCCTCACCCATTTCCTTCTTTCCACCTAAGTACACACCTATCCACTGCCCAGATCTTCACTTGTAGCTGTTTCATAGCACATTCATATTTCTCTAAAGTTAATAGATCATCCTTAAATATTGTTCAACTAAGTCTTACCAATATACAGTACAGGTGTCTTCACTGTAATAGTTTAAATGACAATTCTGGCAACTTTCAGCTTTGCTCTTCTGACTTCTGTGTTTGTGAAACTATACTTGAGAATTTCTCATTATGTCCCCCAAAGTTAATGGTTGGTAGATAAAGCCAAAAGTGTTGCAAGACCAGGGAGAGCATGCTTACCCACTCTTTCATTGTTGTTTACACTGAAACTTTCAGCTATTTTGCCTCATACCATCTGGGGGGGATCATTAATATATTTGGCTTTGCCTTCATGTAAGTCTGTGGAAATGAGCAGTTATTTGACTGTGTTGCAGCAAGAAAACGTGATTTTAAGAGCAGGTCCTTTTGTCATAGCAATGAGTGCTGTGTCAAGAAAAGAACAAGAAAAGCTGCCCAGAAAGGTTATATGGGAGGTCAAAAAAAAAATCATGCAGAACTCAACAGAAGAGGTTACAAAGGGAGCCCCTGATGCATAAGGTTTATGCTTTGTGTGTTGTAATTCTGAAAATTAATGCTTTGTGTGTTATATCTGGCTGTTGTGGGCATGTAGTGGTGAAATTACAGATAGTAAATTATTACTCTTTCTACTGAAGCTGTATTACCTTCTCCTAATTTTAGCACCACAAGGAAATGCAATTTAGTGGTTCTCTATACTATAGAGTTTAGTGCAAATGTCTGAACTTTCCTGTGGTCTAGGAAAGCTGGCATTTTAAGAAGTATTTCATAGTTGCACAGGTTACCATTAGAGCATTATAATGACTTTGCAGTGCTTTGTTCAGTAGAACACTAGCCTAATTGTGGGGGGAAAATGTCCAAAGAACCTCCTAACTTCTGTTCTCTATAGAAGTGTTTGATATGACACAGCATTAAGTGATAGAATCAACCCCATACATTCTCAATTTCAGAAAGAGGGGAAAAAACTGAAATATGAAGCTATTCCCACTAGAAATGTTGTAAATCTTACAAAATATATAAACTTTCCTCTTGAACATACATCAAAGGCATACAACTTGGGAGATTAAAATATGGTTTTAATCTTGGTTTGATGAGCAAAACTTTCACTGTAATATTTATTATGAGAGGCTCTACTTGTGTTGCCTCTTCCCTTTGTTCTGTTTATATATGACTTCCTTTCTTCCTAAAAAAAAGTAGGAAGTATCATTTTCACAAAGCTGAAGGATATTGCAATGGTTTGTTCATTTAAGCCGAATTGTAGGCCCACGTGGCAGACACAAACTTCTCTTTTATTGTCCTGGGTCCCAGAGGACAAGCAGTGCTCTCTGATGGCTTCCCATGAATGCCTTTCATTTGCGGAGGAGTTTCAGTGGCTTATGCTGACTGTACAAAGATCAAACAGGCAGGAAAATTGTGGTTTTATGAAACTTAGCCAAGATCTTTGTTATTTTCTCAGAAGTTTTTCTTCTCTAACCCTATTTTTTAAGGACACTATTAGGACACTTAGTTTTAGTGACTGATGGAAAAAAACATTGTCCTATCATTTTCTCTTTAAAATTTGAGTATTTTCTTGGTTATTAGAAAATTTGTAGGCATGCTTAAAGAAACTACTGACCATAATTGCAGTCTGTCTTTATTGCATTTGGAATCAGTGGTATCCAAAATTAAGCTTAAAAAAATGTTGTGGCTGTTTGGTCCTGCAATTTGTTCTATTTTGGGCCACTGTGCCTGCAGAGTTCTGCCAAAATTACCTAGTTGAGGTTTTTTTCACCTAGGTACAAAGGTCTGTCAAACAGATTTGATTGTGATTTGTCCTGTCAAAATCTCATTTGTTTCGAGAACAGTGGTTTTTTTTCATTTGGTTTTTTTTCTCAACAGGTTCTCTTAGCATTTGTAACAGAGATTTCCTTTTTGCTCGACTCTTGGCAAGCATAAGTATTGGAAAGAGATGTGCAGACCACAACATCTTTTTAACTGCAGCGATGGCATGTTTTGCCAGCAATGCATAATATTCATTGTGTTACTCATATATAACCTCATGTTTGCTCTATGAATTCAGTTTTTGTCGAAGGATTACTTTAATAAAACGAAAATGGCCTAAGTTTCTGAAGTGAAACCTGTAGCATCTTTAGGGGTCAGACATAGCTGAAACTTGAACAGCTGTACAACATGCATCCTAGATTGTTTTTAATTGTCTTCCCTTTCTCTAACAGCAGTAATTCTTGTTTATATTGTCAAGAACCTTTCCACGGAGCACAAGAGCACCATACTTTAAGGTCACATGCTTAACCCCACTGCGGGGTTACAATGTAAATGGGCCCCCTTTGTTTTCATTAATGTGTGAGGGGTGGGTGCCAGGCAAGGCTGTTCACGAGGCTTAAATAACTTATTGTAAAAGTCTCTTAAAGAAAGCATATTTTGTCTCCATACCACAGTTGTTTAGCATTACTCTTGTGCATCCAACCGACAGCCAGTTTGTCAATGGATTTTTGTGTGTCATTTTGTTCTTTTGACCTGTGATACTTTTTC
>WEKY01025036.1:0-59126 GCA_013390045.1 Picathartes gymnocephalus | reverse complement strand
TTTTTTTTTTGTTTTTTTTGTTTTTTTTGTCGTTTGTTTTTTTTTTTTTTTTTTTTTTTTTTTTTTTTAACCGAGCTAATGGATTCACCTCAAATAATACAAAATGAAGAAGCTTTTTCTCCTTCTGTTCCTGATAGCCTAAGAAGTGATAAACAAAGCTGGAACTGCTCTTTTCCACCCCAAATCCTTTACATAACAATTTGCCAGCTACTGTTTGTGTTGATGAATAGGTTTAAAATTAAGACTTTCTAAAAATGTCAAATTGAAATAGTATTCTCAGTTCTTTTAATCAATTAAAAATTATTAAAGTGTAGCCTTTTGAAATAGCTTCAGGAGTTTGAAGTCTTTTTTCTGCCTGTCACTGATGTATGGAGGAAGAAATATATTGAAATATTACAAGTTGTTTTAGATGATCTAGAATTTGCCCTGAGTCCCAGGATTTCAGATGATTTCAAACCCAGTGCTGATGGTAATTTTTGGCTGGCACTTTTAGTTGGTTTTGTAGGTCAAAATAACTTCAAAAAAGTTGAAGTCATGCTTTTAAGTCCTGCAGAGTGTCAAAATGAAGCCATTTTGGGGGGATATCTCACTTTTTTCCTGGGATGAAAACTCCTCAGTATGATCTTAAGTTCATAGTATTTGGTTGCTCTATTTTAAATGGAAATGCTGTGACAAGTTTTCAGAAATGCTCCTCAAAATACTCCTTTTCCTAATAACTGCTATGCTCTTGGGCTTTGGGCAGAGATATTTTGTCTTGGGTTTTAATTTTCTTACACTTCATCTCTAGTAAGAGCAACTCACTATATCTAGTGATCTCTCTAGTATGGCAATAACTGATTTGACTTTGTTGTAAACAGGATGAAATCTGCCAATGTTAAAAGATTATTTAATACTCAATAACATACTAGTAGTTTGATATTCAAGTAGTTCTGTTAATATATATTTAAGAAACATTTTTGTGAAACAAAAGAAATGTATAGCATTTAAGATGGCAGTAAATACGAGTCTTTCAGCATGCAGTTTTGACAGAGTTGTTACTGAATATGAAAAAATAGTCAAATATTGTTAAAAAGCAGTTAATATCCTAATGAAAATGTTTTAGCTTTTTCTTTTTTTCCTGGAGGAATGTAGTTATCCCTGAAAATTGATTTGGTGCACATAAAAAGATGGCGTTATGGCATCCTAAACAAAAAATGTAAAAGTGGCAAAAAAAAAAGAGCACAAATTCCAGAATTTAAATGCTGAAGGGTGACACCAGTTTATCAAATGACACATTTTCCTCTTTAAGAAGAGAAATACTTTCATAAGCCACATTAATAGTTTGGGTGATTGTTCACCTCAGCTGTGCCTCTTACATGTGGGCTCTGAATGCTGTGAAGTGTGGTTTGCCCTGTAGCAGCAGGTGAAGCAGGTAGACAGTAACAGTACATGGAGATTTTTAGAGCTCTGGCACAGCTTGTCATGATGATCTTTAATGGTAGAGGTTTCTGTATGAGAGAACACAGGTCAAACCCTTTTCCACAAACTATTTTTCATTTTGCAGCAACCCAGGAGATACAAAAGCTTTTTTGGGTTAGTGGAGAACATCTCCTTTGTGGCGTGTACTCAGTACGAGTCTGTAAAGGATGCTCAGCCAGTTTGTGTTAATGCATCCTTGACATTGCTTTTTTACCAGTGGATTAACAGTTCCTTCTGGAGGAGTGCAGAGGTGATTAGTCAGCCACCTCTGACCTCTCTCTTAAGTTGGACTTTGCAGCTGAACTTGAGAACCCATATCTCATTTCACGTGCCTGTAGGAGGAAGCGTTGGTGAGTGCTGAGGCAGGAGCTGGCAAGGCTGTGTGCAGGGTAACAGAATGCACTGTTATGGGGTGTCTGAGCTGTAACAGTGTTGCCTGTTTTCCAAATTGTATTGTCATAATTTGTGAGCACATCATGCAAATGTCATCTCTGTTGAGTTTCCAGAATCTGCAGCACGTGATTTTTGTTTCAGAGAGAAATCAGTGTGCATGTGTTTGTGTATGTTTGATCTGGTGATCACACTGTCTGTGTTCTTTGTTGGGCACATGAATCAGATGATTAAAGTTTATTTTCCCTGATTGAATTCTGTCATATTAATGAAAATTGTCTATATAATTTTTTTTTTATATAGTGAAATTTTTAAATAGTTGAACCTTCAATCTTCTTCAGTGTTGTAGCATGGTGTTTTACTGGAACACAACTCCATCAGACTAATCAATAGCTGCCTATAGTTGTCATTAACAGCCTTTTAAAGTGTATGTTTTACAGATACAGTGCATTCAGAAGAAAAATAAATAGCAATATGTGTTACTGAGTTCCTGGCAGAATGGAAGTTGGCAACTGAGTGTGTCAAGAGGATGAGAACCTCAGTGGGAAGTGACGTGTCCTCGGAAGGGGAGGGGTGTGCCTGAGTGTTCCTTGGGTTAACACTCCAGATCCATGATGCTGCCCTGAAATTAAGTGGAATGTGATGAAACAGTAGCTGCAGGTGTGTGGTATCCTGCTGTATATATTGTATACAGCAAACCTGGGCTTACACATACAAGATTAGATGGAGTTTTAATATTCTTTTGTTCAGGAGGAGCTGTGCTTTGGGGATTTTTTTTTTTTTATTCTGGAAAAAAGTGTAGTTTCCTTTGAGCCTACAGGATGTTAAGTTTGATCACAGATATTAACTATATTTCAACATTGTAATTTTGCAATTATCTTTTTTCTTGTAACATTTGTGTTGCCTTTATATACTAGTAAGATATATTCCCCTTTATCATTTGTAATAGAAAATTAGTGTCCACATATGTGGTATATAGATATTACAGATTTATGTAGTTTTATGCTCTAATAAGTCAGAATTACATGTGCAAAACTTTATTCCTGAACGTGCTCTGAATGCAAGAGAATTAAGAGTGAGTACTTGCCTTGCATTTTCCAAAGGAATCCATATTTAGTGTAAGTACTGGATCCAAACTAGCGATGGTACGTATTTTGGGTAGCTGTTTGAAATAAGTTAAATCAGTTGACTTTTCTGCTTGCTCTCCTTTGTCAGCTCCCCCGTTTTTAAAATTTGCAAGTACATTGCATTTTGTTGTACATTTTACACTGCACATGATCAGCATTTTCATGGCCTATAAGTGAAATACTTAGCCCATAATTTGATGTAAAATACAGTTATGTACTGTAATAAAACTGGAGAAGAGTAAGGCACTGAAATCAGACAGCCTAGTTTTCCGTTGAGAAACAAGGATTATAGCTTCCAAAAAAGTGTATTACCTAAGGCTGTTGTCATCAACTCCTAGGAATGTCTGGTGGTGTTCTCCTTGCTGCTTGACAATGTCATATTCCCCATACATTAAATACATGTAGTGTAGCAGGCTCTGTTTTGGTTTTATTTCCTATGTTCTTCCCAGCAGTGTGCTCTCAATTCTCTTTCTGTCTGTTTTGCCATGACAGCTGATATCACTACTGCACTTAAATGATTATGAATTTTAAATCTTCACAATGGTATGCTGTGGTGTCACTAGGGGTAATGAAGTTGTTACTGGAGCCAAGTGTGACAAAACTTCATTTTTGAAAAAAATGTGGTGAGAATCCCATTCTCACAGGGGTATCCACAGACCTGGTGCATTTAGTGCTGTGAGGATGATAAAGGCATTGAACTCCTTATGTCATTTGAAGATATGATTCAGCTGTATGTGGTTATCTTGCATATGTACTAAATTGCTCTTCTGCTATGGCATGTGTCTTAGACAAAGCATGCCCACAGGCACTTCTGGACATGTGGCTTTGGCTTGCTGTTTCATTTCATTGTGGCTTGCAGCTTCATCATTCTGCTGTGTTTAACCCATTCTGTAACTTGGCTTTCTGTTTTAAATGATTTCAGTAAAAATATTGACATTGGAAATACACTTTAAATTTCTGCACAGGTATATTTCAGTAGACAGTGTGTTAAAAGTGTTGTGACTAAGGCAGTAAGTAGCTTGATGGCAACAGGTAGTGGCTCCAGTGATGGGAGGAAAATGCTGATATTCTAGGCTTTTCCATACTAAATAGATACTGAGATGTGCTGTTCAAGAAAATCAGTAATGTGATATGTAATTAAACACTAAAAGATAATCAAAAATAAAAATGTAATCATGAATTCAAAATCTAGCATTCACTGTTTTCCATTTTTCTTCATAGCTTGTGGATGTTTAAACATTTTTTTTGGTGACTATTACTGTTACCTTTAGAGATTCCAGTTGGCATTTTGAGTGCTACAAAGAGTGGAGATCCAGTTCGGAGATTTTGGTACAAATTTGCATCTATAAATACTTAAGAGAAGCTTGTATGTAGCTTAGAGTATTAGGGCTTCAGTATAAATTAGATGAGTCAAAGTAATGCCTCACGTGTCAAATTGTATCATTAGAATCAGTAAAATTATATGAGTATTTAATTTGAACTACAGTTCATTTCAGTGTCTGTGAGATAGTATTACCTCCTTCTGGCTGTGAAGCCCATCATTTTTTCTTCTCCTCTCTCCTCCACCCTAAATTATTCATAACAGTTCATGATAATTTTGAGATGCTAAGAAAATTACAGGGTACTGTTTTGAGTTCTTTTGAATGCATAAAATCATTTGTTGTTTAATTCTTCAGTGCTTATTAGAACCGCACATAATAGTTGATGAAGAAAATTCAGACTGCTGGCTGAGTGAGCATGTGCAGGTTGTACTCAGCGTGATTCAGCACTGCAAAATCTGAGCTGTCCAGAGTGCAGATCAGCCAAGTGAGTCTTGTAGTGCATATTAGCTCAACTGATTTCAGCAATAGGAGATAATCACTGAAGCATACACTGCTGTGCAGTCCTTCAGAACTTAAGTGTTCAGCGTAACTACTGTTTGCATGTGACCAAAATGGAAAAAGGGAGGTGTATACAAAGGAGTGAATTATAACAAAGAACACTTTCTGCTTCAGTTCTTGTTCAGAAAACATATGTTCAGCCATGCAGGCAACAGTTGGGGTAAAGACACACTGTAGGTTTGGAAACAAAAGGCGTGTTCTTTTCTTGCATTCACAATGTTTTCAAACATATTCACTTGTTAGGGACTGGCCTGTCAGCTGCATCTTCTTGCAAGCGTGATTTCTTTTTCCTGACTTCTTTCAAAAGCTTTTTCCCCACAATGTTTTACACTTCATATAATCCACTATGCGTGGTAGGCCTGCCTCAGTCTTTGTGATTCAGAGGTGGAGGGGCCGTGCTCTGGGAGAATGTGGCTGAAGGGTAACCTTTCAGTCACCCATACATCTGAAGATGCTAAGCCACTCTTATTCCAAATATCTTAAGTGGTTTGGTTGCTATTTCATGATGAGGTGGGTTATACTTCACCTATAGAACATTGCCAAACTGATTAGTGGAGCAAAAATATTTTGTAAATGTTGCTCTTTTTATGTTTTTTACTTTGTAACTACATATTGAAAATCTTGGAGACTAGTCATAACTGCATTAAATCATCCAGTAAAAAAGGATTTTTTTTTTTTCTTCAATTGGAAATTCATTCAGTTGTTGCACGCCAGAATAACCAAAAATTACTTGGTCATTACTTCTGTTTGGATTCCTTTTTCCTAAATATATGGTTCAAGACCCTGGTATAAATATGCTTATATAGGCATAAAGGTAATGGTTGTTTCCAAATAAGCTCAACCTTGTTTAATTTATGACCTTTAAACTCATACAGCTAGAAAATGTACTGCTTTAGCTCCACAGGTATAGATAAATGGAACAACTTTCTAGTGCAGACAAGACCTCCAGTTTCTTTGGAAATGTCTAAGTGATCTACTCGCTGTAGGTTTTTCTAGGTCAAACTACTCATCTATCAAGTCAGGTATTCATCCTTTGTTGTCAGCAGTGAATACCTCAAAGTGAGGCAGGGCTGCCTACATTTTAATGCATGTAGACTTGTATATAGAGCTTAAGCATATGTCTGACTTTAAGCATTCTGCTCTCTAATTGGGTTATGTACATGTTTAGTTTTGATGTGCACCATTGAATATAATGGTAAGGGAGAATGTATAATCTTTGTGGCAATGGTTTCACACTAGCAACTTGAGTTTCCACTCCTTTTATGCTAGAAAAATGACATGTCTTCCATAAAATTCTCTATTATTTATATTTTATTTAAAAACATTTGTCTTAAACCCCCTGATTTTATGTTGAAAGTTCTCAATCAATAACCGGAACATGGAGTTTTATGTTGGCTTGCAGATTATTCATGTGTTTTGTTGGAGTATTAATAGTGTTATCTGAATTCTCAGTAGCCTGGGAAATTACCACTGATGAATGTCCAATGATTAGAATATCCCATATAAGACCCTTCACACCATGAGGATCATTTACTCAACTAGAAAATCCTTAGACAAGAAAGTTCCATGTAAATATTTTCTAATGGAAGGTGCCAGCAAATGCATCCTTGCCAACATATGTCAAAACTGCCAGAAGATCTGTGAGGGTGGGGATTAACTTTTTAGCACTGTCATCTTAAGAGCTTTGACAGGGAAACATTATTTAAATGTTTTTTCTTTGACTGCGTATGACTGAAAAGATGTTAACGGTAGATAAAACTAATATAAAGCAGTTAATGATACTGACATATATTCCAAGTCTGCACCTTTTTCTTTTCTTGAGGTCTGTGTCAGAAATCCTTGAGAATACTACAGCTTTAAAATAAATTGTCCTTCCTTCTCAAATGAAATTTGGTGATTTATCTCCAGTCTGATAAAAGAAAGCACATGCTAGTATATTGCTTCTTTTGAGGAATTTTTTGTTTTGTTTTATAGGCTGCTTAAAAGTAAACTACGTCTTAGATGTTGCAGTGGCTTCTCTGACTCTCAGAAAGAAAACAGTTAATAATAATTTCTTTCCTTTCAGTTCCCATGAGCCTATCTCCATTGCACAGTTTGCATATAACAGCTAGTAAGAGTAGAACATACTGGATCTTAAACAAATCTATTAGGATCACCATGGCAAGAAACCGGCAAAATGGCAGGAAAAATGAACAATGATTTTGTAAACCCTCCAAAGGTCAGAAAAAGGCTTTCAGTAAGTATGCAGAGGCTAGAAATCAAATCCCATTTCCTATCATAAGAAACCAGTTGTTTTAGCAGCAGTGGTTAATGTACTGTATGTGAAAGATTTAAGACTAGTTGGAAAGCTTTGCTTCTGTTTTATTAGGCTGCTATTGAAAAGCCAACAGCATAACTTCAACTAGGTGCTTTGAGATTTCTTAATGGGCTGTCAAGGGCAAGACACCAGGTCTGTGCTATACTAGCTCTTTCCTGTACATTAAAACAACAGGGGCCAAATGATCATATACAGAAGTATGAATTACTTGATGCTTTCTCTGTTCCATATGGTCAGCCATGTCTTTGGCAATTAATCATGTACAGAATCAGTTGAGTGCTCTCTGAAGCATTGAAGTCAACATTTAGTTGTACCTGTGCCAGTGGGGGCAGTGGGGGTTGTGAGCGTAAAATAGCAGGATGAAGAGCTGCTGGCGCCAAAGCCAGAGCAGCTGGCTTCTATAAACAACACTTTTCTCCTCTTTACCTCTTTTTTTCTTTTTTTTTTTTTTAACTTTCTTTGACAAACATGACTCATTTTTCAATATCATCCAGAACATGAGGGTTGCTGAGTGAAACTGTGGTATCTGGCATAGTGGATTAATAAACAAAAGGCAGAGAATTGGGTTTAATGTGCCCAAATTACCGGGTGGTAACTTAAATCATATTGGTTGTTTCTATCGTATCAATGAAAATGGGTGCATTTGCTCGTCTTTTAAGTAGAAATTTTTAAAGTAAAGAACGAATAGCAGGGTTTTGTAATGAATTACTAGCTTATTTTATCATGGAGGAGTTACAACATGTTAAATTAACATGCTTAATAGATTTCAGGTTCCTTTTCCCTCTAAAAGGAAATGTTCTAGTTTCATAGAATTTCATCAGAATATTTTTTGTGCTGAAAGCAAATAAAATGACAGAAATAACAGGGAAAATACAGAATAACGTTTTATCCCTGCTTACAGATTTTACTCTTTGTTTTTCCTTTCTGTATTAGTTATTGATTTTTTAGAGATGACTGCTATGTTAAAGTAGAAGTGGTTGGTAAAGATTCAGAAGCTTATCCTATTTAAACTGGTGGTGAGTAAATTAAATCTTAACTTTGAATGAAAAATCTGATTTGTTGACCCAATAAAGTAGGACCAAGAGGCAAACTGTCCCAAGTGCCACTTTAGTTCAGACTGAAGGCTAATTTGTTTGACAGAACACTAGGCTTCGTGTCTCCAGTTATACAGTCCTTCTAACCTTATGGCCGACTCCTTATGAGGTCTGTATTGAAGGAATGACAAAGTCTAGCTTTGCAAGATTGAAAATGTACCATTGTGGGGTTTGGAGTGTTTAAACATTGGTTTTTCTTGCTTGTTTGTAGGCATGTTGTGATATTCACCCAGGACACACAGTTCAGCAGGGTAGTGGCCTATGTATGTTAAAACAAAGTTTCTTCTGCTGCGTTTCTAAAGAAAAAATATTATTGCAATCCTGTTAGCTTTGTTAGGTATCTAATTTTGTGTGTATATCCTGGGAGAATAGAAAGACTTGGTTATAACAGTTTCTATTCAGTCCTGTGTCACTGGTGTATTTTGTTGGTGGTAATGAGAGAAACAGGGTGTTGGTCTCTTAAAATCTAATCTTAGAACCTTTCTTTTTTACATAATGGGAGAAGATGCTCTGATGGCTGCTGCCTGATATGCCTAAATTTAGTTCTGCTGATGTACCAGGAGGAAGGCAAAGAATACAGTTTCCTAAATAAGTACTATATTTAACATAAAAGGCTGGATTTGCTCCCGATATATGTATAAATGTACATGTATGTGTGTGTGCATATAGCTTTGGGCTTTTTGAGAGGTGTGTTGTGTGTTTGCTTTTAAGACTTGTGCCATTTGGGATTTACAAGGAAAGCCCTAATTACACTGATAGATCTGTAAGGAGAATTGGGTAAGAGTTACTGAAAATACTGGTAGTACTGCTTATTAAAGAGGTATGCTGGCCAATGAGACAGGGAGTTGCTTCCCACAAGAGATAAGCAATTTGTGTAATCTCGTTGCTTGGGTTGTCCAGTATATGTTTTTGCCAGCTTAGGAAGCAGAAGAAAGAAAGTTTCAGCAGTTTGTAAACATTACCACCCTCAAGAATCTCTGTAAACACAAGAATGAGATAAGGCAGGCTGTAGGGCTGCTTGCATTGTTTATTTATTCTACTGTCCTGCAGTCCCAAGTGTGCTGAAAAACACTGAGTCAGTGCTGAGTCCAGTTCAGAATTGTGAAGGCTTCACTCAGCATTGGGCAGAGGGGGCCTCTGCAGGCAATTATCTGTCATTAGAAGAATTGAGACACAAGATCAGATTTTCTTTGATGGCATGTGCAACTATAGTGATGTTCAAAAGAAGGTCATTCCTGCTCTTTAGAGCAGGGGTGGTACCAGCCGGGTTTCTGATGGATTTTTATCAGTGTTGATGTGAGGAAATGGCTTTCCCAGCTGATAACATCTTTGACCGAGTTTCTTGAACTCTTGACCTTTATCAGTCAAGGTATATGTTAAATCCCCTTGTTAAAAAAAAATCCCAAAACAAGTTACATGGAAAAGACAACTTTCAAAGGAACATGCTTTATAATATTATTATACCCAGAATGCTGCTCTATTTGTTATAATTTGAGATTTTTATTGTGATTATAAGAATAGCAAGTTATTAAGAAATGCCTCTATAAAAGCTACACATCAAACCCTGCACTGATATTCCAGGTGACCTTACTGCCCTTTCAGCACTCTTAGAAAACAAGTAAATCAGTTAAATTGCTATGTATTGTTGTTGTATGTTGCTTAATAATACTATTTCACCCTCCAGGTAGCTGTGACTGTACTCACAGGGCTCAATAAAGAAGCGTTTATGATGTCAGTGTCAAGCTATGTGTTTGACTTGAGCCATGTACATCACCACATAAATGAAAGGTGTTAACAGAAGGCTGGAGCAATATAATTGTTCTCTCAGTAAAAAATAAAATATGTTCAGTTTCCAGAATTATGGTATTTCTGTAGATGGAGGGGACTTGACTTAATGAAACTCAGGACTTGCAATTTGACCAGGTCAACAGAATTAATACAATATCACATGCAGGCGATTGTGAATACTTAGAGAAGTGATCACCCATCTCTGACTGATAATACTCTATTAACAGCATCTTTTCATCAGATTTTAATTGAAAATTCTTTAGCAACTACCAGTTCTCCATGCTCTGCACTTTGTGAATCATTCATTTAGAGGTTCTTGATGTTTGTTGCAGCAAATAACTATACTTTTAGCTTTGTGAGGCATAGCATCATTAAACTTGGGACTTTCCTGAAGTCTTGGAGAGAAGCACGCATCTCACTATCACCAGTGGATTTTCCTGTCCCTCTGTGAATAAAATGGCCATCCAAAGATTCTGAAAGGGAAATCTTGGTGGACTGTGGCCTAGCTGTATGGCTACAGTCTGATCATTCTGTAATACGCAGGTAAAATCTGGTTGTAATCCTCTGTCAAGTCTTGTACAAAATAAATATAAAAGTTAAAGCCTTAGTGGGTATATTTATTGTGAATTATAACGAGTGTTAATTTCCACCATTAAAGAATGTGCATCAGCTCATGTGAGTATGTTCTCACTTGCTGAAGTCCTCTATCAAATCCTGCTTTAAACCGTGCAGCTGCTGGAAGTGAGGCTCTGAGGTCAGGCTTGTTGAAGTTGGCGGATATTAGAGCTCGTGGAAAAGATGTTGTAGGTCAGTGCAAGGGAAACCCATGTCAGGGAATCCTTATCTGAAAATGCTCTCTGGCTTTTTGTTTGCTTTGTAATGTCAAAGCAGGGTCAGGAATGCGATCTGTATAGACAGAGTTTTGAACATTTTGGGTTTTTACAAGAAAATGTCCTTTTGATGTTTAAGTCCCATATGATGGGGTAATGCCTTTTGGTAGGCCAACTGATGGAGCTGGGCAGTGGGGAGAAAGATGCTTTTTGTTCTTTGCTTGTGATGTTGATGCAATAAAGTTATTTTCTGTCTCTACGAACCTTGTCGTGTTTCTCTCTTGATACAACTGTGGCAGTAACAATGCTACTCCTACTTTACCTAGCTTAAGAAATGTATAATCTGCGTGTTATTGTTTCTTGTGGGGGGAAAAAAAACCCTATCAGAATGAGGATAGATCTGTTTTCACAAACTGAAGATAATAACAATAATTTCTCTCACAGAATTCCCAGAGAAATTTTAGTTGGGCAGGACAGAATGTAATGTGTATGTGATGCTGAAGAGGAGGCAATATGCCATGTGTTTTTTCACATTGTTCCAATAAGGGAGGTTATGCTGGGGATAGGAATTGCAGCTCTTGGTTGTGTTTGTTTTCAGACTAACATGCACAGCTTCCCAGGTTAGAAACTTATCTTTTTGCCTCCTTTTCCATGGAAATAGGTTTGTGCAAAAATTCAGTCTGTTCTGTCATCCTTCCCAAAAGCATTTAGATACTTTGATACATTTGCAGAACATGTGACTGAAGGTTAGAATATCAACAATAATTCCGTGTGTATCGGAGGCTGGTTAAGGTGGAAAAGGCAATATAATATCCTCACTTAAGGAGAAGACTCAGGCTCTGCTGTGGGAGACACTGCTGCACGTGGGCACCGGTGGATGTAGGACTGGTTGGTAGCTGAGCATCAGCCATTTCCTTCCCAACTTGGCAGAGGTGGGGAAGTGCGGGGAAAGAAGAGGAGAAAAGGGTGCCTGAGTTAGTAGGTAAAGATGGAGTGAGGGATCTGGAGTTAGCTTGGTGGGAGGATGAAGGGTGGTAAGAACATCTCCCGTTCTCTTACATCAGCATTAACTGTCAGTACGACATTTGGGAAGTCCAGTAGCGTTTGATCTGCAGAGACTGAGTGTCATCCTGCTTCACAGATTACTTAAATCTGTTCTCTGTGTGTGTATATATATATGTATATTTTTTGCAGTTTTTAATTTATTCCATATGTAAAAAGACTTTCTTAGTTGTTTGTTTGAAATATTTAGTGATAAAGAAAACATGGGGACATCAGCAGAAATTCTGTTCAGCATATACAATACAAACAGGTATTTTCTTCAATAACTTTACCAAGGAGGAAAGGGGAGGGCGAAATCCCCCAAACAAATGCTGCGTTGAGGAAAATACTTCTGATATTATTTGATACAAGATAATATTTAGAAAATAACTATGCCTCAAGAAAATGTGGGCTAGACTCCACAATGCCTTGTTATGATACTTAAGGCAATGAGATTTTAAGGTTTACCTTATGTACCATGTATATTGATTAAATACCAAATATATGGTGGCCATTTCTAACCATCATTTACTGTATTGATTTGTCAGCAGTGGAACTGTAATAAAAAAAGCTATTGATTTACCGTCCTTATTTGCTTATGGGCTTTTTATTAATTTTACACATTGTTTCCTATTTCTAGATTATAATTTTTGTTTCCTCCCTTTAAGACAAGTCTGGTTCTCTCTGAAGTTAGAAAAGAGCAACAAATTGAGGAACAAAGGAATGAGACCATCAGCTGCTTCCTGCTGCTTCTTAAGGAGAGACAAAAGCTACGTAAAGAATGGACAGCAAGGTGAGAAATAGTCCCATAAATCCCTGTGAGTGGGGAAAAGTGACTTTTTAAAAAAAATTCTAAATTTTCACTGTTCCAATTCCTTGAATGGGATAGTCCATGTTTCTCTGTGGCAGGGTGCTCCCTTACTGTGCTCATACATTGCACAGCTTCGTAGGCAGCGCTCAGATCTGAGGAGTGGTGCCACCTAAAGTGCCCTCAGGTTTTCCACGTATTGCCAACAATATGAACAGTGTTCTTTTCTGGAATGCTCTGCTAAAACTGCACTTCTTGGCTGCTTCCCTCGTGCTCCTTCTATTTCCCTTTGGTGTTCTACTGGTGTTAACTGGGTTGTGTGGGGTGAGAGGGGCGTTAGTGTAAGTACTGCTGGAGTTCATATCCTGACTGTTTCACTATACCCGCGTTCTTAAAGAGAACTCACTGCCATACATCAGGAGATGCTGTTAACAGTGTTCAAAAGTTGTTTCTGTTTGTACTTGGAAGGGTTTATGTTCCTGGGATGTAATCAGCTGAACGCGTTTCAGAAGCACCAGATACACCCTACTTTTAGTTTGTTCAGAAACAGGTGAATGAAAGAGGATTTCTACTGTGTTCTACCTTATGTCCTCCTCTTTAGCTCCTAAATGAGTTGATGTCACCTTTTTTCACACCTGTGTCTAAAAACTGTAGGTTTATACTCATTTTATAATCTCTTATTATTTTCTTATGATATTTACATCAAATATCTAGTAGACTATGAAGTTTTTCTGCCAGATACACAGCTTTTATTTAAAACCAGGAGATGTTCCTTACTTACAATTAAATACAGTTTTTAGTCAAAGGTATTTTTAAATCAGATTTTTGTTATGTAAATTTAGCATTTAACTGGCATGATTGTTTTACCTGCATTAATTACAGCTAAGGGAGAGCTCTTGTATTTTGCTGGTGTAGTTCCTGAAGACTCCATGAGATTGCTTTTAAAATGTTATCTGTAGCTTTTGGGTCTGATGCTTGAGTATCTTTTCTGCTTCAAATAATTATAGCAAATGAAGCTGAAACGTGTAAGAAACTTTAGGTAAAAATTGAACATAATTGCATGTAATTATTTTACAAATTATGGGTTGTGTTTTATAAGTTTGTCTTCCTGTGAGTATGGAATGTTTGTTTGTATGCTACTCATTTAAGACTTCAGAGTAAGCTGGCTCTAAAATACTTTCCATATTATCATGTGGAGTTTGTTTTTCTTTTTGAGCAATTTAAGGGATTTTTATGGGTGTTTTGTTGAGTTTTGTTAATGAGTTTTTTGATTGGTTGCTTTGGTTTTTTTTTTCTTTTCAGTGGGGTTGTTTCGTTTTTTGCCTTCCATTACCATGCTTACTAAATAATGCAAATGTTTTAGCTATGTTGGAAACAGAGGAAATCACTCAAAGTTTTTCTGTGGGACACATGCATCTTCGTTGTGAAACAGAATAGCAAGTTTCTAATGAGTAGAATACCTTTTTACAGTTCGTTTTGTCTAATAATGATTTCCTAGTGTACAAAGTCGTCAGAAGGCATGGCAGTTGTGGTTAATTTAGAAGTACTGTGGGTTTCAGTGCTCCTGGCCTCAGTGCTGCTCACAGGGAGCTCCGGGGCTGGAGCCAGGGCTGCAGTTGGAGATGTAGCCCAGCCTCTGACACAGCAAAGCTGCAGCTCCTGGGGGTGGGAGAGGCACGAGCAGATGAAGTGCAGGCCTTCTTAAAACTAAACACCTGAAAGAAAATTTCAAGAGCATTGTGCCTTGAAAGTTCTGAAAGAAAGTGTCCTTTGAGTATTAAATATCCATAATCCTTTTCCTTTCCATTTGATGTTTCCCATCCCAGTGACCTATCTGGGAGTCTCATCCATATGATCTGCATAAAGAGACTGTTACCATACACCTCACTGGGCTCCTTCAAAGCCCCAGCTCGGTGTCTGGAATGAAACACTGGCTGTGGCAGCCCTGGAGCACATGGTGCTGAAAGTTATAAAACGTCCGCCGTGGTACGAGCAGGGCTGCCCATGTTTTAGAGATCAGTCTATTGTGTACTTTGGAATTACATGAGAAAAATGTGCTTGGACAGGAAATAATTAGCACTTGTCAAAGGGCAGGCAATAGGTTACAGTACTTTACTTTCAACAGGCTATCAGGGGATCAGCTAGATTAGATAATAGAATTTTTTTCCTGTGGAAGTTAAATACAGATGACTCTAATTACCTTACATTGTGCATTAGAGAGCAGATTATGAACAGTACAACTTCAAGAAATTTAGGTCAATGAAGGGAGGGCAGCTGGCAGAAAACTTCACTCTGCACTTGGTCTTTGTAGAGTTATCTAGTCATTCTGTTCTTTCTTGTGTTTTACTTGTCATTAATAACTGGGGGGAAAAAAAAAAACCCATACACGCTGGGAACTGGTAATACAAACTGATTGAACTTTTGGAAATTTAGCCTTTCCTAGAGAAAAGCTAGGAGCTTTTGAACTATTCTGGTATGTACCTACTCAGTTAAAACATATTCTTGTGTTGTTTCCTTTAAGTTGTACCAGTGTTGCTGCATATTAATGAGCTGAAATGACTCTTTAAGATTTTATTTCAGCTCCACAGCCCAAAACACATGGCAGTGTGCTTAGTGTTGTACTCACCATTTCATAGACTTGTGATGCAAAGATGTCATCAGTATCTTAAGTATCTGAGCAGGTCTTCCAGGGATTCAAGTTGTTCTCTGAGTGGTAGTGATCCAAAATACTTCAGGTAGGACTCAGTGAATGTCCTCTGAGTGTTAACAGAAATGGTCCAGAGTTTCCAAAGCCCCAGATTTGTTTATACTGGGTGATAGTGCGTGATGGACAGGTTGTTATAGCTGTTAAAGAGCTGCTCTAGCCCTTTGAACTGACCCCTTCTTGACCTCTGCTTACAGAAGGTCACTCTTCAGCTTATAAAGTGAGGGGAACCTCAGATTCTACTGTAACAAATAGAGGGTGAAGGGAACAGCTGTGAATTTTGGACTAACCATGCAAACCTGGATAGACTTTTTAGGGTCACTGTATGATAATGAAAATTGTTACCAAATTATATGGAAATTTAACAGCAATAGTGGGAAAGAGAGGGTGGAGTCTAATGTATTGGGTTTGATAAATGAAGTGTGAAGTTACCCATCTGGCTCTAGACAGCCCTCTTTTTCTCTGCGAAAGGGAAACATTTAAAAATAACCATGGTACATCTAGAATCAATGACCCATACAGAGAGCTGGAATAGATCAAGATTTAATGGTGACTGTGGAAGAAATTATCATTTGAAAAGTGAGACAAAGGATGAGAAAGTACAGTTCAATATCTGCACCTGATTCATTTTTAAAAAAAGCCTTAATATTTTTCCCTGTTGATGATACTATTGACATTTTTTATTTTACTTTTTAACTGGAACCAGGAAAGTTGTTCTATCACAAAGAAATAGGGAAAAAAGAAAAAGTACTTGAATTTCAAGAGAGTATGTTGCACTTTTCCTGATCAGTAAGTGCCTGAGAAAACTGTGCTATAGTTAAATGAAATTGTAGCTCTTATTTCTCCTACTAGAACTGGTATCATGTTATAAGAGCATATATAAGAGTCTTTAATGCTTGCATGACATACTGCACTTAATTGCTAGTAGGTTTTTGTTTTATTTTTCATAGATATGCATTTACTACCAAACTAATTTGTCATCAATAAATCAACAAGAGATTAATTTAAAGGGTAGTGTTTAACTGCATTGAAAATATTGACTGCTAGGAAAAAATATGGTTAGTTAAACCCATTACTAAAGTATGGGGGTTTTAAATGGGAAAATTGTATTGGTCCAAAATGATTTTATTATGGCACAGAATCTGATGTCCATTTTGCTATTTCCCCTCAGTGAAATTGTACCATTTCTCTTAGGGGAAAATCAACCACATACTGGAAAATGTAAAATTTTGGAGTAAGATATCATGAAGTGGAAAGTTTGATAAAATTATTTATGATTGCTGAATTTTCATAGTTGTGCTATCCGAATTTTGAAATCTTCTCTAAATCATCTTCAAATTGACATAGTGAAAAGAGAATAAACATTTAATAAATAATCTGTACTAAAGTAAACACAAAATTCTTCTGGTTCATGAGATAAACAACAGAAAAGTGTTAATTGATTATATCTTGTAAAAATCAATAACTTAAAACCTTGCATCACTAAAATAACACAATAAAAAAATCTCCTTTTATGACATCATTCTATAACCCATAATATTTTGTAGCCTGGGTCACTGTATTTCTAGAATTGTTATATTTTTGCATGGCAGTGGAAGAAAGAACCTCTTACTTGTTACAAATCATGTTAGCTTCAGGTTTCAAGTCAGATGTGAGCTATAATTCCTCAGCATCTTTTGCCTTTGTCAAACCCCTTCTTAGATCTCACAATTTTGACATAACAATTTAAAGGTATGTATTTTTCTTTTTCTAGTTACAATGAGCACTTTTACTACAGAGGCAGTCTTAGCTCTCAACAGTGAAATCTGGATTTTTATGTTGGTATTTATATAGGAATATAAATTCTAAGTACCTAGTGAGAAAATTGAGTCCTAATCTGTGATAACACTCTTCAATTCTATAATAAGAAAAATGAAGAATATTCGATTGAAATCCAAAAATAGTGTACATGTTAAATAAGATATAAACTGGAAGATTTTATATATTTATTTTTCTGTTTTGAAGAAAAAGTCTTTTCTTTTTATGCCTAACCTCCTTATACCTTGGAATTTTACATCATAATTAAGGAGGCAACTGAAGTAGGTTTTACTCTTTTTGCTTCCAGTAGGAGAAAGTGGTGTTGATATAAAGAAGGACTGTGTTTCCTCTGTAGCAGAGAAAATGTTGATGGTTTAAGAAGTTAATGTGGGCTTTGGGAAAATCAGAGCCTTTTTTTTTTTTTTTCCCTTTCTGTCACAGGCTTTGTGTATTTTCAAGAACTTGTCAATGCTTCTTTTTCAAATCAAATGTGATAATACCAGTTCAAAGACTGGTTGAAAAATACCGACATTTTTTTAAACTCTCATAGGCCTGGCAAGATAAGTAGATGAAATAATGTGAACTCTTCAGAAACTACTTCAGTAGGAGCTATACCAGTTCCCAAGGTTTTATAGACAAACTACAGAGGTATCAAAGTTTGTCAGAGAGTGGGGTAAATACTTGGGTTATTTAAAACTTGTGGTTGTTTTGTGTAATGTGAGAATGACAGATTTTTTTTTTTTTTCCCATGTTGTGGAATCCAGTGTCCATGTTTCTGGTATTAGTAAGGATCTCAGTACATACAGCTGCGTGATCTCCGGTGTGTTTTTTGATAACAATTGTCCTCTCTGGACAATAGGTCTCAGTAAGTTAGCAATGAGAATATACCGAAATTTTGATTTTCCATTTTGGAAATCACAGGGAGAAAAAGACAATTACATTTGGATTCTTTAGCATTCATACTTTAGATGTATGTGTGTGCATACTCCTTAAAAGAAGAAAATGAAAATGTTCAGCACCAGTATGTAACCTAAAACAGGCCTTCAGAACGTGAATAGACAATGTGCAGTAAGGAAATTGTGGCTCAGTAATCCTGAATACTGTATGTGAATCAAGAAGGTGCTTTGAGTCAGACTGAAAACCAACCCTGTAGCTTTCAAATGAATGGAGAAAACCCTGCAACGCTGATGGAGTTGTCAGGTCTCCTGCTGTAGTTATGCTTAGACATCAGCTGCCTTGATTGACCTTTGACTTTTCTCCAGTTCCTTACTCCAGATTTCTTTTGCTCCTCATGACCCTTCCTGTTTTCTGCCTCTGTCTTTCACCTGTGTTCCTTGTATGGAGGAGTCTTTGAAGCAGCCAAGCTTGGCATCGATAGGTGCAAGTACTCTACAGGACAATGGAAATGCAGCTTGATTAAATGCTGCTGTTTAGTTCTTCCTTTGAAACTGTCTTGACCCTTTACCCTTGGAAAGACGGTATGTTTACAAGCTGTGGCTACTTACAGAAAATCCTGCCTCTTACCTTGTGATGTCACTATATACACAGTAAATATGGTGCAAAAAAAGTTATGTGGTGTAGCAACCTAAACCAAGTGGTATTATAGGGCAGTCTAAGAAAAGCTGCAGAACTTCAGCTCTGTGTCTGTGTGTGGCTTTTGTTTGTCAGACTGTCCTTAAGGCACTTCTTAGGGATTGTTTACCTGAGTGTTTACTTTATCATTTAATTTTAATGGTTCATTTCTGAAATCCACAGACAGATGCATCATCCTATACCTGAGTAACTACCAAATGAAACTTGTTTAACATTTTTCTTTTTTGACATTTTTATTTTTTGATTTTTTCTTCTTGTGCTAGATGAGTTTTTCAAATAATTCAATGGCACTTCCAAAACTGGAAAGCGACACAAATGTCGTCCTTATTTATAGTGCAATTAAAGCTTCCAAAATAAAATGTGATAAATCATTTTCCCACTCTATCAGAGATTATTCAGTGGTTTATGATTTTTATGTTTGGTTTTACTTGGACAGGCTTTTAAAGTCAGCATGGGTGACATTTCCTTGTTTATGTAAGCTTTCATAATTGCAGCACAAGAAAGATAGTGTTGTTTTTCCAGTGGCTTGACAATGATTTTTTTCACTACCATTGGGAGACCTGAATGCTGGAAATGGAGATTATTGCATTTGCAGGCTGCAGGATACTGGAGATTGACTAGATCACAGAGGTGACAAATTTATAATCTGTGGAGACCGAGTGTTAGCCACATCATCAGCCAGTTGAACCACAAAGTAGCATTAGCATCAGCTGTCACCCTTTCTGTGGGAGGGAATGGTGTCTGCCAGAGGCAGGGGAAAAGGAGAAAGGCTAGGAGAGTTCAGTGTGTTGCACTGTGCTCTGTCACTGCCCACATTAGATAAAGACCTGGTGTTACTAGCTAGGGATAAGGTGTGAGTGGTCCAGGTAATGAAAAATTATCATAGATCTACTTTACTTTATCCACTGAGGTCTATTTCTTCTTCAGCATCAATCTATACTTTCCTTTGCCTTCAGCAAAATGTGTTAATGTCATGGTATGTGATGTCTGTTAAACTACTGGCAAACTTCCTGTGAACTCAAACTTTATCTAAAACTAAACATTTAAAATTAAGAGTCTAAAGATAGAATTCTCTCTTCTGTAAAAAACATAGAAACCTTATACAAACAGGACTTTAATGATTTTAGTATCATTATTGTCACAGCTTTACCTGTTGTAAAGCTGAATTAAATAAGTTTAATTTGGAGACGTGTTAAATAATCTGTGTACATTACCAATGGTGACAAAACAGAGGGTGCCTTAAAGGGTTTACCCAGCCAAATGGTGCTGATTGTGTTATACCATGGGTGTAAGTGAGCAGATGCTTACGTAAGTTCATGACTTAAGTCTTAAAGGCTGTCAGCCTTGTGTTATTAAAGTTTTCCTCATATGTAGAACTTGGTGGTTCCAGGGATTGGCAATGAAATACAAAGCCTTTTTTTTTGCAGGTCAGCAGTTTAAATATGGTTCAGGTAGGCAGTGCCAAAGATTATTCCCATTGGGTGTCTGTGTTTGATGGCCTATGTAAAATGCATCGGTTCTCCAGCCCTGGTAGGCAGGTGTGTATATCACGTAAAGCAACTGCTGCAGCTGACACTAATTGGTACCCTTGCTGGCACTTCTGGAGCAGCCAAAAATTAAATGGATGTTGAAGCTGAGCAAGGTGCTGTCAATGCTCTGAGCAGCCTATGAGGTGCTGATAAGGCAGTGAATGTCGTGGATGGCTGTGAGCAGAAAGAACATCAGTCTGTTGTGTTGCTCTCAGTTTGCTTGCATTAAAGTTATGGTAGCACATGCAGATAATCACGTGCTGGGAGAGAGGGTGAATTCCTGGGCAATCCTAACAGGATTATTGAGAGGGAAGGGCAGTCCACAGGGAGGTCAAAGAATGGCTTGGAGAGAATCTGAGAAACTAGGATGAACAGGAGAATAGGATGTGATTTACGTGCTTATTTGCACTACTAATGAGATCTTTTGGGCATTTGAAGAGTTTGGTTTGGCTACTGTTATTTGTTCAATTTATTTTGTCTGAATTTTCAGTACTTAATGGATCATTGCTGTGGAATTATTAAATTATAAACTATGCTGATGTTTTAAAATACCTAAAAAGGTAAGTTGGTGTTTCTTAAGCTTCAGAGGTTCTGTAAATACAGAGAACTTGGGGATGTGTTACAGAGCATAATCGTTTTCATATTATTTGTCTTATTTTAGTAAATGACAGCAGCCCCAAATGGGAACAGTGCTTAGAGCATATGTAATAGTAATAGAAGAAAATCTTATTATAACTTACTTGAGTAACCTGGCCAACTGAGAACTCTTTCATAGGTATGCAGGTATAATAAATATGCAGGTATATAAGAAATAATTGAAACAAAAAGGTATCTTGAACAGTATCAAATAGATTGAGAAACAGGTTCTCAAAATGCAAGGTTTGTCAGAGAAACCAAGCCTTTGGAGTGTTAAAATGAGGGCAGTAATACTAGCAGAAAAGAGTATTCTGTTGGAAAATGAGAGTTCTAAGAGCTACCAATAAGAGGGAGTTCCACTTTTTCTGCAAGGGTAAGCTGAATTGATCCATCAATTATGCCCTTGGATATGCTGGAGTTAGATTTAGTACCAAATTATGCTGGAGGGTGTTTTTTTGAACAAGTTTGGACAATAATGTTAAAATTTTTGCCAGTTGTTTTTAGGGAAGTCAACATTTTCTCATTTTTATTTTCTCGTGTTTAATAATGTCAGCATTTGGTCTTCCTGAGATATGAAAAGTATTTTTATCAGAATTATTTTTGACTACCTAGCTAATGTGGATTTGAGCAAGTGCACAGGAGAGGTCAAGTAATCCAAGTATCCACTCCGTTGTCAATGACTTGCTGGCTGCACAGCATGTTTATTGTAAGGCGTACGTAGTTTACTGCATAAAAGATCTAAGTACTTTATATTAGACCATCCTGAAAGCACTTTAGGTATTTGCCCTTCTCTTTCTGCTTGGAGATATGGGTAATCCCCAAATCCAGGTGTGTATTATTAGGGATTGAGGGGGAGGTTGGAGGAGGGGAGGAGAAGGATTTGTGAGAGGTAAGAGGGTGCAATATTGGAGGAGGTTTCTGACTGTTTTGCTTGCCTGTAGGTGACACTGTTGCATCATTTATCTGTACATTTTCACATATGTTGTCCAGGGACAAAAAAAAATTTCATTAAAATAATTTGAGAGATTCAAAAAAATACATTTCACTAATGATTCTTTAAGCCTTGGCTAGAGAGTAGAGTCTTAGATACAGGTACAGGAATTGCATGTTTGCCTTCCCAAAGATGGCAGCAGTTTATAATATTATTTCTGATTAACTAGCTCACTAGCATTGCATCTTCAGTTCAGTATTCCCTTGAAAGGTGAGATTCTAAAAAGATTGCTCTGCATGTTTCTAAAGACTAATGTAATAAACCAAGATGATGATACACTGATGAAAAAAAAATCTTAATTTGCTGCTAAGTTACAGCAATATAAAGTTAAAATGTTTTTCTTTGCTCAAGTTATTTAAATTAATAATGTGTGTCATTAAGTGAAATCTCACTGAGGATTTTTTCTTCTTTGCCATTAAGTCTGCTGGCTGCAGTGAAAATGAAATATTCTATGAGGCTTGAGCAATCATCTATCTCTAAGCTACAGTGTGCCTGCTGCCAGATGTTCAGGTGCTGGTGCTACTGCTTTGACATGTATATCTCTTCCAGGCAAAAAAAACAATATATATATCAGTCCAGGTGC
Source organism: Picathartes gymnocephalus (assembly GCA_013390045.1). Taxonomy (NCBI): domain Eukaryota; kingdom Metazoa; phylum Chordata; class Aves; order Passeriformes; family Picathartidae; genus Picathartes; species Picathartes gymnocephalus. The sequence continues at coordinate 36,560 of WEKY01025036.1, read as the reverse complement.
AAGGTGGCCTTGCCAGCAAACCTGCCTCCTCCTAGCTGTGACACTCATCCACTCCCTGTCAGAGCGTGTACATTGGAAGGGGATTGTAATTAACCCCTGGAAAGCATAGGTTTCACCAAAGTGATGTGCACAGTAATGATATTGTTAGCTTCCTTAATTTCCAGTTTCACCATCAATTATGCCATGTGTTTCATCCAGTTGGTGCTACCCTCCCAGTGTTAATTATAACCTACAAGACTGTTACAGTTAATTTTATGGCAAGCATATTGTCTCTTCAAGGCTCCACAGCAGCTCATAAATTATCTTGAAGGTAAAATGTAACTTGGGGAACTAGTTATGAAAATTCCATCCATCTCGCTTAGGAGGTGCAGCTGCTACTGTCAGCTGCCTCGCTGCTGCATTGTGAAGGAATTATGGTGGGTCAGGTTTAAGAGGCGAGGCCCAGGCTGTCACTGAGGAGAAAGGCTGTCCTGGCCCTGTCAGACAAGTACCTTCTGCCAGTCCCTTGTGGTTTCACTTTTCAGGCAGTAAAAGGCAGGCAGTGCAGGTGGATAAGTCCCCAAGCTGTCTCTATTCATTACTTTACAGAAACTTGTTTTAGGTAGGCAGGTACGGAGACCTTTTCACTGTTGTCATAATGTTAGGCATCATCTGCAAAGTGCAAGATAGATAACTCTATAAATAACTCGCTGTTCTGTTGGGCTGGTGGAGAAAAGATGATTAGCACTGTAGAGGCACATGAAATAGCTCGCTGGTTTGTAAAATGACTGTTGGTTTAATTGTAGCAATAGCTTGGTCTGGAAGAGCACATCTGTTCGCCTTTATTTCGCATACACAATAAGAGGAGGTGCAATTTCACTGCTAAGTAATTTGTGTTGGAGTTGCACATTAAATAAATTAGCATGGGTTTATATGGGCATTATTTATGACATCTGTGTGTGTGCCCTTTTTTGCTGAAGGAATTGTAAACACTCATTTCTTAAAAAGAAATAAAAGTGAGGGGGAATAATAAAAATAAAGCAGCCCATTGCTCAGAACAATGAGATTGGCACTCTGTGCTATTTATATTTTAGTAATACACCTTTATTATTACTATAACGCCTTATTCTGCTCTTTGTTGCAATAATACAAGACTGCCATAGAACATAATGCCTTATTCTGCTTGTCTCCTCCTTTAATATTTCCTATTTCAATAGTTTTAAATGCTGTTGTTTGGGTGTTCCTTTAAGAATAAAACCAAAGTGCAAATCAAATTTCCTGAGAGGCTTTTTATTTTTCCACTCTTTTACCTTTCAAAAGGCCTTCTGTGTTTACAGTGTTGTTTCCTAACCTCATTTACAGCTGGGAGGGCACATGAGAAGGAATACTGAAAGATGATACTTTTCCATAGGCAACCACTGTGCAGATGTGACTGTACGGACCCATTGTGACTGAGTAAATGGTATGAATTCAATTGAGGAGAAAGTGAACAAACACAATAATGAAAAACAGGAAGGATAATTCATCTAAATATATATTGTTGGTTTGTTTTGACAGTCTTCATTCAGTTTTAATTATTTTTGATTATTCATTACACAGGGAGAAAAACATTTGCAAAATAGTGCTGACATTGTAAATTAGACCTCTTATATGTTTTAATAGGGGGGAAAAAAGCTCATGAGAGCCTGAAAATTACTGCACTTTTAATGTGTTTTCTTTATTTCTTTTCCCTTGGAGTTTACAGTAAGTGTGACTTGTGATATCTTTTAGAGTTCCATCCTTACTCCAGTCAACAGCACACGTTTTCGGTTATTCCCAGAACAACTAATTTTCAACTGACCAGAACCCTGTATTTCCATTTGTTTTTTTTATTTAGAGGGAAGGTTTGCATTAGGCAGAGCCTTGGGCAAAGTGAGGTGTAAAAACAGGATCACCTCAAGAGTAGAGTTGGAGGTGTTTGGCTTTATTCCTTCCTTGTCTCCCACAGAAGAGCAGGGGGAAAGTTCTAGGTGTTGCTGGAACATACCATTTAATGTGGGGTTGCCTCACCTGGTCATGTGTGTTATCTCCCACACTGTAGGATGTCAGCCTGTATACAGAGATTATCCATAAATATTGCCAAAGCAATTCCTTTGTTGTGGGGTACTCCCAGTTAGGATTCCGCATCACAGCTGAGGAAGGCTGGGGACAGGAGAGAGGTCTGACAATTCAGGTGTCCATACTGTTTCTTATGAGATAATTTGACTGCTGAGTATCCAAAACTCTAACATTTATTTTGCTGACAATAATGTGAAAGTATCTGGATTATTGTCATCATTGTCTCTTCCCAGCTTCATTTTGCAGCATTGCAATACCGCTGAGTTTAAGTGAGTTACTCTTGATCTAAGTGTGACTGAGGACAAAATAAGAACACAGGTCCTGGTAAATTTTCCTTCACATTTTCTGGTGATGCAATCTCAGACTTTGGTTGTGATACTGTTGCAGAAAGACGCATCTGATTTGAGAAATCTTTGTAGTTGTCATTTGGCACATAAAATGATACTACCAAAGTAATTCTCTTTTAAATATAAGAAAAAAATTGTATGCAGTTGAATGAGAAAAGCTTTTTTTTTTTTCCATTTGTTTTCATTTTTCAGAATAAGGTGTCCTTATTTCCTAGCTCTTGGTCAGCTTTGATAGGGAAAATCTGCATTTGGAAAGAAAACTATGCAGTACTGCAAGATTGTTTTTTACAAAAATGGATTGAATTAGCTGTAACATAATTGGAGAGAGAACAACTTAAAAGTTAGATCCAAACCACTTAGTTTCACAGGCGGACATATTTTAAAAATATTGCTGTTTCTTGCTTGACATGACTCAATGTGTTCTATTATCAACCCAAGAACTGACTTTTTCTGCACACTCTTAATTGCTAACTGATACGGAAGGCTTCCTTCAATTCTTGTGAATTATTTATCCTACAAAAGAAACTGTAAGAAAACAACATGCTATTTTTAAAAAGTTTATTTTTAAGTGTACCAATTCTAAAATTTATCAACTATTATGAGGGGCAGCTGAAGATGAATACAGAAAAATAATTTTGTTTGCCTGCTCATTTTTTTGCTCAAAGCCTGGCCTTTATTTAAGGATATTATTTTTGTGTCACACACAAAAAAAATAACCTGACAAGATTTATTGGCATTTGTATGGAAAAAATGAAAGGATTTTCGTGTTTTGTAAGAAACTTAATACACTCTCACAGATGGCCCAGCTCAGGTGTGATTTTAATTATGAGATAAAACAAAGCCCAACACAGTAGGAAGTAGTCTTAATAAACGGCCTGAAGCTTTTGTCTTCACGTGTCAAAAAGCCTTTTTATTGCGTGATGAAATTTTTTTTCTAGCTGTTTCTAAAAATTGGTTGGAAAAAAAATACAAGGGCTTCCAAAGTTCAAGTGGATTATTTTGGTCAAGTTAAAAATAAGATTTTTTTTTTTTTATTATTTCATTTTTCTTCCCAACAAGTTTAGACTTCTGGTAAATGATAGAAATAATGCATTAATAACAGTTAAACCTGCAAGGACACAAATGCTTTATTTCTAAGTGAAACAATTTTCTTATTAGATGTTGTCATTGTTTATTGCAGTATCACATTTCTTAGTAGTAACACAACTGAGAATTTGCTAAGCCTGGCTTAAACTGCACTATCAGATACTAATATTAATTTAGACCCGGCTATGGTATTCAGCCTTCATTATTAAAACACAAGTAGTATGATCCTGTTGTTAAATATTACTAATATATTACAATAATGTTGTACTGTCTTTCCCTTAGTGGGGCATTATGAGGACCTCATGTTAGGACCTCAGTGTCCTGACATAGTTAATTATCCATAGATAATGGTTTTCAGCAGTGGCTGTTCGGAACATCACAACCTCACTGTTAAGGGCTTAATAAATATTTGCAGACTCAGGTGCAGAGCACCTACGGCCTCCTCTGCAGAAGCAAACAGCTGTGGTTGCCTTCCTGTGCCATACATCACACCCAGCCCCTCATTTGTCCTGGCAAACCTAATGGTGCAAATGGCAAGTTTTATGTCCTGTGCTACACTGGGGTAGTGTTTGCTGCAGAAATGCTAACTTACCTTTCAGGAGTCATCTGTCTTCTCTAATGCAGAAATATCTTAGGAAGCTGAGACTTCTGGGGTTCATTACTTGAGTGGTGTGTGTATTGATAAAATTATTTAAAACTTCATTTTAGAGTGTATGACTGCTATCACCACCCGTGCTGGAGGGTGGAAAACTACAACCAGATGGTTCACAATTAAAATCTGTATCCACGAGCTTACTTTTAGGGGACAGTTATTTGTAATAATTATTTCAATTATAGGACAGTGAAGAGCTTAATCATAATGAGCTTTTACAAGTAATACAGGTTAGGGATTTTTCTGTGTGGTTGAATACACTTCATGGGAGGAAGTACCCATAAGCTTCAGGTATTTCTGTATCACCTTAAATTAGGGCTTGGAATATTGGGTGATTCTTATATAACATCTCAACTGTAATTGCTGTTAATTAACGGAGTGAAAGGATGAAACTCTTGGTTTATGTATGTGGAACTGAGCCACATTCAGACAGAGGCATTCTAGAAATGGAATAACTTACATGGACTTTGATGATTAGTAGTCAGTGAGCTTTTCTGTCTAACCAGTTGCAATAGCAGTCATATTTGAAAGGCTATTCAAAAACTCTTTGGCATTCAGTCCAAAACAAACCCACCAGCTTAACTGCTTCATATTTTTATCATAGATTTCAATGCTTTCAGCAGAGGCCCTAAGGGGAAGTTCTTAGGTTTTTTCCTCAGAAATTTTTCATTCTCTGCTTCCTCCTTGCCTTGCCATCCATGCATCCTTGATCCTCATACTCTTCCATTTTTTGATTTTTAATTAACCTTGTCTAGTCATAGTCATCATGTGTTATGACAGGGTATAATATGAAGACTAATCTATAATAAATTAATAATGATGTGGTTCAAATTTTTGACGTGTGCTGATTGAGGGAGAATTTGGAAGAATACTGTATGGTCCATATTCTACAGAATTTATAGTGCACTTTAGGCATGAAAATGACCCTTGTCTGTCCTGTTCTGTATAGAGCACTTTTGGTTCTTAGATTTTCTAGGAAACCAGTTATTGCTGAGCAGGGGTAGCAATCACGATTGACTTGCGTGGGTTGCTGTGAACATAGATCCTCAGCTTTGGTTCCCCTGGTGTCTGGAACACTCCTAACTGGTTTCTTGTTGTCAAACACAGAAATTTTATTATTCTCACCATTCAGCAAACTGTAGTGACTGTAGGAAATCAGTGTTAATATTACTGTGAGCTTTATGTTTCAATTGAAGTTGTGATTATGGTGTTGCTTATTCAGTTATGAGTTTGGTACAAACCTAGAGGAAGGAATTTTCATTCTGATGTGCACTGATTGTCTTTCCTACTTGTTAATCCAAGCCCTGGTGATTGACTCTAGGTGAAACACAAGCTGGCATTTCTGGTCTGTGTTGCACTCACAGATGCTGCACTTTTCTTCTGCTCTGGATGTGAGCAGTGCTAACATGTCCCTAACCTGGCCTGGCTGTCTGGTCAAGAAGTTATTAATGTCACATAAAAAATCCAAAGTAAACACAGGATGCTGTATTTAAGTGGTGATAGACTGTTGGTCCTAGGTGTTATGTCCTCTCATCAAACAGAGGATGCAATAGTAGTGCTCACTTTCCCTTTACTTTTATTGGTACAAACCTAAAAGTTACATAAAAAAACCAGACATGACTCTAGGATTAAAACTCAGAGTTGGATTAATTTAACTCAATCATATTCCTTTCTGATTGGGTGCACTTTAAATTCTGTTGTAACTATTCTGTTGGTAGCCTATGTCTCTCTGAGTCATTAACAAAATGTAACTGATCTTCATCTTGGTTGCAGAGTGTGGGGGGTTTAATCTTCAAAATAATCAAGGCAAGAAGCTCTTGGCTCGTGAAAGTAAATGTTTTCGATCCTTTATTGTCAGATACCACAATTTTCTCCACAGCAAACTTAGATGAAACAGAAAACTGATACACTGAGCCACTGGAATTGCTTGATTCTTGTAATTTAGAAATATCCACTTTATCCTTTATAATTCACTAAGATTCTTCAGTCTGAATCTGATATAGGTAGGAGCCAAGACAAACAGTAACCATTTATAATCATTCAGAACAGTTTGGATTTCACTAGGATGTAAAGCCAAAGAGTTCTTGGCTTTGTTTCCTGTATCTTACAAAGATAGAAAGTGTATTTAAATTGTAGTAATCACCATAGCTGCATGTTTCTGTAGTATCTGAAAGCTTTTATTTTCAGCATTATAAAGATGTGAAAATATTGTACCGTAAAATTTCTCACTTTACCAGCTGAAGAACTCAATGTAAGGTCTTTTAACTTGCTAGAAATAGTGTATATGAAAAGTTGTCTGCAGTCCTTCAAGCAGGAGTGAGAATGCAGTGATACCAGGGGTGTGCCATACATGTGCTTATATTAAGGAAAGGGCAGGTGTGCATCCCTCCTGTGCGGGGCATTGCCCTGGAGTGCTGACACCTATTAAGAGTTTTGATCCTTCAGAACACTTCTGAATTCACAGCTGACTTGCTGGGCTTTTAAAGAACAAGTACTGCAGCAGAGAGTATTTGCAGGACTGAGCCATAAAATTGCTTTTGTGATTTGCTTGTTTTAGAGGTATTTGCCAACTAGCTAGAACAGCTTTGAGTGAGTGTTCCAGTTGCATAGGACAAAAATGGGAACTACATTTATCTTGCCTCAGGAGTTTTAGTCCTAGAATTATAAAAACTATCAAAATAGGCTCTTCCCCTCATTTTAGTATATTACTGACCTACCACCAAACATGGGTGTGCATGCACACCTGACTCCAGATATGTATGTGGAACTGGTACACAAGGAATCCTTCTAGTAAGGAGACTTTGCCAGAATATCGGTCAGAATTTGTCTTGTCTTGCCCTGTCCTTCTGAATTATAAATAACTTAAGAATCAGAGCAATAGTGTAATTGCTCTGTACCTCCAGAAAGTTTTTTAGTATAGGTTAAACTATGTATTCTACCTTATATAGCATTTTGAAATTTCTAGATGAAATTGCCAATATATGAGACAATGAAAAAGAGAGAAGGCTCATGTTTACAAAATCCATGCTGGGAAAGCATTATGGCAAAATCATTGTAATACAGCTGGCATTTATGACATTTTTTGCCCTGGATGTAGATAAGGTTATGGTGAGCTTTCCACATCTGGGGTCAAGCACCAGCAAAAGTTGAGTTATCCTTAGACGTGAGCTGGGCTGGCATTTCTGACAGACGTGTAAACAGATGCAAGCATTGTTGCTAATGACAGGTGATTATAAGTGGCACGAGTGCCAAGGTAATTAAACCATGCCTTGACAGGAACATTTGGTGAAATGGTATTTCAGCATTAGAAAAATTGTTGCAACACTTTTTTTTCCCCTGCTAAGCTATAACCTGAATATCATTCATTTCAATTCTTTGGCCACAGTGCTCCCAAATCTGCTCCCTGCTTTATGTGTAGAAGTATTGAGAAATAGCTGAATAGCACCAGCACATATCAGTGGGATTTTGGAGCTTTGAATTGAAGCATCTGCTTCTAAGGCTTTTAGCATATAAATACAGTATAAAGTCCAGCATGGAGGGCTTGGTGATATATTATCTTACTTTATGACAAGATAATAGTTATTGTGCCAGATTTATTAATGGCTGAATTGTGCTACTGTTTGTCGTATATTTCTTATTGGACATCTTAACAGCTTTTACTGCTGCAAATTGTAGTTTCTAAATCTATTTAAGATTTTTGTGTGTGTGAATGTATTTCACAATGAAATACGTTTATTCTTAAAGTGAAAATAATGGTTGCTTTAGAAGTAATGTACTTGATATTAGAACTTTTATGAACTTCAGGCAGTATCTTCTCAGCTCTTCATGCTGCAATTTCATAGCTTAAGATAACTTTATCTTTTCCATTCCAATTTCTGTAGCTGATAGTGAATAATGCTAAAGTTCCTTATTGATCTCAGAATTCCAAGGAACCCTTTATTTAAAATATTCACTCACATATTGCATCAGAGCAGTGCAAAAATTTGTTTTAATCCTATAAATTAATCAAAATTGATTTAATAAAATATGAAAGATCTAGTTTAGGGATATTTTTCCATTATTCTGTGTGAAATTCATTATAATCTTAGGATGGAAACTAACTGTTCACATTATTGATGTTCCTTTGGTTTTTGCTTTAGCCTTGTGTCATGGTTTCAAGCAATAAGTGTTTAATATAATAATCTCAGCTGAAATGCTGAGCTTCTACCAAATTTGGGAGCAAAATTTAATGCTTTTTATTTTCTGTTCAGAGCACTCAGGATGGAAAGAAATTACTTCTCTCTTCTGGTTGGTCAGGACATGATTAAGCAGTGTAAGAAACTGCTACAAATATTCAATTGTAGCTAATACAATCTTAACATGTGAGCTGGGTACTTAGAAAAGGTTCTTAAAGTGGCTCTTAAAAATTATATTTAAATATGGTGAAATCAATTTTCATATCTGTTACTTGAAGAGATGCAGTTAAATGATTTGTTAGATACCTTTCTTCCTTTCTTCGTATAAGAAGTAAAATTTGAACGAAGCCCATCAAGATGACAATGAAATTTTCAATGTATTTTGTTGCCTTTTTTTTTTTTCTCTCCCCTATCACCCAATTCAAGTCTCTCAACTTTCCATCCCCTGAATTCTAATTAATGCGCTAATAGAAAGCTGATGTTCAGTTAATACGACTGTAGGATTTTAAGCCTGAGAAAGATCCTGTAAATAATTTGTATGGTCCAAAGAAGCTGGCTTGAATGTATCTGATAAATTCAAGTGTGGCAGAGGTGAGTGGTGTGCCTGTGAAATGCTGCAGCAATAACCTAGCAAAGTGAAGTGGTGCATCTACAGAGAAAATAAATTAGGGGGATCACTTGTAAGGATGGTAAAGCTGAGAAGTGAGAGGGTAACTGGCATTTTTGCATTTTGAATTTCTATGTACAGGACTGTTTCAGAGCTTAGAAAAGCTTGGCTGTTTTCCATTGTCTTCAATGACACAAAGGTGTACAAGTTACGCTCCTGTTACTGTTTGCAGCTTATAAGTAAAAAAACTGTAGCAGAAAAAATAAGCATTTGGATGCTCACAGTTAAGTGAGGTGTAATATTTGTAAAGCCGATTCGAAATAAAATCAGTGTTGTATTGAGGTCCAGAATTAAGTGTGTGTTTATACATACAACTTTTTCTAAGGATTGTAGTGCTATGTGCAAGTAACCTTGGAGCTGCCAGTTCATTTTATTTCTGATGTTGCCTGCTAGTCCCTGAAGCAGATAAACTATGGATTTTTTTTGAACTTCCATTTGCTTGTCTTTCGTTATATTGTGGTTACAGTCACAATGTCAGCACATAAAATGTTAAACATCACTGGTCTGAAAGAAGCTTCCATTGTCTTCTACTTCTGGTGCCTGGGGATTCTTTCTAGTCTTGCAGTGGTAGTTCTGTCAGTGTAATATGTCATGAAGCATTTCTCAGTAATGACAGACATTGAATATGAGTGACAGGAACTCTGACCGAGTGAAATGGGTTCAATTACCAGAGATGTAGGGTTACCTGAGATAAAACCAAATGGTCCAATTGTGCTCAGTTTTGACCCTGCGACTCCCAACTATCCAGCAGCAAAGACAAATGGCTGATTAACCATCCCCTAACCCTCCTTTTCTGTGATAAACTTGTTTGGATTTCCTTGTCTGAATAAAAATCTAAGTGTGGCATGTTTCTAAAAGGAAATATGATAGGAAAACAATGGGTACTGGTGCTAGTCATTTTCTTCTCTTACCGACACAAAACAGAAAGCTGTCATTCTATCTTGGAATGTATCTAGGACATAGTGTCCAGAAATCAATACAAGATAAATGATTGCTCTCTTAACCTCACCTTTCTTCTGCTGCAGTGGTTACGTTGCTCCTGTTCACCTGTAGCCAACCTGACGCCAGAATAAATGAGAGAACCTGCCATGAAAAGTATCTTCTTGGGGTTTTTTGTGTTGGAGGGTTTGTGTTGGCTGGCGGGGGCAGGGGTGGCTAGTCAGTATTGAGTGCCGTTTTACACTTGTTCTAGTCCAGTGCCTACAGCTCCCAGATAGAGTTATAGCAAGCTCCCTAATTAAACTGTCGCTGTCTGCCCTCACTTGACTGCCTTTACAAAGTCATTTAACTAACAGGCATTCCTGACTATTAAAGCTGGGAGCTGCGTGTCTCCAGTGCTGGAGATAAAATGAATGAAATTTGTTAATCTCCACTGACACTTGATCCTAGATGTTGAACTAATGCTGTTGCACCTGAACTTTTTCTTTATTGTAATTACTTCTCATGTTATTATTTCATGTAATAAATTGGAAGAAAATTTCAACAGGTATTAAATTATTCAAGTTGATTTATGGATGCTGAGTGAATATGATATTCATCTTGTGCATTCTTCAAAAGCACAATTCCGTGGATGTTCAGAGCTGAATTCAAGATTTGCACTAATAGAAAACTGTAGTAAGAGGATGTATTTCCTTCATCTGAAAGGAATGCCGTTTTAAGGTCTTTCCCATTTAGTAATGAAGATAAATTTTGCCTTTGTGATTTTATCTACTCTTAATTTAAGCAAATACTTTGATTGAAAATTTAATACATTTTCAAATAGCACATCAAAAAAATTGCATGCCATTGGTAGAATTAAAGGGCTCAAATTACAGAGTAGAATTCAGTTGTATTTGAAGGAACAAACACTTTAAAGGAAGATTTGTAGTTTATTTTCCATCTTCTCTATTTGTTTGGTGTTCTTTTTCCGTCATAGATTTTAAGTCCAGAAAGTACATTTAGACCATCTGGTTTGAGCTCCTGTATATTCTAAGAAGTTACATTTCACTTGGCTGTCCCTGCCCGGTGATTTGTCTTTGGGTGTAAATGCATTTTTCAGAATGGTGTCTATTGGTTTGAGGATAGTGGGAAATGGGAATCTACCATTTCTCTGCAAATGGAATCAATTGCTAATTAGCCACACAACTTAAACGCTCTATTTTCTGTTTCCTATTGGAACGCTTTGCTTCAGCAACCTTTCTGTATTACTTTCTTCCTATGATTCTTTTCTGCTGGAAGGAAAGAAGCCAACATTAGTGTCCAGTACTTTCTGCAGAAGTGCGTGTAAGCTGCAGTCATTTCAGTCTTATCTCATTTCCAAACTGGGCAGACTGAGATCTAGGAGGGTTTATATTTCATGTAGGCTACAGACAGAGCTGCTGCCATGGCTTCAAGAACTTAAGTCATGTCAGCTCAAGGCTCTGCACCACCTCTGTTGCATACTGTCCTGTACTTCGAGTGTTGTGAAGTTTCTATGGGATCTTTATCATCTAAAAGGGCACAGCATGCCAAAACTACTACTAATTTTCTATTCCTGCTCGTTAGAAACTCTCAGATATACCCAGTTTTGTGGTTCATTTCAAAATCTTAAACGTAAGAGGTGATAATTTATAAAGCTTTTGCTTCCTAGTGACCTTTCACAAGTTCATAATTTTCTTCATCACTTGGTTGTGCTCCTTATTTCTAGGTCAGAGTTCTGTTTTGAACCTTTGACTTTTCTGTGTAGTGTACTAGTAAGAGTATAAATACTAGGAGATATGGTTGTTCATATCTCGACATATTTTTTCTTGCTGGGTCAGAAGGAAGATGTTTCTTTAAAGCACCTAAACACTGTCTTTCCATCCTAAAGATACTTTAAATAACTTCCTTCTGCTAAAAGCAAATAATAATGCCAGTAGAAGCTGAGACTGTAATTTGTTGATCTAAACCAGTGGATGCAATTTCTGAGCTCAGGACTTTAGGTGATGATCCAAATGGTCAATCACAGGTGGTTAAATGTCACTTATTTCCTTAAAAAAGCTCTCTTTAAAACCAGAACAAGCTGTGTTCCCTTCTACATATTTTGTTGTTTTTAAGTCATACCTGAAAGCTTTACTGTAAACTTGTATAAAATATTTTCTAGCTTGCTTTTATGGCTTCTTGCATCTGCTGGCTGGAACAATGTTGTGATTTACTTTAGTCCTGGAAGTAGTGGATAACCATAAACTACCTTGTTCACAGGTTTTTTTGTGTGACAGCTAGTGTATCTGGTGCAGTTTATGTTGCTTTAAAAAACTGTTAATTGGTTTTCCATTCACAAATACTGTTCCTGCCACATATAAACAGAGTTCTAGAGAACTTCTGCTGATTGCTAAGTGTTATCTGCTCTCTGTATCCTTTACAACTAACAGCAGCCAATAAAAATACAGTCTGTTTTCTTTTTGGAATAGGATTTGGTCATATAGGCTTGGATTTCTTGAAATAGATAGGTCATGACCCATGTCAATTCTCTTCAAGCCAGAAAAAGCTTGGATACTGCTCATCTTTTCTGTTATATTTCTGCAGTAGAGATGAATGCTGAACTTGAGAGTGAGTCAGCAAAAAGCTGTGTGATTCTCTACACAGGCTACAGAAGAGACAGGCATTTCCAGGGAAAGTCTCACAATCTTTCACCTGGTCATAATAACTTCTTCATTCCTCACATCTTTTAATGCCTCTGAATTTGCATCCCCAGTGCAACTTTGGTGTCCCCATCGTGTCCACCTAAGCAGTGGTTCACAGGTGAGAGATGTGTGGCTGCAAAAGGACAGTGCAGTAAGTTTAGTGGAGCCTTCAGAAAATCCTACTGTTTATTTTTCAAATAAATAAACAATTGGTTTGTTTTTGTTTAGTTGATGCGAAAATTGGTCATATTTTGAGTCAAATTTACTCTATTTTAAGCACACATTGTAGCCAGGCCTTTAGGGCTATTCACAGAAAGAGGATGTTCAACAAATCAGCTTTCACAGTACCAAAATACTGAACATCAGTGACAATAGCCAGAGACAGATTGATTAAAATACATGCATCTTTATTTACAAATCTAAATCAAAAATGTATTTGCATATTTCTATATAGTATCTGTCCAAATGTCTATATAGTAAGCAATCTTCTCTGAATATGAAATATTTCACTAGCATTGGAGTATGGAATAGTGTAAACAGTTACTTGCCAGTTGTACATTTATTTCCTTAATTTTATTACTATGTTGTGGTAATGTTTCTATGACATCCTTCTTCTGCTTCCCCTTTCCTATTTTGACCTTTTACTCATATCATTATAATATATCATAATCTGAAATAATAAATTATGTGAAAATTATTTCTTTGGTTCATGTTCATGCTTTTTTACCCTCACGTTCCACAGCATCCAACATATTTACAAAATCCATATCAATATATAGCGGATTCCAGTCCCACGCTGTTCTTGCCAGTGCAGCTATCCAATAAAAATGCCTTCCACAGCTGTCAGGATGGGAGTTTGCAGGAAACAGCCATTGCATCCCACTTGGAGCACTGTTTGTGCTCTGCTCCCCCTGAGCCTGGCGGGCCAAAGTGAACAGTGGGAGCTGTTGATCGATGGATGATACTCAGTTCCAAGCTTTCACAGCACCTTATTCTGAGGCTGGCTCATTCACCAGCTCATGTTCTATGTCATGAGAAGTCTGAAAAAAAAAAAAACCCCTAGTATTTTGGCATTCAGAATATTTAATAAGATTGTGTGTTCAATTACTTTACTCTGTTGTATAAAGAGCAGTGGGTCTGGCGTTAAAAATGTGACCCCACGTCTTAAAAAGACAAATATGTCTAGTGGTATGTTGTCAAGATTTAAATGTGAGCTAGCAAAATCATCCTTCAGTGCCAGGTACACTTCTGGGAGTGTAGTTTGCACATAGTGGTTTATTCACTCTTTTGTGGGGGGGCATGGTGTGTGTGTGTTTTGGTTTGGTTTGGTTTTTTTACCAGTAAGTCTTCACTTTAATGTTTGTTGAATTGCTAGTATTCTTGATGTAGTTGGAATGTATTTCATGAGTATAAAAATATTTACAGAGCAGGTTTTTCTCTCAGTTCCTAGAGGCCTGTATTTAAAACCAAACTAACTAACCAAAGCAAGCAAAAAGCTTCACCCTTTGTTGTTCATTAAACTCTGTCTCACAGGATCTGTGAAAGAAAGCACTGCTTAATGCAAGGTTCAGGAACACTATGGATTTCCTGCATTACTGTAAAGGCTACAGGGTATAGTCCCTTGTGTGGCTGCCTAAGGATACTTTTCCTTGAGTATGTAGGACTGTCAAGTGAAACATTTTTGTGGATATTTATTGTACTGAAAAGCCAGATTTTTTTTCAGCCCTGTAAATAGTCAACTACCTCAGTATAAGATGACCTTCTGGGTTTCTTTTACTTCATCTTGCTTTGGAAAGGCTGCCAGAATTGGGTTCACAGGCTTGAAAACACAATTCACAAAAATATCGGAAAAAGATGGTCCATCAGATACAAGTTCAAACATGGAGAATTAGATTGAAGGAGCATTAAACTCATGGAGTAGATATCTTTTTATATAAATGTTGTATTATGCTGGTTCTTCAAATGTGTTTATGGGTACAAATTTAAAAATTAAGTATATCTGGTAGACAGACCTACCAAGCTTTATCAGTGGAATAGATACCTTTGATACTTGGAGTAACCCCAAATATATTTTTTACTATTGTAAGCTATATATTAATTCAAAATCATAGTGCAACTATTGTATTTCTAGAATGTAATTATATATTTGCATATATAAATTTTGTGGAAATAGAATGAAGTCTCTATTTTGGAATCTAATTCACATAATTTTGATATTAATATTCATTGGGTTAGTAGGAAATAATCTCTACATTTCCTTAGCACGTTTAGTATAAATGAAGTTTCTTCTCACAGATTCTGAAAGAGTCATGTGGTCTTAAAAAAGTGCTTTATTAGCATTTCTGTAAGGTCGAATTCATTTCATTAAGACAATAGGACTTTTTCAATGCTCTAATTTCTGTAGACTTGGGGAGGATGGGTGAGCATTTTCCCTCACAGAGGCTTTGATCTTTGTAGCTCTGCAAGCTAAACCAGATCTCTGCGCAACTTTGTTTGGTGGGTATCCACAAGTACACACAATTCTGTTAATTTCAAAATTCTTCTGCTTTAAATCTGCATCCTCTCACGTTTCATCTGTGTAAATAAAGCTCCTCGTGCAAGCCGGCCAGGAAAACATATGATACCATTTGCGATTGCAGAATGCGGCATGCTGTTCTTCTGTAATTATAATGGCCTGAGCAGTGAGGGGTTGGTTAGCCTTCCTTAGCAATCATTAATCTAGCGAGTCTGAGGTACTGTGGCCCATCTTGGAGAACAGCAGTCCTTGGCATGAGGCACCTTGGGCTGCGGGTTGGTTGTGAGCGAGGGACGGCCTTGTTTGTTCCGTGCTGCTGCTCGCCGCTCCGGCAGCAGTCTGGGAGGAGGCTTGTGCCATGTTTGATTGCTGCTTGCCCTCTCCCTCGCTCTCTCGCTCGTCCCTTTATTTCTCCTTGTTGTGAAAGTTTCTTTCTGTGTGACTGGGAGTCTGTTTAGCAGACCATATTGCAAGTGAAGGTGCATCGTTTGTTGCCTGATTTTGGCAACGCTGGGCAGTCAGCTGGGATGTAATTAAGACTCTGAGAACAGGCTGTCTTCTCCACAGGAAGGGCATGTTAGATGTTGCTGGGATTTGGGGCTGTCAGTTTGGCCAAGGCTGGAAACTGAGAGCTAGGGACAGTGATCTTTTCTTTCATTTATAATCCCTTTATGTACAGTGTATGCACTTGGCAAAGTTTACATATAACCTAGTGGCTGGAGCTTGCAAGCCAGTGCGGCTGAATTAGCATATGTTACATGTATATTTTAGTAATATTTTAAAGCAAGTGCAAATTTCCAAAGTGAATTATGCATGTATGACAGAAATAGGGTTGTGTTGCATTGGGTGTCAAATCCCACAACTTTTTGTCAAGACCGTGGATTTTACATTAAAAAGGCAGAGAGACTAAACGAGGTAAAACAGTTTTAATTTTTAACCGTTTGGTCCAGCCCAAGGAACTGCTCTCTGACAGTTATAACTGACATTTGAATAATTGGATTAATTCAGAGAGGGGCAAATCCTGTATTGATGGCTGTGCTTGTTCTATATATTTTTTAACTTAGGGAAGGAGACGAATGGTTTAATTATTTAAAGGACACTTCTTGCAATATGAAATACTGCTGTTTTGAAACTTTGGTCTAAAATCAAGGAGGAAAAATATTTGCATTATTTCATTCTTTACATATAAAAGCTTAAGGAAAAAAAGAAACTTACTGCTTTGTGGTTTTTAAGCCAATGTAAAGAAAAACAGGAGAGGCAGAAATTATCCTTTGTGGCCCAAAGCACCAGAAATGGAGATGAGCCTGATTTAGTCAAGTAGATTCCAATCTTTTTTAAGGAAGTGTAAACCCTCAGTAATAATCACATTACGCTGCAATTGCAGAATATTCAATCAACATCATTGCAAAAAGGACAGCTTCCAGTTTCCTTAAGCTAATACGATATTTCTTCTTTTATTCAGACTCCTTTTTTTTTTTGTTTTGCCTTTTTTTTTTTGTTTTGTTTTTGTTTAATGAGAAATTTAAAATTTATGGAAGTGGTTTTACTGTGCTGAAAACCAATGGTAGGAAGGCTAAGTATTGTCAGGGACAGTTCAGAACACTGGTTTGGTTCTGGCTGTTTACCCAGCAGGACATAGAGTAATAACACTCAAGGAGAAAATGCGGATTCACAGCTTACGATATTAACACCCTGTAAATGAAGTATGAAACATGCCTATGAAATGTCACGTGCATGTATGGATGCACGTATGACTTTAGACAAGCAGAAGTGCTTTATTTAAAGGATTGTGCAATCTGCTTTGGTTTTGTTAGTTAATGTTGCAAAATAAGCAACATCTTTCCTAAATGTTCCCAGCTTCCAGGCTGCATTTACATGTCATGCTATCTTAATTCTCCTAACGTAATTCTGTTTTCCAAAAGGTTTGTTTCAAAATATTTATGTATAAATAAAGTGAAATTTGAAAGTGTGTGAGTGAATTCTAATTTTTTTATTCTTAGATAGCAAGGAAGTATTTAAAGTGATTATTATTTAAAATGAATTTTGTAAATTGGCATCCTTAGGAGTTTCTGTATAGTCCTCAAATGTTTCATAATTTGCTTCGCAAACAAGACAGTTCAGCTTTGCTGTATCCAGACTATCATTCCTTTGGGAATACTCAAAGCCTTTTAAAATTATAGAGGTTTTGGTGTTGGTTTTGTTTTGGGTTGTTGGTTGTGGTTTTTTTTTTTTTTTTCTGGGGCAGTCTAAGGAAATCCCAGGAGTGAAGTTGCCATCTGTCCTCTATATTAAAAGAATCTTTTATATTATATACCTGATGTTCTTGTCCCAGAGATAAATGTTGATAATTAAAAGAACAGCATTTGTCCTTATTCTGAATTAAAAATTCTTTCTTGCAAACTTATGTTACAAAACTTATGAACAATTTTCAGGTTCTTTAAGCTCCTATTTCCTAGTCTGTCCTTTTTTCTCATTACAGAGTTTTGATAAGTATTGGCAAGTAAATAGAATAGTTTATTAATCTAAGCCTGTGCATGTATGTTTTAAGGAAGGCTTCAGCAATGCTTAATACAGTTGAGTTGTAGATAAATTGTTGTTAGTGGTAACTCTGTCCTGTAGAGAAGAGGGAAAGCCATGGGTTGAGAAAGAGATTTACACAAGCCATGCACTTATTTTGGGAATGTTTCTTCCATATTAATCGAAAGTTAGGGACTCCACCTCCCCCGTCAAGAAAGGAACCTCCTTCATTGTATGAACTTCCTTCCCTAGCACACGTTTGCCCAGGAACAATTCTGCATCTTTACACTTCAGCTGTAGCTCATTAGTGTCCATAGTTGCTCCCAGTGGTGCCTCCTTTCAGAGCATCGTGGTGCATGCATGGCCTGAATACCAAGTACTTCTATTATCACACTCGTGCAAGTCAAGATTAATAATTTTTAAGTAGCAGCCTTGTTTGTTGTTTTAATGTCCTCTCCATTTGTGGCTTTAAGACAATAATGTAAAGAATATGTCTATCAATGAGGAAAGTGGGGGAAGAAGAATGCTGTGAAGTTTCTGTAATAATCTGTTGTGCTGCTCTCTTTCCCCCATGGTGAGCAGCACCATGCCAGCTCAGACCAAAAACCTTTCCAGCTCAGTGCCACACAGTGAGGGACAATAGCACACAGCAAAAGGGGAAAAAAAAAAAGGGAATAAGTGGGTTTTTTTTCTAGGTATTGATCCAGCCCTGATAATTTGTAGCTAACAGAATTTCTGATGCCAAGTTGGTATCTTTAGTGGTCCTGCATAGATACTTGTTCTCAGTAAATTTATGCAGTAGTTGTTAATTTATGTGGACTTCTAACAGCTTTGCTGTTCTTTTCTGAGCTGTAGCTCTACATATGAAAGATTGTAACCACAGCCCACCCTACTCCCTCCCCACAAAAAACCCCAAACCACCAAACCCAAAAGTTCCACAAAACCAGAAATCCCCCCAAACCAAAAATTCTATCTCCTTGTGCTAGGTTGCTGCTTTTATAAGGAAAGAGTAAAACTTAATTCCCTAGGTAAAGTTTGGGTGTTGGGTTGGATTGTGGTTTTTTTGTTCATTCATGAAATTAAATAATTTTTAACACAGATTCCTTTATGCATCAGTCTTTTTTGTCTTTCTTAATTGCATTGTGTCGTCTTTGAGAAAGGGACCCAAGCTATTTAGTTCTTCATGCTTTGCCACCTAGTCATATCCTAACTTTACCATATTCACATAAATTAGTTCATTTTTCTTCCTAGTTTGAATGTGTTTACTTCTAATCTGTTTAAAAGAGCCTGTGTATTTTTTGTGAAGTGAAATGTCAGACCTAGGATTAGTAATTGTTGTTTTCACAACAGAGTATATGTCTAGTATCTACTATTCAGATGTGAAATTGTGTCATTAAGCATACAAGGTGGAACTGAAGTCAGATCAGAGTTTATCTATCTGCCTTACGTAAAAGAACGAGGACACTTACGATCTCTTTGCTAGGCAGAATACTGTGGTGATATATCAGCGCACATGTAAGGGAACTTCACAAGTATCTGTTCTAAACTGAGGTTATATGCTGCCTGCCATACCTTGGATACAGAAAAAATGCAGAGTTAAATTCAGGACCTGTGCTAGCAAGACTCCTCCTTATAAACAGGCCACTGAAGAATTATATAGAACTTTATATCAATATTTAGTTCAGAAGGCTTGTTTGCAACAGTGATGATCATTTCATTTTAGTGCCACAACATCAGCAATCAGAATTATGATGACTCCCAAAAACTTTTCCTGTGCAGCAGTTCTGTATATTTGTCATAAATCAGTCTCTTGTTAAGATAGCAACTGTTCTTAAGTTTTAGTTACTAAAGATTTTCTTTCACTATTTTTTTAAAACTATATGTTAAAAATGTTAGTGCTCTGTAATGCATGGAAATGTATTAACATTCATTGTTGCTTTCTTATTTGCTATATGTAGTCAGTTACTAAATTTTTAGGTAATCACTTTGTTTTACATGAAGATAAAATACTTTGCATGGTCTTTAATGGCATAATATTAGGCAAATGTATGCTTTATACAGATCCAGCTATTCCACCTTTTACTCATTTAATTCCCATAGAGGATTCCTGCTTAGCAATTTGGGTGCAGTGAGTTTCCTGCTGATGTTATGCATACAGGAGACATGTATTTTAGGTGGTGAAAAGTGGCTTAATTCCATCTTTGTTCTTCAGCTCCTTAAGTTACTTGTTCAATTTCTGATATCAAGTTTTGGTTTAGTGTATGTGAGGTGGCAGTGCCTAATTGATGAATGACCTTCCAGAGCATATACAGAATTGTTAGTCTCTTCTTACTTGCAGATTTTCTTTAATACAATATGCATCTATTTGATGTTATAATCTGTATGATTATTGAAAACTTAATTTAAAAAAAAAAAAATCCTGTTCCCCAACAGCTTCTAATGCACCAGGTTTTTGTTACCTTAACATTTTTCTTTCATTAATATTGATTAAACTGTAAAGGGTTTCATTGCTGTTAATAGGGGGCACACTTTAAATTTTAGATCATTAACATTTAAATAGATTTTAATTGTTACATTTAACAAATTTATGCAGGTAAAGATTCAATTTCTTCAATTCATTTACATGTTCAGAGATTTTTCGCTAGGGCTATTCTCATAAAACTTTAAGGGTCCCAGAAGGTTCTCTTTATACTTACATTCTTTGCATTTTATCCTTGCTACTCTCTCCATATTATGTCTCCATGTGCTACGTAATAAAATAACATTTCTTTTAGGTGGAGGTTTGTTTCAACAGATTTATATAAAAAGAATCAAGTGAAATTTATGTATATGAGTGAATTCTAAATTTTACAAGTTTCAGACTTGATCGTGTTCTCCATTATGCCATACATGGGGAAAAAGAAGTACCTGCTTGTTTGATGTAGCATGCAAATCAGTCAAAGAAACAATTCCTGTGGCTCCTTTTCCATCCCCTCAAGTTCCAGAAATCCAAATGAAAATAGGTAAACTTAGTTTGGTAATAAATTTCAATAGGAAGGGAGACAAATTTCTTCATTTTCTTAGAAGCAGCCAAATCAGCTCATAATTACATAAGTATGCTCCCAGATAAATTACTAGTGAACATTACATGTAACATTTTTTTTTATTTCTAAACGTAACTGTGTGTCTTGAAGTAATTTCCTGAATTACTGAACCCAACATGGAAAAACAGGGACTCAAGGGATAGTAGAAGATGGATCAGTCATTTGAAGTTTTTAAGTTGATCAGAAACTTCCAAAGAGTTGTCAGGGGCATGATGTGAGTTTGCCAGTGGGGTCAAATCAATATACAGCAGTGTTTATTGTGTTGGAAAGCAAAAGTTTAATACATTCCATATGAAGGAACCGGTCACTTGAGGAGATAAGCGGACCAAGAATGGGATGTGGGAGGACAAGGACCTGCTAGAAGACAATATCAAACTGTGGAAGAAAATATGAGATAAATATCAAATTAATCTTAAATGCTCAGACACAAACAGATTTAAAGGACTGTGGGCCCAGCAAGATTAAGGGCAATAAAGGAGAATAAAGGTGCATGGAAATAGTAAAGGTTCTAAAAATTTTCTAGGCAATTATTACACCATTCAGTGGAAGTGATTTCTGTGGACAAAAGGTGGTCCAAGCTGAGGTGATCAGAAAGGAAGTTGATATAAATTTCACACAAATGGATATTTAGTGCATATAAAGGGAATAAAAATGTAAGTAAACACTGAAAAGGAAATTGAGACCTAAAGTACTATATTTTTCTCATGATAATAAAACTTAATATTTTGGGAGGATTTTGCTGAGATGGGGGAAAGAAAGTACTTGAAGATGATAGGAAAGTTCATAGAATTGTTAGTTGACATAAAATATGATCAAAAGGACATACTATTGGAGTATACTGACCATTAATGAACAAAAGCATATACATATCTTGAGTACCTTGTCTTGTGTTATGACACCAGCTTGTGTCAGGGGTGCAGTGTTTTTCCTGGTCGTTATTTATCCTGTCAGATAGTATTGATTTAATTGTGTAGGAGGTACTAGAGAAAAAACCCAGCAGCTCCACTGTGCTGGCACTTACTGATTCAGGGTTACCAGAGTTACTTGAAGAACTGCTGGCTTCAGTTCTGGCAGCATTCAGAAATGTTATTATTGTTTGTGAGGGGCAGAAACTCACTTGAAAGTGTGAAACTCACTTGGAAACTGAAAAAGAATTTAAAGTAATTCTTCACTGTGTCAGTTTCTTGACTTTCTGATAATCAGTGTTTTACCTGACTGCCTCTAAAAAAAGAAGTTGCAGTACTATATATTCATAGAGGAAATAGAGCTAAGTTGGAAAGTGATGTAAATTATCTCACAACATAAATACAATTCAGAACAAAGGATACTTCCCTCCTAGAGACAAGAATAAAAAGTCTTTTTCTTCAGCTTTATTCTGAAGGATTTACTTTTTCATGTTTATGATTCGACGTCTGTCCATTACCAAGTGCAGACGTGATTTTATGCATTTAAGACAGGAGAAGACAATCTGATTTCCAAGAAGGAAAGTCTTTCATATTAAAGCATCACGTTAGTCTTGGGCTTCTAATGTGAAAATAAGAATGTTTGCTGCTGAGGGACTGAGATCTCCCCATGAAATATCTATGAAGGAAATAAATATTTTAAAATGCAAGCACTAAAGTGGTATTGGCACTTCAAAATAGGGTCAGAGGCTGATTCCTCCTTTAGAAGTGTCAGTGTTCTAATGTGACTGCATACACTGAACCTTTCATGATAAAGTAAATACTGTTGATTTTTTTTCCAATGGAAAAAAACCACACAGTTTTTTTTCATTCAGATCACAAGTTTTCTATAAATTGTAATACAGGGCCTCTTGTTATGTGAAAATGGAAGGTTTCATAAAGCTTATTTATTCTATCCAGACCAAACAGAAGAGAACACCAGAATAACATCTGCTTGGCAAGTTAATTCATGTTTCTTTTAATGAAGACAATTTCTGTAAAATGAGCAAAGAATAAACTGTGCTTTTGCAAGATACATGTGTCTTTTTCCAGTTGACTTAGATCTAATACTGAAACATGTAAAAATTTACTTCAGCCTATATGTACTCAGCCTCCAAAGGAGAGGTGTTCAGCATTAGGTACTTGGAAGCCAGGAACTTGTGCAGCCTGCTGTCATCAGCTCTGACTCCTCTTTGTTCTAGGTAGCATAAAGGATGCAGAAGGAGACCAAACCTTTGCTTCAAAAAACTGCTTGCACTTAATGTTGATGTTATTTGATCTTTGTAAGACAGCCTGATAATAAATAATAGGGCTTTCCATTAATCCTATTTCCTTCTGCTGTACAGCAGCAACAGGGAGTATTCAGATCTGCTTCCTGGCTTTGCATATTCCCCCAAAATTAGTTTGTGCCTTAAAGCACGTGTTTTTGTTTCAACTTTTGGTTTCAAGGTCATATTTTTGTACAGAATTAAATTGTTTATTATTCATTAAGTAATTGTCTGTAAGTATTAAACTGGTCATGTCTGGATGCATAAAAGCAAGAGAAGAGTAGACTATTAATAAAGTAGAATGAAAGAGTATAGATATTGAAGGCCCTAACTGGGAATTTCACTTGAGTCCTGAGCTCGACACATACTCAGTACCTGTAATTAAATGCTGAGCAATCTGAACTTCTGTTGACCTTGGAGCTGAAGTTGTTTCAAACGTGTCTCTTATCATTTTAACAACCCCGAAGTTTCTCTTGCAAATTACATATGGTTTTGGGTAACTGGGAAGGTTAAATAGGTTGTGCTTTTACTTACTTACCTTGTCCTGCACTCAAACTGCTGGCAGATGAAACACATGTTCAGTTGTGTTACTCCTTAGAGTTTGCTCTAGTTCAAGACTAAGATCACAAAGAGGACAAGGGGTGGTTTAGCAGGGAGTGGCCACTCAGGTCAGTCTGGTTACATTGCTGCTGCTTGCAGTGTCAGCAGAGCAAGCTCGCAGACAAAGGCAATTCCCAGGTGGCATTTGGGTGTTTGGGTTAGATGTTGGGAAGAGATTCTTCCCCGTGAGGGGCATGAGGCAGTGGAACAGATACCCAGAGAAGCTGTGGCTGCCCTGTCCCTGGAGGTGCTCAAGGCCAGGTTAGATGGGACTTTGAACAACCTGGTCTAGGGGAAGGTTGCAGGGGGTTGGAACAAGATGATGCTTAATGTCACTTCCCACCCAAAGCATTCTATGATTCTGTGATTTTATTACTATTCTGAACTGTTTCTTTAATATAAAAATAATTTGTTAGAAAAAACAAGGGCCTGCTTTTGCATGTTCCTACAAAGCTCTGCTTATCAGCTTGTTGAACCTTTGTTAGTTAGAAATACATAGAAATGTAACAGGATACAAAGAACAGTCGCTAGCAAAGTGTAGATGTACACACAAAACCTACATAAGAGCTTCTTCATGGCAGTTGGTATAAATTTCATAATCTTATTATCCACCTACACAAGACTGAACAAGGGCCTTGGATAGAAAAGCATGCTGATGGCAAACTGTATAAAAGTGTGAACAAATAAGGTAGTTAAAAGATAGGTTTTATTGCAGATAAAAATGTATGATTGCTTTTCCCCTCAAATGGTACTCCAAAAGAAGTCACAGCTTCAATGCAATGTAAATATTTTGATACAAAACGTTACCATTATCTTAAGTTCCTGAGAGTGACAGTAGGAATACAGAATGCTGTATTTATATTTCTTTTTCAAGACTATCACACATGTGCTTAGATGTGCCTTACCAATGCAAGTCACCCCTTTGTGTCCAGGCTTTGAAATTTTAGCCCTTTCTAGTAAATAAGTTTGAATGAAAATTAGATTTATTTTCCCTTCATTAAATAATCAAGGAGAGTTGATTCTAGTCTTTCCACTGCACTCACCATATTATTATTAGTCCCTCAGATTTATCTTTAGTGAATTTATGTTTGCATACATAGAAATGTGTTCTGAAGACTGCAATTCTCTTAAAAAAAGCACACTCAGGTTGAATGCTAGGATGTGATTTCTGAGTCCAGCCAGTTCAGACAAGTCTGCCTAAAACTATAATCAAGTTGAACGTATTGCATTGATATTCTAATTTCCAATTTGGGATTTTGCTATATAAACTCTAGTAGACTATGTCTAATCTTTATGAGACCCAAAGTCTGTATAAACTCCCTGAATTTTCCTCCATGTGTCTCTGCTAAACTGGGATGTGTCTTCTTGCTGAGTTGTAGAGACATTAAATTACTGAGTAAATCAATACAGTGCTGTTAAGTCACTGTATCTTTTTCAAAGACCAGCTCAAATTTTGTGTGCTGTAGCTTTGATCCCTTTCATTTAATTGTAAGAACACTTGTTATTATAGTAACTGTTGTTTGTATGTTATTTTAGCTTTTTACTTAAGTAGCTATTTAGCAATTTAAATGGAAATGTAATTGGGTTACATCTGTTTTACATGCATGTAATACCACGCAGATGTAAACTTATATTAAAACCATATTTTCTTTTTGGCAAAAAGACATAAAAATAGAATTGTAGTAATCGTGCAATTCATCTTTTTTTTTTTTTTTTTAGTGTACACAAGATGTATTCCAGTGTTTATGTTGTGATGGTAACAGCCCTTTCTATTTTTATGAGAGCTAACTGGTATAGCTGTACAAGGACAAGTACACTGTTATGCTGGTGTAAATCCAAAGGAACTCCATTGAAGTTAGTTAAAATTCCTTACCAAACTTATCAGTTTCAATAACTGGCTCTTTTCAGAGCCACATTCCACTCTAAGGATCTCCACTGAAATAAGTAATCTTTGTGAGGCTACACAGTTATGAGTGACACTGATATTTGGCTTCCAATAGTTTTATTTTAAAGAACGATGAACTTCTTGTTGGCTGATCTTACAAAGTGCTGGGTGCCCTCAGCTATGGCTGATTTTGATAGGGTTGTTTTCTATGCTATGGAAAGAGAGATAAGAGAGATGGATTCAGTTCCAGCTTTCTCTCTGCTGTTGTATAGGTACTTAGGGAAGGTACTTAATGTCTCTGTGCTGCTGTAATCATAACACAGAATTCCTCCTGCCCTATTTGTCCTGTCCTTTTTTTTTTTTTTTTTTTAAACTTTAGGTTCTTCATAGCTGATTACTATTCTTTGTTTATATAGTGTCTAGTACAATGTCAGGATTGTGAGTAGTGTCCATTGGTACAGGTGTAAGTCCCAAATTATACACAGGAATGAATTAGGATACCTGTGATTCTGTGGTTATACATATGGTAAGTACATGGGATGGTAATATTAACAGCATGAAGAAAAGAAACACAGAGGTTTTTTTAAGTATTGTCAGGTAGGAATGGAAGCTGGAATGCTCCACATATTTCCCCTTCCTTTCTGCATGGAAATATTTTTTTCCCCTTCCCTGTGGACTGGGCTGTGAAGCACTTGCCCTCGAGTTGAGATAATGATTTATAGGAATAGATAAATATATAGATGTATAAATATACATAGAGAGATGTATATATGCAGATGTATAAATATCTGTCTAGGGAGATGTATATATACATTTTTAAAACCTCTTGAGTTTTAAGAATTTTTTGTGGCCCAAAGCCATGCTCTCAGAACTGTCTCAGTTTTCAGACTGCTGGTGCCAAGGACCCTCAGCTCCTTCTGCTGGGGATAACTCTGCTCTCTGCACCTCTCATGGTATTTGCAGACTGGGTAAACTCTGCACAGAATGATTCAGTGTTAACTCACATGGTGACTGCCTGTATGATTTATGGAGACTTTTGATAGGAACTTACTATGTACAGTGGATTCTTTCTATTTCTGTCTCGTCCTGCACAGCCGTAACTCCATTTATTCCATGTAAAAAGTAACTGTCTGTACTTGGCAAGGAAAGCCATCTCAGAGATGTTCTGGAGAGGCTGAGAACTTCTAAATGCTTTGTCCTGGACCCACAGCTGGTCCACCCATCCAACTCAAGCATTCTTTTTATTCAATGAGACAGAACATGTCCCTAACCTGCCCTGTTATGCCAGTGTGATGTAATGCTTATGATAAATAAAAATCCTTGTAGTTGTGAGTTAAAGTTAACTTTGATTACTGACACCTCTAGTTGACTAAGACAGATATCTGATAATTAGAATTTTTTAAATAGTCTAACAAAAATACTGAATATATTTTAAGTTCAGTGTATTGAGTGGAGGGGGAGAACATAGTTACATGATCAATAACAATTATTAAAGCACTTGATGTGGCATGTAACATCTTTCCCTTTATGCTATGACAGCTTCCTTTGCTGCAGAGGTAAATAAGTGTCTGTTACAACTGCCAGAGTGGGAAAAGAGCACTGAAACTTGGACTCAGTATCTGATCATGTTTCACTAACTGAACAAGATTGATTTATTGTGTTACATCAGGGTTAGATGGACCTAGTACTGTTTCACCACATGCTATTTCATTCCCTTGTCTACTAAGTATGCAAGTACAAACAGCTTTAACACTATTCTTTACCTAGAAACAAGCCTGAGGCTTCATCCAAATACTTTTAACATATGAAAATTGAGCTGCTTTGAACTTGTATGTTTTTGATAACTGCTTGGTATGCTTCCTGGAGGATCACCTGTAGGCTTTTCTTTCCAAATCCTAATCCCTTTGATTAAGTGCCAGGACAGATAGCTCTCATTGAATAACGCCAGTCTCATAATTCTTCCTTCATTCAGAGTTGAAAGGGAGCTGCTCAAGCTTCAATAGGTAAATCCTCAGATTTAGTTAAAGTAATTCAGACACTTAGAAACTGAAATTGTTTTGTTCTGAAACAGGGTTCAGATGGGCTACTGAACATTTACATACCACTTGCTGCCAGAAGCTGTAGGATGAAAAAAAAAAAACCAAAACAAAACAAATTTTTTAGCAAGAAGGATTAAGAGTAGGCAAACTTTGAGAACCAGACATTAAAGACAACCTGGCATGGAAATTTAAGCCCAGAAATAGGAACAGTTACTTTGCTTGATTGCTCTTGTGGTTTTTTTGCTGCAAGATCAGACTGTGGTGCTGGGCTAAACATTCCATTCCTTCCTTGGCCCTTCTTGTTAGAAACTACCAAAATAGGGAGTAAGTGGGGAGGGAAAAAAATTCTTAGTCTTTTTATCTTTACAAGTATGCCTGCTGGGAACAAACCTGAGCCAGTTAAAGATTCTTCTCTTTAAAAGCGTTTGTGGCAGACGAGTATGACGGGAATTAGAACTAAACCTGTTAGCTGCTGATATCTGGGGGAAATAGAGCTATCTATTGCACATACAGTTTTGCTCACGTCAGTTTGCCTATGTGCATAATGAAGCAGTTTACTCTGTGGAGGACTTGCTGTTCACCTAGGAAATGAGAATATTTCCACATGAATAATTTGCCTTGGTTAATTCTAGTACAGCCAGAAATGGAGCAGAACAATTAGAGAAACGACATTCAGTTCATGTGATACAGATTTTCGTAGCTCCTTCAGCCTGAAAATTTGTTATATTTAGCAGAATGCAATCCACCAAAATAGTACATGAAACTGAGTTTTGTGCCACTGTACTAAAGAACTGCCCACTCTGTGAACAAGAGATGGAGCTTCCGTGGCTGTAACCAGGTTCTAGTTAAACTTGAACAAAACCATTGGGTGACTGTGCACCTTGTTAGCATTAGACTTTCGGTCAAATCCTTTTCCCGATTTGCTACCAGATTGTTCCAAAATATTCATATACAGTCATTTACTCTTGTAGGTTAAAAAAAAAAGATAAATTCTTATAGTGCCTCCCTTATTTGTTGTTGTCATGGCAGGCCGTAGTGTTATTTCTGCAGCTCTTTGGCAGGTGAGACTGTGAGCCATTTGGAGATGTGGCTTTACCATGAAAACAAGCCAGCACTGGAAGTTTAGACCTTAAACACTACAAGATTAGATTAAAAATTAGGAAATATGTAAAGAAAGCCAGCCCCACAAGGCTGGGGTAGTTCTGACTGCTCCGATTGCTTTACATTGTGACAGTAAAGTTCAACTTGATTTTTTTTCTTTTAAGAATACTGGGTTTTTTTCAAAACATATCCCCATATCAAAAGATTTGTAATTGAGTTGCAGCTCAGCTACATCAATACACTTAAGTCTGGAAAAAGAATGGAATGGTATCTAGCTGCAACTAATAAGCAAAAGCAAGTAGGCAGGAATACATGAGCTAGAATTTATAAGGACACAAGTGCTAATTTCTTTGATCTAGAAAATAATTACATAGGGTAGAGGATTAGAGTTTGTCTTTCCTGGGAGATCTTGCTGCAAACAGCAGAGCAATGCTATGGTCTCAAATCAGTACCGACTCAGCATTACATCCAGACAAGTTCATCTCAGTCTAATATCATGAGGTTTTTAAAGTTCTTAGGTCTAGCTTATTATTTTATTTCTTAACTAATTTAATAAATGAATCCGGTAGATATTAGAACTCTTATTAGGGCAATGACAACTTGAGGGTTCTGGTTAATAAGATAAAGTAGTTTGGTTAAATAAACTTTGAAGCAGAAAGCCTGAAGGCCTCTTGTTATTACCTCATTAACAAGAAATGCCATTAAGTTATTATCCTGTAATGGTTCTCCTCCTTATCACTCTTGCATTCTGATCAACAGGGATATTTAATGAAATAGCAATAAATTTTAAGAAATTACATGTACCCAAGCAAGACTATAAACTAAAAATGGAAATAGAAAGATATAACTTTTGAACACACACTTTTGAAATGGGGAAAGATTCTGCATGTTCTTACGACAAAGCTTTGGAATGAAAGCAAAAGTTTATGACACAATTTATGAGACCTGTAAATCTGAAAGCTTAGCTGTAGTTTTTAATTTTTATTTTGCCTCCATAACTATTTTTATACCCACTTTATAGTTGACTGGTCCAAATAAGTTCTGCTAGGAGTCTATGCCCCATTAGTCTTCTATAATAAAATGTGAACCTGGCTAAAATAAAACATGATGCCTTAATAGCAATTAAGAATGGTCTTTTGTAGATAACTGTAACATGAAATACAATCACTGTTTTTATTAATGGATTTGGGGAAAGCAGCTCAGTGATTTATAGCACAGAAAAAAGGGTTATTTTACATTTTTCTTTCTTTTATTTTATGTCTCACTCTTCAGAAAACCTTTTAAGACCCCTGAAATAATCAAAATCTGTGTTTCAGATGTTTATCATATTAATGTGAGCCTTGGTATCAGTTTTATTTAGGCAGTGCTATGATGTCAGCTAAGAAGGTGTCCCTTTTTGATGTTACTCCATTCCAAAAAGTGTTGGTTTTGAAAGAAAATCTTGTTGAATGTTTTATAAGAGTGATAAAATGTAAAAGCTGTGCATTGTACTTATAAAGGCAGGATTTGAAGGATATAGACATAACCTACTGGGCATTGTCTGAACATAAAGCATAGCATTTAATTAACAAATAGTGTCTTAAAAATTATAAACACAGTTGACACATGTGTTTGTAATTGTATAATAATTGTTTCTTTGTGATTATTACATTAAGCTTCTACTAACTTGAAGTCCTCAAGATCTGGAAATAGAGTCAGCACTGTTAAACTTGGAGATGTTCTTATGTTTGGAACATTTAGAAAACTTCTACTTGTATTTACATTGTACTAAGTATGCTGTTTGCAAGCCAAAAGTGTAAATTCGCCACCATTGTGAATGGGGAGAGAAGGATAGAGAAGGAGGAAGGTGTAAAATGGACAGTGTCTTTTCTTCTCTCCTTGAGACCATAAAAGGTGCCAGTGCTCTGTGGGCCCCCTTGGAGGGCCTGGTGTCCCAAAGCCCTGGCAGCCCCTTCTGGGTTCCTGCTGACAAGCTGGGTAGCTGGAGGGCTGTCACACGCTCTCCTTTATATCTCAGTCTGCATCTGCGGGGACTTGCAAAGTCTTGAGGCAGCGCAATCTTGGTTACACAGAATTAGGAGCACATTTTCTAGACTTTGTACTAGTGTACTGTATCTGAAATAAGAAATTGATTATTATGTGCTAGTAAGTGTTTGAATAAAGGCAGCTCATTTTGTCTGTGAAACCTCTTTTTCCACAGCAGAGCTGAGTGTAGCTTTAAAAGCTGTCAGCATAGAAAGAGAAGGGCCGCAGCAATATTCCTCACGAGGTGACTGCTGGCATTTAGCACACGCAGGACCAAAGTAGGATGTGCCTTGTAAAGAAGGGAGTATACACTCCTATAGGCTGGGTAAGTCTAAATTCTAACTGATGAAACTGAACAAATTTCATGTCTGATATCAACATTTGAAAAAGCAGTAAAAATCACATTAGCTAAACTTGTCTTCAACTAAATATATATACAGTGTTTATGTAGATATGTGTGTGTGCATATATATGTGTATTTTATACATCTGTATTTGGGGGGAATGGGTGTTTTAGTGTACAAGAGGCTCTTTATGCTTCTGAAGGGTAGCAAGGATATGATCACTGGCCTTATTGTACTCTTTTTTTCACCTGCCTTAAGAAAGAGCAAGTTTTAAATGAAGTTTCTTTTACAGGAAATTCTGCTTCCACAACTGTAGAAATACATGATAAAAATCAATAGCCTTATGCTTCTGCATTTGTAATAAAGTGTAGTTGCAAATGAAGCAATTTATTTGATTTGTAAGTACATTCACAAATGTTTTGACAGCCTTCTAGTTTACACTGCAAATTGTGTGGTAGCAGTGACTTCTGGGGTTAAACCTCCTGGCCCAAAACCAAGGGTGGCCTTAACTGTCTTTGAATGCTTGGCCCAAAGTATTATTTGGTAGGGACAAATAGTAGCTGACATACACTGTGCTAGTAATATCCTCTGTCTGCTGTAACAAGATCCTTCCCCAGCCAGTGCAGTGCCCTATTTTTGGAATGTGCTGGCTGGCAGTACAAAGTGGGCAGTTAGTCACCTTGAGTTCCACCCGCCTGACTTTCACTCCCCAGGCTCTCAGCTCCTTGCTCAGTGCTGGCTGGTGTTGGCACAGGCCTTGAGTCAGTCAAAATTCTGTTCATTCTTCAAGATAAGATCTGAAATAAATGTGCCTTTTGAAAACTTGTGTGGTTGCCATAGCCATAGGAATGTAGCCTTCATTTAAAATCAGCAGCACATCAGAGTCACTGTCTGTGTCTTTCAGAAAATGTTTTGTGGGGTTATCCAGAGATTCAGAGTCTAGAGAATGAGGAGGACGTGCATTTCCTTAGCTTAGCCTACTTCAGAAAGGTAGCAAAGAAATGTTAGACTAAACCAAGAAGACTGAAAGAAACTGATGTAAAAGTGATAGGATTGTGCACTGAACTCATCTATGACAGGTCTAAATGTGCCATGGAAAGTCAAATGGAGCTAGAGGGTAAAGTAGCCCGCGAAAAAGACTGCATTGAGACTCAGCAATCCACCAGTGCAAATCCATTTGCCCCAAATGCACCTCCGGAAGAGGCAAGGGAACACAGGGTTCTGTAGGAACACAGAGGTTGTTACATTGTGCTGCAGCATCTGAGGTAGTTTGGTAATGCAGAACTCAGGTCTGTCTAGCAAATCTGAGTATAATGGCATTCATGTAGATGATAGAACGATCCCCACCAAATTCACACTGGGATGTAAAATTTAAGGAAAAATATTTCCCTTAGCATCATACCACAAGAGCAGGAGTGTACTGTGCTACTCATTTACAAAGATTATATGTTAGGTATTTTTCTAATCTCTTCTTGGCTCTGAATTGAAATGGATGATAATTGTCATTTTGCTATAGCACTTTTATAAGTGTTAATGTAATAGTTCTAGTCAGTTTTCACTTCTAGTGTCAACATGGCCGATTTCTAAGAGTTTGTCCATGGTTTGTGAAAATGTACTTTCATGTGATCTTATTGCAACAGTCAACACGGTTGGGAGATCTGCAGGATAATTTAATTATCACTATCTTTTTCACATTAAAGCAATTAAACACAACTTGAAGAACAAGTCCAACAGTTAAATATGCTCATACAGGCTAAAAAGAATTCTCGAAGATAAATAGTTAATATTTGGAGACAGGAGTGGCTGTGGCTGAAGGGTGTGTGAGTGCTGTAAGTTACTGCTTATCACAGAGGACCACTTTTTTCTTCTGTCTTTTTCTCTTTGCTAAGATAGTTATTAAATAGTTTATATAAATGCAATAATTAGTCTTTTTTTAACATTTAGTATTTTAAAACACTTCAGCCATTCAGCTACTTGGATGTCTGTGAGAACATTGCTATTAACAACAGCAGGGGCTGGGATTTCATTCAGGAATTTTATAGAGGTTTTGCTTGTAGCAGGTGCAGAGCTTCAGATACTGTCCAGAATCATGAGAGAGTGTGTGTATCACATCTCAGAGCAAGTGACTAATAATCTTTTTGAAAATTAGATGCATGCTAGAAATCAATTATGTAGAAATGGGTGTTGGGACTGTTCAAGTTTGGAATTCAGATTCTAGATACTTGGTTTCATTGTTTTCCCTTCATGCACATACCTAGCCAATACCAGCTAGTTATTGTGTTTATGACGCAGTTCATGAAGTGCCTGTTCACAAATTAGTCAACAAAACCTGTCATCACTACTTTGCATTCTGGGCATTTTCTGTTGACGTTTAAATTATTTTGTATATTCTGATGTGTATTTATTATAGTATCCCAGAATTATTTTTTCAAGATAACAAAAGGAAATAGAGGAGCATAGGTAGAAATGATATTACGATGTAGAATCAGTAAATATATTTGTATATATTCATTGAGTTCAGTTGTATTTTAAATTCTGTTGCTGTGAGGTATTCTGAACTGAAAAAAAAGTTTTTTGCTCCTTATGGGCAGATAATAGGTAAGTAAAGCTTAGT
This sequence comes from Picathartes gymnocephalus, assembly GCA_013390045.1. Taxonomy (NCBI): domain Eukaryota; kingdom Metazoa; phylum Chordata; class Aves; order Passeriformes; family Picathartidae; genus Picathartes; species Picathartes gymnocephalus. The sequence continues at coordinate 3,006 of WEKY01025036.1, read as the reverse complement.
TTAATTTTGATTTATAGGGCTGATCATTGATATTCAACATTGATGCACAGTAAGACATGCCTTCAACTCCCTTTGTGTACAACAGATCTCCAATTAACTTTGTGCTAATTTGCACATATGCAACAGCTTCATTTTCAGCCTACTATGTTTCCACTCAAATCTCTACCTACAACTGTTGCCTGTGGTGGGATGCTGTTTTCAATGTTTGCAGGTATAGAGTACTTGGGTTAAAGCTTAATTATTAAAATAACGGCTTATAAGAGACCTATACTTTTATATAGAAAACTGAAAATATACATTTTCCTATCCACTTAATTGTTGAATAAAAGAAGCACAAAAATACTTCTTAATCAATTTCTTTCAAGTCTTTGTGTTCTTTGCTAGGAAATCGTTTTGCTTTTTCATAATTCACAGAAGTTACCTTGTGCTTGTATGTGGTAGTGTGTGTGACACTCAGTTCTGCACTGCTTGTACTGAGACACCTAATGTTGTTTATGTTGTCCTCTTAAATATCATAAGTGATATGAAATATGCACTTAGGGCTTTCATAGAGAGAGAAATACTTCCTTAAAATTTAGTTTACACAGGTTTGGGATGAAACAACCCACAGAGCAATTGCTGAGATCGCATACACAGACATAGTGCTTTCTGTAATTTTTAATTCCTTTTTAAATTATAGACTAGAAGTTGTTTGATGTCTTGAAAAGGGCTGAGTCTTTCTGTGGTTCGTGCTCTGGTTTGGAGGCTCTGGCTGAAATTTCATAGTCCTTTCAGGAGTTCCCTCAGTGAGTTTGGAGGAGTCTCTTCATGAAATGTGAGAAAGCACTAGTTAGCTCACTGTGCAGAGCAGCTTGTACAGACAGGAGAGTGGATGTCTCCAGCCTCCATGCATAAGGTATACTTAAAATCACATTTACTTACAAGCTAAATGGCATGTTTGCACTACACTAACACACTGTGTTTAACGGTTGCTGGAAACACCACTGATAATCAAAGGATTTTTAGTGAGATGTGTTAGTGCATTGAGGCTGGGTTAAGGTACTCAGAGTATGAGCATTCTTTCAGCAGGAGATATTACACTTGTGTTCCTTCATTTAAGGCCAAATGTCAGATCATCTTTCAGTAATGCTAGATATTTTCTTTTTTTTTTTTTACTAAGGTAGATAATGTTGTGACAGTATTTCAATGCTGTTATTCCCATAAATTACATATCAAATGAAAATATTTCAAGAGTATCAACTGTTTACTGTAAAGATGTATTTCCTCTGCTTACCTGAATCCTCCTATTTCCCTTGCAAAAATTTCTATGAAAGTCTGTAAAATCATTTTGTGTGTTGTCTGTAGAGTATAAAGAAAAGAAGTACACAGAAGAGGGGGATAAAAGAGCATTTCAATTACGTGATAAATAGAAATGCTTATGTCCTTTTTGTAAAAAAAAAAAAAATCAGCTCTGTATATTTCAGAGTATATTACTAGGGTAGCACGCTGAGAGGTTTCCTTCACAAGGGTCAATTTAATCTTTGTGTTTTGTTGGACACTGCCTACACTGGGTCTGAAAGCTGGTTTTTTTGAGAATATATTGCTTTGAGCCAGATGAAAAGGGTACTGAGAATGCAATAATATTTGTAAAATGGAGTTCTTGGGAGCACTGCGTTATCCCTGCTTGTGAACTTTTAGTAGTTTGATTTTCTATCAGAATAAACAAGAGCTGGGAGATGACCAGGTCCTACTGATTATGTGCAAACTTTATCACTTAGCTATTACCATCTGAAGTCTTGTGTAAACAGCTGGACCGCAGGGGACGCTCTCTAAATTGCGAGGTCTTCCCGGTTTGCTACCACAGAACGCTGACTGCAAGTCAATCTTTGGCAGCTCGTGTTAAAACAGACCCACTCCCTGTGTTAGGTCATCTATGGGAGATACATCTCTCTTCTAATCAAATTAGGCTTTTTCTGGGCATCTGCTTTTTATCGTCAGGATTCTTCAACTGCTAGCACTCATTACCATGAACAAAGTTGTCTTACTGGAGGACTAAGTAGCTGCATATGGGTTTCCTATGCTTCGGACATGAATTTCCATGCTGCATCTTTGTGCCTTTGAGGAAAGGGGCATTTTGTTGATCTGCTTGGGCTTGTGTTTGCATAATTACTGCAGATGCTTTGAAGAAATGAAAACTTGCTTGAGTGAAATTGTGAAGTTAAGGAGACTTCTTTGCCTCAATTGTAAAATTTATTGTGAGAACTATCTGCTAAAAGGGCTGAGCAGGAGTGGCTGAGAAAGCTACAAGAAAGCTTTTTTTGTTTGTTTGTTCTCTGCAGGTCCTGTTGAAAAGGTATTAGAACAAAAAATATGTAGAGAAGTAAGGGTCTGTGTTGTTCTTAATAAAGGCAAGTTTAAATATGTTATATAGAAGTTAGAGTAAGTAAAAAGAAAATCTGTGTAAGGAAATGAATAAACACTGACATTTGTATTTGTATTAGTCTGCTTTAAAATAACTATATGAAAATCAACTTGAGGCCGTACAGGCATCTTAAGATCGATGAAACCCAATACTGAAGCAGCACACTTGTTTATAGCTCAAGTGCTAAAGTCAGATGGCTGAAGGAGTTAAACACCTGGAGCAAGGCTGCCAGCCTGCTAAGCTGGCTTTTGGCAGCAGTGGCAGCGTGCAGAGAGAGTTTTCCCTTCATTATGGTTCACTGGCTAATTCATTCAAAGCCGAGAAACCAATTGAGAGTTGAAAATGCAGGAAAGCTTCTTTTCCTGTTCTAGCCTTTATATATATTGATATGTAAGAGGACTTGAGCTGCAGGTTTTAAATGCTTGCTAGACATGAAAGTCAAAAATAAAAGAATTCGTTTTTTTCATAATATATTCAATACACTAAGTTTTATTTTAATTAAAAAACAACTGTTCAAGAAATTATCATCTGGTACATTTTAAATTTTTCCTAAAGGTAGACCTAAATAATATTTTTTATCACTTTTATATATTTATTATAAATAT
>WEKY01025035.1:108733-152643 GCA_013390045.1 Picathartes gymnocephalus | reverse complement strand
AAGGGCTGTGGGTGTGCCTGGGTCAGGAGCAAATGGTCAGGGCTTATCTTCTGGTTTGAGGCTAGGTCTGGAAACACACAACATTCCAAAGCAGACTAATTATTTCCTCCCCTTTGACACTTGTCCAGGTTCTCTGCATACTGCCATGTCTGTGGATACACCGCTATGCCATAGGGGCTTTCCGTGTGGGCTTTGAGGCTTTCCTTCAAGTAGCAGTAAATTCAATTTTCATCTTACAGACCTCTATTGCTGCTGGTTTAGCTAATGGACATGACCTCCCTATGAAATCAGTTTTTAAACAAAAGGTAAACTTTGAACCTTGGACTACAGCTAAAAGATAACAGAGATGCACACTAGATCAATACTTGGCAAATATTAGTCGCATGCCATGGGCAGATACATCTCTGCTGTACCTCTGCATGCTTTAGTGTGCTGGTGCAGCATAGCTCTTTAGTTTTAAGGAGTTCTTTAAAGAACACAACTATTAAATAGTCTCTAGCTGCTTCAAAGTGGGGTAACAGAGTTCAGGGAACTGAGGGCCACCTGTTCCCACAAGTGACAACATTTTCCCTACCATGCCAGTAATTTCCTTTGCCCCAGTGCACTACTTCTGTGAACAACAGCTTTTAAGAAAATTGTCAAGTTTGAAACAGTTCCTCTTCCTCACCAAGCAAGCAGCTGCTTCACTGTCTCCAATTATGTAATAATAATATAAGTACAAATTGTGTTTTCATGTTTCAATGGCTGGGTACAACACACACACTTTTGGACTCAGCATTTCCCGATTGTGCCCATGGGTTAGGAAAAAAAAAAAAAAAGAAAAAAGAAAAAACAGGAGCATTCAATTCCAATTTTCCCCCTTTTATAAAAGACTTTGCTATTTGATAGTGAGGCAGGAAACATCTTTCTGTTGCTCCTTTCTGCCTTAGGTTTGTAACAAGAGCACCAAGTCCATCACAAGAGTTTGCACATCAGCTAATATTCCAGGAGTATGAATCCCCAGGACAAAGGCAGGTGGTGTTACATGCCAGGGAAGCAGCCTCAGAGAAATCAGTGTTCCTCAGGAACAACCCAGATGTGACAGATGCTCCTGCCCTACACGTAGACAGCAGCTCCGTGCCAGGCGCACCCAGAGCGCAGCAGCTGGTGTGCAGTGCAGGGGTCCTGGTAACAACTCCAGCCTGGCAGGCTCCTGGCACAGGAAAGCACTGGCAAGACCTGCAGTGCAGTAAGAAATGCAGCTGCCTTGAGACTGCTTTGGACTCTAAATTTCCAGAGCTGCTGATGTCCTGTTTGGCAAGGACACCCTTCATGGTGAGCTGTCAGCAGCATTGTCATTCCTTCAGCAGCTTTTAGAACCTGGAGAAGTTAATCAGGACTTCAGTGCAGAGACGAACACTGGAGAGAAGAAGAATCACTGCTTCTAAGTGAAACAAAAAAACCCCACCAGAAACAAAACCGTCCCTATTTCCCTAGGACACCATATTTCCTAAGGATTTTGTGCTTTTCTGTCTAGTGTATCTCAAGGCTTGAATGCAGGAGCCAGGAAACTCAGTTCAAAGCCAGTTCCTGAATCTCTGGCCTCTGATGTGTTCACCTCAAGCATGGTTTGGTAAGGCATACCCCCTATATAGTGATACATTTATCATAAACAAATATAGATTTGTGGAGTACACAAATCATCCCAATTCACCTTATTCTTATTACCAAGTCATCATTTGTCATGTGGCAAACAGAGTCTTCTATCAGCATCAGCACAAGTGCCCAGTTTGAGACTCTTCCTTCTGATGATAAAACCCTATTTCCTCCCCAGGCAGTCACTTGGAGCAGTGCACAGCCAGGCCTGGCTCTGACAACACTGATGGAACAGTCCTTCCAAATTTGTTGAACATCACCTTTCAGAGCTTTCATCTGGCACCACGAGAGAAGAAAGGCACCAAGGAAGTGCCACATCCACTCCTGAACTCCTTTCAGCTCAGTAGTAGGGAATCTGCTCATATCAGCAGGGAGAGGGACTGCTGAGGAAACAGCCTAGGAGAGGCACAAGGCACCCCGAGGCCTTCCTACACTTCCTGTGTACACAGAGGGGGCCACCCCAGCCAAGTCAGGACATGTTCCCAGTTTACTTGCATAGCTGTGGAAACTTTTCTGTCAGTAAAGTATAGTTTCAGACATGTAGCACAGCACCAAAATAATTATTAATCTGGTATTGAAAAGAACAGGGCCTTTAGAAAGTGCTGGAAAAAGAAAAAAAAAAGGACTTAATCCAGCAGCCATTACTTCACTGGGTGCTGGATCAGCAAACGCACATAAGCAATACATAGTAACCTTCAGTCAGCTTCCTGGTGTTCTTATGCTCAAACCTTACTATCTAAAGCTGACTTTAAAAAAAACCCAACCACAAAACTCCCAAGACTTCATGCAAATAAAAGCATAACTTTAAATAACACTTTGAAAGCAACGTTAATTCATGCCAGCTTTCAGGAGTTAAATAAAAATGCGGTTGCAAATTAAATAGAAGCTTTTTTAGGTTTGAAATTTTCAGCCGAGTTGAAATATCTTGTCAAATGAATGCATTTCAGGAAAACTTCATTTGATGAAAAATTCCCAGTTTGGGGTCAGCCAGTTCTCACAAACCTGTGGCTGCCACTGCTTGACTTCAAGAGAACTTCATCCCATGCTCCCATGCTCCCAGCAGGTACAGTCATTAATCTTTATGCTTTTCAGCAAAATCCTTTAATTCACACAGTAAGTGCTGCACTAGTACATACTGGGTGAAATCCAGGCCCTGTGGAAACCACCAGGAATTCTCCTGCTAGCAGTCCTGCTGTTCCTGTTGGATTTCCTGCCACTGATGATTGCCCAGTGTTCCACCTATCTAGATCCCTCTGCAAGGCCTCTCGTCCCTTGAGCCCACAGCACCTCCCACTTCAGCATCCTCAGCAAACTCACTCCTGGTGCCTTCCACTCCTGCACCCAGATCCTGGATAACAGCGTTGAACAGCGCAAGCCCTTGGATTGAGAGCCAAGCACTCTGCTGGCAAACCACAGCTCTCCTCTTCCTGTGACACCTAGCTTGGCTTCCAGAGAGCCAAGAGCAGTGTGCCCTGTTCAACCAAGCTGGCAAGCTAACCCCACTGCCTGGCTTCTGCCTGAATGACATTGCCCCTCCTGCACACTTTTCATTCAAACCTGACCAGCACTCAGGGCCCCCTGAGGCAGCTCCTCAGGGGACATGGCCAACTGCTCCCTGGCAGCTTAAACTTTGCTGTCTTGAAATCAAGGGCGACAACTCTGCTATTTGTAACTACACCAAAAAATTTAAACCCAACCATTTCATGATCACTGTGACCAAGACCAGAACTCCTGCCATGAATCCTCTACTCTGCCCCTGTGGCAGAGCACCTTTCCTAGCTGGCTCACTGAGCACTTGTGATAAGAAATTATCCTCAACAAGCTTCAGGAATTTCCGAGACTGCTCATCACAGCAGTATGGCACTCGTGTCTGGTTAAGTTACTCACTGATCCTAAATGAAAACTGGACTTTACGTTCCACTAGCACTCAGGAATGTTCTACTAGCATTTAAGAATTGTGAAACACACAGAATCTTGCCACACGACCACTTAGCTTCAAACATGGCCCCAGAGCATTGTTCACTGACCTGGGTAAAACAGAGCCCTGGCCCACACCCACAGAGGCTTGGGTGGAATGATTAATGTTTAACATGCTCCAGTTCATGTATGTGAAATAGCTCCAACATGCCAGCCATGGGCAGACGGTACCTTAATTCACCAGGCACATTGGGAACACACGAGCTGTGCCACCAGCAGGCACGTGTCACCACACCCACACATCCGTGTCCCTGCCACCCTGGAGCGAGCACAGCCTGGCTTGGCCTGTGGTCAGATCCCACAGTCACAGCCCCTCTCAGCCAGGCCCCAGAGCTCTCCATCCATGTGTCCCCAGCAGCTCCGGGACCCTCCTGTGCCAGGCACTGCACGCACCGCGGGTCCGTGCCAGGGCCCTGCCTTGCCCGGTGCCACCTGGCACAGCCCGTCCCAGGGCACAGAGCAGCCTAGGTGCCAGCCCTGGGAACACCACTCACGGCACAGCCGGAGCCGGGGCAGTCTCCTGGGATCATTCCCCCAGCCCAGTTCCAGGAACGGCCCATCCAGCCCCACGCACAGCTGGAGGATCTGGCAGGGACCAGGGCCTCCCCATCCCATGCCAGAGACAGCTCCATAGCCTGGGCAGTGGGAAAAAGCTCTCACGTAAGTTGGAAAAGTATCAGCTGATATCTGGAGGAAATAACTCACTTTCCACTGGGGATAAAGATTCAGATTTGTATATGTGTTTTGTTTTTTTACAGTCATAATAAACTTCTGAGGAAGAAAACCAAGTTTCCAGGAGTATTCTAGGAACAGCAGGTGAGTTCTAAACTTCAGCTAATACAGAATTAATCCTGCAAGCATTAATTAAAAGTTGGCGTTTTTTCTTGGTAAGCAGAGAGAATAATGTCTGAATCCTTGAATAAGCCTTGGAAGTAAATAATGTTTAAATGACTGCAAATTGCACAGTTTAAGAGCCTTCACTCGGACATGAAATTAAGTAATTTTTTCTTGATCTTGAAATGAGCACATTCTATCTCTATTTAAAAAAATAAAAATTAATTCACCGAGATCACTAAAACAAGAATTGCATGTGTTGAATTGTTTTCCAATACAACAGAAAAATTCCAAGAGGCTGGAAAGTGTTTTGTTTTAGAGCCAGTAGAAAGTTTTAGCTTTTAAAATAAAAACACTCCCAAACACAGCAAGATTATACCAATGATTCAGCAAAAGAGGTGGTCCCATAGAGCATTAAAGGGCTCTACAGTGGCTGTGACATATAACCCCTGGTGGGACTGATACAGATTGATAGAGCAGGTACCTTTGGCCCAAAAAAAATTACTGAAACACCTTAGCAGTATCTCCAAATAAGAATATCAATATATAGATATTTAAAGTGGGCATTTGCTGCAAATCAAACAGAATTTTCCTCCCTTCTCCCTCATTTTGTGTAAAGGTTACTTTTTACTGTTGGATCTCATTTCTCCATTAAAAAAAAAAAAAGAAAAGAAGAAAAAAGAAGAAAATTCACTTAACCAGCAAACTAGTTCCTCTCTCAATCACTGATACTATTAACACTGTAAGACAGTAAGAAATGAAACACAAGAAGGGAATTCTCCAAATAATTTTTCTTTACCTATTCTGATGACAACGTTGTGTAACTGGGAAACCTTGTGAGGTTATTACGTGGTTATAGATTTCAAGCTCTGGTGAGCTGAACTGGTATGTGATTACACAGGCAGGTCGTGCATGCAGTTCCTAGCGGTTAAAGACAGCCAGATGTTTCCTTACAGAGCTAGGCACTCCTCCCCTCCCCACCCAACAAGAACCTGTGTCCTTTTAAGCCCAGCTCAGCCTTGGCCAGCCCCATTTGCCCAGTGACATCTCCACGGTGTGCGGGACAAAAGCGGACATGGAACACCAGGTTAGTGACTGTGTCTGTTTTCACAGCGAGGGAGAGGAGAGGCTGTTCTTTATTCTCTAACGCCAGCAAACGCATGCCCTGGAGCTTTGTGGACAGCCCTTTCACCACAGGAGCATTCACTGCCCAGGGGACAGAGCCAGCAGCCTGTGAGGTCACCCCGGCCCCATTAACCAGGCAAGTGCCACAATCCCCAGGGCAGCACAAAGCTCCACATGGGCCCTGCCCTGGAGCTGCTCTGCCTCAGCCCCCCGAGCACCCTGAAAGCGCCTGGAAACACAGCATGGCCTGCAAGGGCTCCCAGCCCTCCCTCAGCTCCACAGCACACTCTGAGCGCGTGCCTGGTGACACCTGGCACTCTGCAGCCACCCTTCAACCCTGCAGTGACAGAGCTCCAGCCAAGGACTCCCAAACAGGGAGAAGGCGACCTCTTGTCCCAGTTACTGCACTCCAGTGCTCACACTGCTCCTGTTTCTCATACACTGAACCTGCAGATGCTGGTACGAACATCACGTGGGGGTTCTAAAGTGTGGGCACATTAATACCTTAACCTAGTCCATAACACAGTATTTGGGATTACACTTCAGCTAAATACTTTTGGGAGCTCTGTGCCACGGTGCTCAGTGAGAACAGTGCAAACCCACTAATTTCCAAGAGCTGATCTCGAAAAAGCCCTGGAACACAAAACAGGCAGAAGTGTCCAGGATCCAGACACCATCACCCTTGATCATCCAGAGGCTGAAACACGAGGCCACCTCTGATTCACTAACCACACTCTTTTTTATTTCTGTTTTTCTATTTCTAAGCTATCCTCAGAGAGCATGAAGATTCTGGCAGGCAGACGAAAAGTTTTCTGGTGATTTCTTTCTGATCCAGCACATTTCCCACAGATAATCATTCTATAAAGTTCACCAAATCTAATACACACCAAGGCACAACACCACCTATTTTAATTTCCGAGTACAGGAACCTCAGAGTTATTCCATTCCAACCACAAACTAAAAGTCCACTTACTTGTCAGTTTTAAGTTCTTCCAGGTGAGTCAGTCTAGAAGAGCAGTCTCAGGAACTCCAGAGCTGTTGTTATCCAGTAAATTTAATATCCAATGCAATGGGTAAGCTTCTCCAACTTGGCAGAACCAATTTTGAAGCCCTCACCTCACTGCGAATCACTTTAGACTAAAAAACCGTTACAAGATCCCTGAGCCACCCTCACACCTGATCTCTATTAGGACTAATTAACTTCCAACGTGCCTGAACACCTGTGTAATTCTCACGCCTGTTTCTACAGCCTGTACAATAGATGAATAATTCTTCTTTCCATTCTTTTGATACATAATGTTGCATTCCCAGTGCTAGGTCAGGAATTGCCAATGCTCACTTTATTTTGAGCTCAAGATCCATATTTCACCCCCCTGCTGTTTCTGTGTACAGCCTCGCAGCATCTAAGGGGCTCACAGGAGGGATGGGGAGGGACTTGGGACAAGGGACTGGACTCACAGGACACAAGGAATGACTTCCGATTGCCAGAGGGCAGGGCTAGATGGGATATTGGGAAGGAATTCTCAGCTGTGAGGATGGTGAGGCCCTGGCACAGAGTGCCCAGAGAAGCTATGGCTGCCCCATCCCTGGCAGTGTCCCAGGTAAGGTTGCACAAGGCTTGGAGCAATCTGGGAAAGTGGAAGGTATCCCTGCCCATGAGGGTGGAATGAGATGATCTTTAAGGTCCCTTCCCACTCAAACCATTCTGGGATTCTCTAGTTTTGACATGGAAACGTCCCAGTTATCCCTGTGCAACAAGTTCTTGGGCTGCTGCTGACAACTAGCCTCTGCCCACTGGAAGCAAATCCTCTCTGGAGCATTCTCCAGTTACCAATGCTACAAATATTTTCCTTGTGGAAAGAGAGCACTTCAACTCTTTCACAAAAGCTGCTGCCTCACTTTCCTCCCCACTTTAGTCCTTTTTTTTCACTCAAAACTATCTTTGAACACCTAACGATGCCTGGTGCTCAGCACAGGCACCAACCGAAGTAGTTACAGCTACTGAGCAGCCACAGCCTGCTTCTCAAACCTATTGGTTTGGATTACCCACAGGGACAGACTGGGAAAAAATAGCAGCTTCTTTTTCTCTGAGGTCTTGAAATCAGAATTTTGTGAAAAATGCTTCAGTTCAGCACAACCATAGCAAACACGACTGGAATAGCCATGGGAAATGCAATTTCATGCTACACAGGGTGGTAAATGAGTTGGTAAAACAGATTAGACTAAATATGGAATCTGTGTGAAGTTTCCATTTAGGAAGGAAAGTGCCTGCAATGTCACACAAAACACTCAATGGCTCATTCTTTGTTACCTTATCACCACGGTCTCCAAAACATTGCCATCACAGCTGCACTGTTCTTCTGTGTAACTGGTGGATTAGGAACAGATGAATATAGAAAAGAAAAGCCAAGTCCAGCCCATGCCAAGCTGAGTTTAACTGGTCTTATCTTGGCTACTTCTGGGCCCTGACTTTAAGCCCTTCTGGTGGCCAGGCTAGCTGTAGGGAACTCCTCCAGTCACCACTGGGCTAAGGCAGGGTAGAACATCAGCATGGAGTTATAAAACCACTATAAAAACTTTGTCTTCACGATTTTTCAAGGGGCCAAACTGATTTTTTGCTTTTCTCAAAAGAGCCAAACTAGCACCCATGTGAAATGCTGACAGGCATCTCCTGGCACGGGAGCCACACTGGGCCTGCTCCTGGCTATACTGCAGCACTGCAATTAAAACAACTAACAGTTAATTACAGCTGGCTGCAGCATGCCAAGGGCACCAGTGCCCTGTCCACCCTGCCCCAAACTCTACCTCAGACCTCCCCCAGGCCTTGGTGCTGGGGCTAGGCTGATGGAGGGACAGGGGCAGAGTCACCCTCAGCCCCGGGCACAGACTACGCTAGGGACTGGCAGAGTTCAGGTCACCAAAGTGTCTTCAAGTTCTGAGAAGTGGATTTAAACAGGATTTTTACTTGCAGAGACAAACAATAAACTTGCTTATCCTCATGTGTGGCTCAGGGGACACTAGGAGCTGGAAGTGCTCCCTCGAACCCACCCTAGGGCACCCCTCGCACGCTGGTGTGCCCAGGACACCTGTCTGCAGTGCCAGCAGGTTTCCTGGGGAAGGGGAGTTGCCCTGAGGGACTGGTAAATACCAGGTTTTTGTGTTAGCCTTCTGCTTACAGCAAAATTGCTTTAATTCTGCCCACAACTATTTTGCTGGGGAAGTGGCAATGTCATGCAGGGTACATGTACAGGTCAGCCAGACCCTGCTCTCCTAATCTGAAGATAATTCCCAACCCAGATTCTCTCTGTCAGAGGATGAATGGTTACAGGAAATGCCAGGATGATCCAGAACTGATGTAATGAGTTTGATGATTGGGAAACACAAATCAATTTCGTTTACTGATCCTCAGCAGAAATCAGAAGAGATCATGGCTTCCAGGTTAAAGACCTTTGCTCAACTTTCTGCTGCCCTGAGTTAATCTTTCTCTACCCAGCCACTGGAGTGACCAGCACAGGTAATCTTTAACCAGTGGCCATTGACTGACAAGGATCACAGCATTTCTCCTCTGGGATTTGAGCTGTCCCAGCACTCATAGCCCTTACCTCTGTCCATGAGATCGTGGTAAATGTGCCGCTCGAATGCTGCAGTCCTCTGTGATAAGCTGACAAACATCACCTTTATCTACTCTGAGCCCAAGAATTCGTGTAGCAATGTCCTCTCAAAAATTATATGGCCATATCCAAAAGCGATGTGAGTCAGCACAGTCACTGACATTAAGAAAGCAAAGGGATAAATTCAGTTCCACTGTTGGGTATGTGTCATTTTTCTCCATAAAAGATCCTACCCTAAATCTTCGACCCAGATTTGTCTGGAAACTTAAGCCAAGGGAGCCATGCCCACGGCTGGTAGGACTGTGACGGGATTTTTCCATGGATGAAATAGCCAGCCCCAAACCAGCTGAAAAGTATTGATTATGTGCTGGAGTAAAGCCACAAAGATACAGCTCAGGTTTTTGCCGCTGTGGTTATTCAGTTCTGAAGCTGTTCTTCCACTGTTTCCGCACAGAAAAGATACCAACCCTGCGATTTCCATTTCCCTCAACATATCCTCCACATTGTATGTAAGAAAAATGAGAGGAAAGAACTTTTGTATGGATCAAATTGTGTCCTTTGTCTAGTGACACTTTACTCACCAGGAGCACTGCATGTAAAATGGAACCACAGAATAATTTAGGCTGGAAGGGACTTTTGGAGATTACAGGACTCAGTCCTCTGCTCCGAGCAGTGCCAGCCTCACAGTCAGACTGCACTGCAAAGTTATGTGATTTTGCTTGGGGTCATAGCTACCTATTTCCAAGGGAAGAATCTGGGCCTTAGGTGTATGTGCAACACGTTGCATTATCTGTCCCTGTGTCACCTTTAGTAACATTTAAACAAATCAGTTCCTTTTCTTTTTCCAGGAATTTCCCAATACTTTGGCATTTCATTTCAGAGAACTGGACCCCAAATAGTCTGCAGCAGTACTGGATGTTGCAATGCAGTTCCAGACTTTCCCCAAGCTCCCTGTGGACCAGTGCTTCACCTACAGTTGCAGAGCCCCATTACGAGGGAAACTGCTTTTTTTTCCCCAGAAACACAACCCACAAACACCAAGTAAGTGGTGTTCCTGCTGGGATTAAAAGTAGCAGATTTTAGTTTTTCTCTGCTAGTTTTGGACAACATGTGGCATTTTGGTTTTGGGTTCATTGTTTTTTGTTATTTTTAATCTGAGGTTTTTTGTCCTCTTTTTCTGATTAAGCAAATTGTCAGACACCTTCTGTAGACTTTAAATGCACATCCATACTTTCAGAGTAGCACAAAGAGTTTGCACACAGGATGCTGATATAATTGTACAGGTCATTTTTAGACCCCTACTTTCCCCAAACCTTATTCAACTACCAGGGCAGACTCTGAACTAGCAGTAGTAGTATTTCTGTCATCTTTACACTGTGTGCATGCACCAGTCCCAAATGAGAAATTACTATTTACATAACAGGACTGGGATTAGAAATCAGCATTTTAGGAAACAGTAGATTATTCTTGCCATGACAGATTTGCAGTCCAAGACAGCCTTAAGCAAAAAAGATGTGTCATCAACTGCTAACAAGGAGGGTGTAAGGAGGAGAGGGCAAGACACAGAATGTTTTCCAGATTTGATTTCATGGTGATTTTCTGCTGCTGGATGGACACATCCAGCCACAATCAGTAAAGTGACCTGGTTCCTCACTTTTGTGAAGTATTTACATTGAAAACTTTGCTTCCTAAACCCCCAAACTATTACTTCAGACTGTTCCAAAATGTGCTAATGGAACAGAAGTATGGTAATGGAAGTAAGCGATGAAATACCTGTTAGTTAACTAGCAAATGTTCTCATACGTAAGATGTGACTTTATTTTATGTTCAGAGAAAATCTCAAATTCAAATCCTATTTTAGCCTTCACAAAAAAAAGTGAAATTCATCAGGCCCTGAATGTGGAGGTTTATGCAATTGTCTCATTGTTGGATGAGGTTCTGGGAGGTGTGTACCATTCGTGACTTTGCCAGTGGTGTTCAGATAGGCTCAACTGAAGCCAGGCTTTCCCCCCTACCTTCTAGGTGTGCTGGAAAGAAAAGTCTGAAAATTCCCAAGCAAAGCAGGCAGTACATAAAAATTTAAGAAAGAAAAAAGATTGGCAAGCCCCAGCAGTGAACATGAGATGAGCACTGTGACCTGAGGAACTGATGAAATCAGTCTCACTGGCAGAAGTAAGCAACTAATATGCAGCCAGAGTAAACACTCTTCATCTCAGGGTTCAGCAAAACAAAGGGCTGAAACCCCCTTATCTTTTGCATTTTTCCCTCCCCACATGTGCTCCCTCTGAAGGAAGAGAAAATTGAGGTCTCAGAGCTTTTTTTCCATTCTTTAGTCTGACTAAAGGTGACTCTGGCTCAGTGAACGAGGGTCATCTCCCTCCCCCAGATCAATATTTTAATATGACTTATCAGAACAAGAATGAATTGTTTACTTTAAAACCTCAGGATCCCATAAAGGGAGAGGGAAAGGTGTCCACTGGAAGCAGAGCCTTGCAGCAGCTGCCCACTGCTGGGAACTCAGAAAAGAAACCAGGACTCCAAAGCTTCGAGTACAGACAGTCAGCAAAATGTCCTGCAAGAGAGTCCCGGTTCTGCCAAGCCTTAACAACACACCAGCGGATCCTTTGGCTTTTGTCTCCAATGGTAAGTGCCTTCCTGTGCAAAATTCATGTGAGGAAAAGGAAATGCTAAAAGATATTAACAAAAATAAAATAATGCAGGTGGATTTCCAACACTAAGCACTTCAGCATACCAAAATATCCACACATGCCTGGGGCTCACCTGTGTAATTTAACAGGATTTGATGTCTTGGACCTAGGGATCTCTACCTGCACTTGGAAAGAGATTAGGCTTTTGTTAGGGCAGTACAAACCACCCTGTATATTGTGTTTAAAAAATGGGGTGGTGGGGAAGCTGACAGACTTCCCGGGGGAACAGGAAAGCAGGTCTGACTATAAGGGCAGGACAGGTTCTGCGACCCATCTCGCTTGAAAACCCTCCTGCTCTTCACAATGCTTCTCTACATTGGAACGTCCCAATAATGTTCTTTACACAGATTTCCAGCAGAAGAGAAGCAAAAAGGGGATTTTTCTCTGATGACTAGGCTTTTTTTTCTCCCTGTAACTTTCCCATTGTTTTGGGGTTTCTTTTCCCTTGAAGTACTAAAAAACAGTGGTTGTTTCTCTTTCTTTCATTATCTTTTGTCTTGGAAATATTCCTATTGATTTGCTGGAAGCTTCCACGTAGCTGAGGGACTATGAACTGCCTGTTTGCAGTGCCATCAGCTGCCTTGCTTTCTCCTTACATGTTCTGCAGTGAAGTTGAGTCCTTCTGCTAGGATTTCTGGGCTTTCCTGCTCTGCATAGGATTGCCAGGCTTTTCCTCAAGGAGCTTCATTAGTAGGATCTTCCCTGATCCTTCCCCTCTGCTGCAGAGAGAAAGCTGAGTAACATGTGTATGAGGAAAGGTAAGGGAAGACACCAACACTGAGGCGAATTAGAAAGCCAGGTGCAGCACTTCTGTCCCTTTGGCATCCATTTCTCACTCTCACCAGCTGCAGCATAGGCACATTTACCAAAACCAGCCCCATGGACCTCAGGGCTACAGCTGCATCCCAACTGACAGAATGTTCTGGCATGACTGGGTCTTTGGCATCATTCATTCCAAAGACTCAGTGCCATGTGATGCTCAGGGTGTGCTGCAGCTCCTCTCCTTCTTTCAGAGATGTCTCCTTCATGGCTGGGATTGCACGGGAGCCTGACCTGTGGATCCGCACATCTGCCTGTTTTGTGTGTGTGTTCAAAAGCTCGGCTCTGTCCCACTGCAGCACTACTGATTCAAAACACAGACAGAAGCAGTGGGACATGAAAATCCCTTGGATGTCAGCACTGCCCTAGCATTTCCAGGCTTGCTTTTGTGGCAGGGGTGGGAATACCAGATTATTATTATTGCAATAATCACGTTGGAGAAAAAAACCAGCCTGATCTGGTAATCAGACACTGAAGGTCCATTTCTCTGCTGTTCTGTCCAGCAGAAAAGGGCACTCAGAACCCAGCTTCTACTGCCAGCTTGTGGCACTGAGTTATCACAAACCCTTCCCTGAGGTTTGATTAGATGTAAATCAAGAATTAAACTGATCCAGAGCCCTACTAAGTCTGCCTTGACCTATCAACACTGGTTGAACTATATTACAATTGTGAAGAAGATCCACATAAGGTATAAACTTAGATCACAGGGTGAGGATTGGTGAGGAGACCCCTGTTACACAAGTGAAGAGCAGGTTGGTGGTCCAGGTGTGTCAGTACAGGTGGGCAGCAGCTCATCTGGGTGCCTTAGTGTCACCTCTCTGCTGGCACTTCGACATTTGATGCTGTAGAATTGAGTGAGCCGATTTGTGAGCCCTGTGCTCCCTACACAAAAAGGGATTCATGAGAAGGCTAAACCCAGGAAGGAGTTCTCAGAGCCTTTTGAGGGCTTTAAATTCCTTAACACTCTGTTGCTAAAGCAGAACCAGATCCAGAAGACTTCGGAAAGTCTGGGTTTACTACACGTGGGGAGCAAATTCTTCCCAGTGTGTAAAATGGGAATGCATTTCTGAGCTTAAAAATAAATGAGAGTGGAGTTGAAAAGCACTACAGCAAGACATCCCATTCGCACCTCTTGGCACAAAAAGACAACTGCATCCTCTCCCAAGGGGCTTATAACCAGTCCACAGAGGATTCTCTTTTGAGCCAGAAAGTTCAATTTTCAGTACCTACAAAAACCAAAGGCTACTGCTGTTCACCCCAGCCCTGGTTTCTAACCTCCTCCCTTCCATATGCTCCTCCTTCTGTTTTTCTGCCTCTCTGCAGCGTTCAGATGAGATGATAACATATAACTAAATTTCTACAGGTTACAAATCCCTGTGCAGCATGTTTGTGTGCTCTTCATCCACATTTTAGTCCACATAATCTTTTATGGGATTAAGAGAGTGTGCCTAAATGTTATTGGGCTAGCAGGCTAAACAGAGAAACACTCTGAAACACCCAGCTTGTGCAGAGATGGGCATCACTTCTATGGATCCTAGAGCTTAATTCCCTAATGCACAGGTGCTGATATATCCCAGAAGAACATGCATGGAATAGCACAGGGGCAGTGGGACCAGGAGTACAGACCAACTTGGCTGTCGTGTATGTCGCTGCTAAAAACAAGCGTATGAAAATCAGATATAATCTCCAGCACTGTGGTTCCTCAGGTCTGACACAGCCATAAAAGTCTGGTGCTGATTCTGGGCTGTCTTCACCAACTAGAGGAAGACACAGGCCCTTGCAAGAATGACTCATCCCTCTCCTCAGAAATTTGTCTCTAGAATAGTACAGATTACTTTCCCAGGTGCTGTCCATCTCCCTTGTCTGTAAGGGCACTCAAAGCCACTTAGCTTTTACGTTCCCACAGCTAGCTGAGACACAATATTCAGCTCAAAGCCATTCAGGATCCTTGTGAGAACTCCAATGTGCCACATACAAATATGCACAAACTTGGTCTTGTGTCTGTTTTGCAGGTCTTTGAAGCCCCCTCTGCTGAAGTCTGCAGTGTGCCTCCATCACTCCTTCCATGGGCTAAGGATCTGCTCCCAGAGCTGTGGAGTGTGACAATGGTGTTTGTGTCCAGTCTATCAAACGCCATTATCACACTAAATAGTTCCTGGCAGACAAGGCATCAGCTCAGGAAGATTTGGGACCTCCAGCAGTGCATCTTCCCACTGTGCTGAGGAATAAACAACTGCGGTACGTGCACAGCAGGATGACTCTGCTCCTTCTTTTAGAGGCAAAAGCACCAGAATATGTGAGAAATCCACACTCTGACACATGCACTTCCAGATCTCCATTGTCAAGCACACCAGACATCATAAGGAATCATCACTATACTGTCACCATTAGGAATGTGGATTTCTTTGGCATTAATAGGGCTGTGTTTACCTCTGAGAGGTCAGCTTGTGATTTTCATTACACTGACCAGGACAATAAAACTGAAGGCAATTAGCCAATAGAGTGAAACTCCATCTCCGACTTTGGGACCAAACTACAACATACATTTGGAATATTAATTGGCTGAGATGCTCATAACATTTTTCAAGCAGAATGCTTCCCAAAATTTTGATAAAAATCTATTGCCTCTAACTTGAAACACGATTTATCCAATGCTTTTAGCTTTGCTCCCATCCCACCACGCTCAAGCCCCTTGCCTTATGTTCTAAACCTCCTGTTTTGGGAACAGTCACAATGTCCTCACAAAAATTCTTCTGAACACTACTGTAAAGAATAGGCATCATCTGTAGGAACTTCCAAAGGTCTAATGAAAGCCAGGTACTAGCAGTGCACTGGGGAGCCTAAATCCCACTCAATAATCCAAGATTTAGGCTCATAGGATGTTATGCTCTGATTTGCAATGGAAGTAGTATGTTAATTAATATTCATCAGCATGTTCCAAACTTCACCTTTCCTGACTTCTAGTTCTGGGTAACCCAGCGTGCATATGGAATGGGAAGCTTCCTATGGCTGTGAGGTGCAGAGTGGTGCTGGAAGAAAGCCTCGAGGAGTACATGATATTCATCATTTAGGGATTATACTGTGTTTCCATGTGCAACCAATTCTATTACACAGCGTTTCCCAACAGAATATCTTCAATGAGTTACTTATTTTTCTTCCCTAAACCTTGTTTCCTTCCATGACCTACTGCCATGGAACAGTCATTAACAATGTGTATTGCAGGAAATTCATGGAAGAACTACAGTGCTGTATATTAAAACTGAGTTCCAGCCTAGATGTTTTTAAAAGAATTCTCAGCTCTCACCATCTGATCTCAGGTGCCCCTGTCACAACACCAAATGCCTTCTCACTGCATATTTGGGGAATACAAATATGGGTCAGTGCTGAGCTTTTAGCTGTGTAGAAAGAAAAAGGCTGCAGGTCCTTAGTAAAAAGCTGCAAAGGGAGAGGTTTGGGCTGGGCTGACCCACAGCATAAGGTCAGGCCCTGTCCCTCGTCTGCAGGGAGCAGAAAAATTAACTGGAAAGACTGATGTAATGGGCCAGATCCAAAGCCTCTGGCACAGACTGGGCACCTGTAAGGCCACGAAGCATCAACACTATCCAGTGACATTGCTCTGCCACTGCTGCAAAACAAACAACCTCAGGATCCCAAAGCCAATACTCTCCCACTGTCCAAGACTTTTCCATGGCTTTGCAGGAGGAAAACAGAAGTGGGGTGTCTGCAAGGCCCTGTGTATCAACTTTTCACAGCAGTGACTTTTCTCCTCAGCCTTGGTCTGAGAAGGTAAGGAAGGCTCTCTTGTCCTTCTCCACCCAGCAGTGCTCTCTGGGGAGCCCGTACAAGTTTTCTCATTTGAAAAACATCTTTTACTGTTTCTCCCCCTCAGCAAGCCTTGTGTGTTCCTTGCCTCAGCACAGTATCCATATCACATCAACAAAAAGGGTGGAGATTAGGGCTGGCATTTTGGACCAAATTTATGATTTGCAATGTCATCACAGCCTGTTCTACATCATTCATTCCTACAGACAGGCAGAACATTAATCCCCACTGCTGGGACTTCATTATGGAATGCCTGTGCAGACTTCCCCTTGTTTGTGATGTTATTAAAGAAAGCCCACTTAAAATATTCAGTCAAATATCCATGTGGGCAGACAGTTCCCAACCTTCCCTGGTGCTCTGTGGCAGGAGAGCACTGCAGATTAATTCCCCCTTTTACTATGCTCAAAAATGAGAAGCTTTGTATTGAGGCTTTTATTGTAGAGCAACACGACTTTCCCAAGTCGCATACAAGTATTAGATATACTAAAGTTTCTTGAGGGTAAGAACAAAGAAATTATGGCATGATGGATCTGCATCCCTGCAGTTCACTGGTAGGTTATGTGAGGTCAAGCTGCAGGAGTTACACCGAAAGCTCCTCCAGTAACAACTGCATACAAACTTCTCCTGCGACATGACAGAAGGATTGGGAATTATACTGCCTGTTTTTCCATGGGGTCCTCCCTCCACCTTACACCTCCTTCCAGTGATAAATATTCAAGGCACAGCATTCAAATCCATCAGCTGCCTGATGAAGCTGCCCCTGCGGAGCCCTGGGGTCACACACGTATGCACAACGACCGGGGAATGGGGATCACAGAGTGGCAGTGGTCTGTTCAGCCAAGAGCAGGCACAGAATCACACCCTGACACTTGCAGTTTGGCTTTTGCCCTTTGGAAATGGGAAGAATAACCAAGCTTCCATGACAAAGGTCTATCCTTCTGCAGAGGTTAAAACCACTGCAGATGTTCTGGTTACAAGTTTCCCAATTTTCCAGTTTTAGAGGCAATTCTTCTGCACTCCAGATTTGTATTTCAGGCCCAGGCTGGCTTTTCCATACCCACTTTCTCAGTAGGTGAGGTGGTTATTTAAGCTCTGAAGCTGGACCCAGAGCCCACAGTGTCTTCCAGCACTGTGCACTGGATTTCAAGCTGTCTCCTTGAGTCTGTGGAGGACCGATGCACTCTGATTCTCCCACTGCTACCATAAAGACTTCTTAAACACTCAGATGACATTTCCAAATGTACCCAAGCTTCTGTTTCAAAAGGGACTGAGAAGCCCAGTTTCCACTGAGCAAGAAAGTTCTAAGAAATACAGACACCTTTTGCAAAAAAAAAAGATCAACTTAAGAGTTATGTGTCTAATATTTTGTGGATATGAACACAGACACTGAAATGCCTCAGGCATTTTAGGCAAATATCACCACTGCAGCTCAATGGTTTTTAAAGCACAAAAAACTGTGAAAGAATAGGTAAAATGATCCATTTCTACCACCTGCAAAAAATTCACATCAAGACTTAGTTCTGCAGTAGTTTGTCTCCTGCACATCAGTTAGCAGAGAACTACTAAAATCTCAAATGCTTTGGAACCACTCCAGAGAACTTTGTCCCATATCACAGCAGGAATTTAAACTGCAGATGAGATGTCTGTCTGACCCTGCCTCCTTTGCCCTCAAAGGACAGACACAGACCCTTCTTGGCACAGTTAATCCAACCTATTTCAAATGTTTGGTTTCCAGCTGACCTGCACTTTGGTCTCAATTCTGTTGAGAAGTCCTCCCTTTAACTATGCAGGGAGCCCAGGAGGCCCCAGCCTGGATGTGATACCAGCATTGCAGTCTGGAGGGTTTCTGGCACTGCACTTTTTGAGTCTGAAACTGCTTCCAGATGCTGAAATCCCCTTTGGATGAAATGGTTTATTGCAGAGGGAGCTGTTTGGCCACATGCAGACCCCAACCACATCCTTCAACAGGATCAGTGCAAGCATAACAGTACTATCACACAGGGGTGTAGGTTCAAGGAAGCTTGCATAGAAAGCAAGGAATTTTATGGAGAATCACACAAGTTGCCCATCTTTAAGCTGGTGGCATCACTTTGTGGTGAGGGATGCTGACTTGGGGGCGGATCAGAAGACATGTATGTCCAATCATGAATGTCTTTGTCTTTTAATACAAGACATGCAAGTGGGAGAAAAAAAAATTACAAGAGTAGGACTACAGTAGGATTACAATATGCAAAAATCTGGGAAAGAAAACAATTTTT
This sequence comes from Picathartes gymnocephalus, assembly GCA_013390045.1. Taxonomy (NCBI): domain Eukaryota; kingdom Metazoa; phylum Chordata; class Aves; order Passeriformes; family Picathartidae; genus Picathartes; species Picathartes gymnocephalus. The sequence goes on along the minus strand of WEKY01025035.1, from coordinate 133,854 downwards.
CTATAGCATCCTGAGCAACAATACTGTGCAAAACTTGTACTTGTAAGTGGCATCTTAAATATATTGATGTTTCCATAGCAGCTGAACCCACAGGGCCATGGATGGAGACACAGAAGATGTTCTTCTCCAATACCAATCCACAGAAGCCTGTAAGAAAATCCAGGAGATGGCTTTGTTTTCAAAACCTTGCTCCAGTGTTAAATCTCAGGCACCAAGAGCACAGGACCAGCTCCTTCCTTTGTTGCTGGCATCAGCATCAGGATGATTCCAAAACAATGTCAAAAGGCAAAAGACTAAAGTGACTCAGGTCACTGGTGCATGTCACTGCTCCATGTCCTCAAGAGCAGTTTCACAAGGTGGGATAGTGAGTCTCAGTGCTCTGAAGAAATGCAGTCTCTAGGTTCTCTTGTCTTCTTGGGCACCATTTTCTTTACTGTTGATGAGTTTGGCAGGTTTTTGCTTTTGGTGGATGTTGCTTTCCTCTGTTTTTGATGAGTGGTTCGGAGAGATTTCAGCCCCAGCATCTCACAGTACTCATTGCACTGGTGGAGGGCTCTGAACTGCTCAATGAAGGAAAAGGAGCAGTTCCCTTTAAACCCCTTGTATCTGTAGTAACAAAGAAAAAAAACCCAAATGGAAATTCAAGATTCATTTTCAGCACAGGGAGGCAGAGTATGACTGCTGACTCATAAGCAACTTGAAAATATTAAGGAAGTCTCTTCTACTCATGCTGACTTGAGAAGCATTGACTGCCACAGAAAGTCAGACTGGGTCATTGGGAGGTGAGGGGAACCAGGTAACAAGTGGTGACAGAAGAGGGAAAAGCATTAGAGGCAAAGCTCTGTGGGCTGGATCCTGGCACGCTTTCCTGGCATTAAATTGGTAATAAAATCGTCTGCTGGCTACTTTTCTCACTGACACACAAATGAAATCCATGCTACATCATTCTCTGTGAACAGTTCTGTTGGCCACCATGAAGAGACAAGGTTGTTGCATGAGATGTTTCAGAACCAGAAGCTGTTTCCATCTAAACATGTACATCATTTCCATGCTGTGCTGCTCTCCTCCTCTGGCTTCCTACAGGATCTCAAGGAGCCAAGCCCCTCAGGGAAGGATGGAAGGAATGTTCCTGAGGAAGGCAGTCTCATCCAGCCTCCACACTTCCCAAGCTGCCACAGTACCTCCCACCATGAGAAGTACAGGGCATGTGTACCCCTCTTCTTCTCACCCTGCCTCTGGTTGCTGACAGTCCTCCCAGGGCCTGCTTTTTAGGCTGCATCAGCTTATTTTAAAAGGTGCACCTGCTCTTCAAAGGAGTAATTTTGGTTAAATGCTCAGGATGGAGAAGGGAGAAGAAAGGCCAGGGTGCTCCTCTCCTTTTCTAACCTTAATCAGTGCCTGTTCTACCCTGTTCTCTTGGTTTGCTAGACATCCAGTGTCCTCAGAGGTGAACTGTGAGTTGTGACTACAAAACCAACCAAACAAGATTTGGTACTGAAATGAACAGAGGATGCTCATTCCCAGCATCCAGAGAACTTCCTTCTTCAGGCAGACTGCACAGTGCTGAAGAGAATTCTGCTGCTCTGAGAAGGTCAGGCTCCTGCTGACAGACAGGCCCTGCTCTGGACACTCCACTCAGCTGGCTCTGAACAGCAGGTGAACCTCTAAGGGATTTTCCTCTCCTCTCCAAGTAAGCTGTGTGTTTGTTTAACTAAAGCAGGTTGAAGAAGAGCGTCATTGTTACCTTAAGACTATATCCTGGAGTCCAGCAGGATCATCAGTGGTTCTCTTGCTCCCTTGGAGAAATCAGAGGCTTCAGACTTTACTGAGCTGCTCACAAGAGCTCATAGGTATGTGCTGTGTTGGTGGATGCACCAGACATGCCCACAGAACAGGAGTTCCACAGGCAAACACACCTACCCTCAGCAAGGGAACCTCTTCTATCCAGCACCGAACCAAATGAAATCTTCCTTAAATCTGAAGTGGAAATGTTGGATTTGTCCTCAGGCTTAAACTCCCCAATGCCTCTTGTTACCATGCGGAGTAAAGCTAAACTTGTCAGTGCCCTAGAACCAGGCAGAGTTTCAGATCCAGACTTGGCAACCAGCACTGCTGTTAATGACCAGAACCATGGGTTACCGTACTCCTGATTCCTTCCTGTGTGTGCACCATTCCTGGATAAATCCCTGGGCCCTCAGGCACAGTTTTACTCAGCTCACTGTGTTCACAGAGCCAAGCATTGTGCTGTGGTATTTTTGTTTCCATTGCCAGAGAAGCTACAGAGTAGCTGATTTTAAGGCTCTGGTGTAGCACTGTGGCCACATGAAAAATGCTTCCCAGGCGTTCCTGTTCCTAGGGCCACTTCGCCCTCTCCTGACAGAACTGCACTGCAGCACACTAACTACACCACTCCGCTTTGGGCTTCTCTGCTTTCCAGTTCCTTGGCAAAACATACAGAGCAAGGACAAAAGATCAGAATTTTGCAGGCTGCAGGAGGGATTCCAGCCTGCCTTTTACCCTAGCCTGCAGCCAGTGCTTGCCCCGTGTGTTCAATCTTACCTTCCTCCAGCTGATGGACCACCAGGAGCCTTACCTGCTGTCACCAGAACCCTGACACTTGTGAAATGCCCTTTGGACAAGCCCGTTTCAAGAGAGGCATGCAGGAAAAACAAAGCTCAATCTACAGGGTAGCCCCATTTTTTCAGAACAAAATAAATGTGTGTCCTTTACAGGTGGGCTTCCATAAACATGAACACGAAGAAGTTAAAAGACTTAGATGAGGACTGTTTTCTTCTAAAGTTAAAGCAAGAATGAATTTCCAGTGCACCCTCCCCATCCACACTTAACTGTGAAGAGACAGATGAGTAAAGCACAACCATGCTGCTGAGAAATCACGTTCACTCACCCTTTGGCCAAGGTTGCTATGCCAACATCCGTTAACTTCATCCCTACACCTGCAATGCAGCAAGGAAACACAGAGCTTAGCTTACACTGGAATTTCTAGGACAATCTTCACATATGGGAGCATTAAATGTTATTTATTGAGTCACCTTTTTAATTTTAATTTTTTGTCACATTTTTTTCAAAGCATTTTAAAGCACCCCAGTTAAGAAAAGGATGTTCTCTGTGTCACCAACAGTTTCTAGAAGTTAGGCTCATGCCACTATTTTACAGCTGTCAGGGTGATCAACAGCACAGCTTGTTTCCTGTGCTAGGATTTTGTTCTTTCTTTTCCCTTTAAATTACTTCAGGGATCTTGTTTAGATGCCTTGTTGCTAATTTTCCTGCCTTCAGTTGTAAAAAAATATAGGATGTTTCCTAAGATTCCAGCTATTTCTGTTTTTCTTCAAGAGGGGTCTGTCTTCCCCTGTCCCAAATATATTGCAGCACAGAGGAGGAGTCACACCCATGGAAGCTGAGGCAGCACTTAACAAACTCAAGGGAGTTTTTTCACTATTCTTCTTTTTGAAAGATTATATTTCTTCAAAACCAGCCAGGACCCAAATATGGAGCATTCCACTGTTGAGTGACTGTCGGTGAGTATTTAAATACAAGAAAAAGGGGAGGACTAGGGTGTCATTAACACGTGAAGTCTTTCACTCAGCAGCCATTCCATTAATGGTGGTGAGACAAAAAGCCAGATTTGGCTCATACTGAGTGTCCTGATTCACTAAGGTACATGTGAAGGAACAACACTTCCATTAAGAGTGTAAGATTTGGTTTTCTTTTCCAAACTGTTCTCTTACAAGAATATAAGCTAGATAAAAATTGCCCCTACTCAGACAACTCACCTTGCAGGTCAGTGACAAGCAAGTTCCCACTGGTTTTCTCATACACCCAGTGCTGAAAGGTGCAACACTTCTGGCCAGCCTCTGAGTCTCTTCTCAGGAAATTCACTTCCTTGCCATCCTTGACAGAGTATTTCACAAACTCCCCAACCAGCTCCTCCTCCACTGTGGCATAGGGGATGTTATTAGCAGGGCGATGAATAAGAAAAATCGGAATGATTCTGAAATCAAGGGATAGAAACTAATAAAATCCTGAGAATTCTTTCAGTGAGGAGGTAAGAAACAACGAAAGTGGCCAGTGATCTGAGAGAGTGAATGAACAGCTACCAACTCTAAACCAAGTTGGAAGAGCTGTAACCCTGTTCCCTGGTTTCCTCTTTCCTCTTTAGTCCTAGCAAGTCCAAGCTGCCACAGCACAGGACAGTATATATAAGCATATATGTATATAAAATATATATTTATACTCACTCTGGTACTTCTCCAAAGCCTTCCAAGGGTTCAGCTTCAGCTGCATATAACTTTGCATACTGTCTTGCAGTATTTTGGACATAACATTCCTGTATTACAACAGACACGCCTATGGGAATATTGCTCAAAACATTCAACAGATCATCTGTTTGAATAGGAGGACAGCTTTTGCCCACAGTTCTGGCTTACAAAGGCCAGGGGCAGTTCACCTGCAGTGCCAGACTGTAGTTCTTCTGCAGCAGCTCGTCCCTGCTCTTGGTGCCATAGGTGAGGGCACTGTGCACCTTGAGCACGCAGGGGTGGCCAGGGGCAAAGGCAGGTGCCAGGCCCTGCAGCACGCGGCTGCGGAAGGCTCTGCGGTGCATCCCCTCGCCAAAGTGCAGCCCCTCCGTCGTTATTGCTCCATGCAGGCTCCCACCAAAGTAGCTGGAGCTGAGGGGATCTTCTCTGAACATCAGCTGCATGAATTCGATTTCTTCCACACCTAAAACACAACAGGAATCTCTGCAGGCACAAGGAGGGGTGGGCATGCGAGAGCAGACACATCTCTCCAGAGAGGAGGAAAAAATGCTCAGTGGAAGCGCAGCTTGGGTTACTGAGGGCTGGAGAGAAGACACAGTGTAGCAAACAACTGTTTTACAGATGAAATCAAGGAATATTCTGGTTTTCACCCCTTTAAATGACCACTGGAACCCAAACGGAAAAAAATTCTTAAGTGGAAAAAAGTTAAGTACTGAGAGAAACTAAAAAATTCTAACTGCACTTCAGGTGTCTCTAATCATAACATTTCAAGGACCAGCAGTGAAGAAGAGGAGAACAGAACTACACAACAAGGAAGTCCTTCTAGCTGCCTCTTGCAGTTAGTTACCTCTGGTTTAGCCTCTGTACACTGCTGCCTCTCTCTGAAGCACAGAGGAAACACTGCACAGATAAGGCCAGAATTAGAACACTCCTTAATTCCACCTAAAATTCTCTGATTAGAAGTTATACAGTGCTGCTACATGAAAAATCCTGTCTTTATTTGCACAAGGAAATAAATGCCTAATTTTAATTCTTCAAGGAAAAGAAAGAAAAGTCACCAGGCCAATGGAAGGCCTGGATCTCTGCAGGCTGCTCAGGAATGCCAACCCCACTGGCAAGGCACTATCTTTAGCTGCAGCACAGGACACATGCCAGGTGCCTCTGAACACCAGCTAACACACAGGGAAAGCATTCCAAAGCTTCGTGCCGGCCTTTCTCCTGGAGTACAGTTACACAGCAGGTGACCTGCCAGATGCATGTGTTTGTGCCAAAGAGCTGCCAGTGAGCTCTGTGTGTGTGTGTGTCTCTGTATGACAGCATGCAATGCTACTTCACTTCATATTTACCTTCATAACTCTGAAAACTTGAGAGACGTTCTAAGACTAGGAGGAAACAAATAAATGAATTTTGTAGTAAAAAACTCTGAATGGAAACTGTCATTGTCATTATCATTAATCAAAACTGTAAACTGGGGCTTACCTGCAGCAGTCAGATGAAACTCAGCAGTCACCTTTCCATACATGTTATTCAAGCAGCAATAATACATTCCCTGGTCTTGGCAACTGGCTTCAGTTATTGCCAGAGAGACGGGAGAGTCATCCTGGGCACTGGAACAGAGCATTTTGTGCTATCATCACATATTTCACTTGTTATTACTGGAAAAACTGATAAATTTGATCTCTCTGCATTGTTTATTTGTTAAAATACAGCACAATTATTTAGCAGATAATGATATGTATTAATACTACAATGGATATTGCAATACAACAATCAAAATCAGAAGAGTTAAAACAAGAAGAATCAGAATGGAAAATTTAACCAATTCATGCAACTTTTTCTCTCCACTTAAAAGAACATCTAAGAAGAATCCTTCCCACAAAATTTTTCATCTTCTCACAAGTGTGCATTCTGATGGAAATATCTTTTTTTTTTTTTTTTCCTTTGGGTAATGTTAACTTTGTATTTTTGAAACATTCTAAACAGTTTCCTTTTGCTACAAGGAAAATAACTCATTTCATTAAAATGGAAAAGCTACATCCTTTTAATGGCCTTAAGAACCTTTTATTTCTACCTTTCTCTAGGTTAAATGACGTTCAAACTTCTTTTGATATTTTTTTGAAATCTAGATCTGGCTGTGAACAGGCTGAGAGGTGATGGAACACAAACTATGACCAGTATCAATGCATTGCAAGAAGATCTGCTTCCTCTGAATAGCAAAGTTACCCCAAAACTCCCAGTCCTTCAGAAACATTCCCTTACCTTTTCTGCAGCCGAGCCAGTACCTTGGAATCTTTAGTCCATGTAATGGTGGAGTCACCATGAATGTCACCAAACTGACAGCACAGCTTAATATGTCCAGAGCAGTCGGGGAACAACTCTGCTTGGATCTTCTTCAGCAGCCTGGGGGCTTGAAACAGAAGAACCACAGTTTAGAATTTAAAGACAATTATATTGTTTTGGCATGTTAACATGTCATGTTAAGAACATGAATGCTGAAATCCCTGGTAAGTAATTATGACTTCTTGTGTCTCAATACTAATAACTAGTAGAATTTTTTAGCGGATCACAGCCTTTGAGAGAAAGTCCCAGAAGGTCCTGCCAGCCTGGATCTCTGCTAGGACTTTTCACTGCCTCACAGAATGCTCCAGTGTCTTTGCACATGGGCATGGTGTGAGCAGGGGGCTGGAGGGGACTTGGAAAGAAAGGGAATCAACATATACTTAGAGAAAGGTTTTGGGATCGTGACACATCCCTGCCTCAAGTGACACATCCCTGCTTGATGTAAGAGATGTAAAATGCGAGATGTTTTGTTTCCTACTGTGTTAATTCTGAGCTGCTGCACTCTGCATGAGCTGGCATGGCACATGTCCCTTGGGGATCCCATTCCTGCAGTAATACTCCAGTAACACCCAACTCAAAGGGTCAGGCACTCTGCTATGGTTTTCCCCATTTCCAGTTCCACACCCCATCCAGTCCAGGTTTCCTCACTGGACTGGCAGTCCCTGAGTCCTGGGCCATGTGAACCTTGCTGTATCAGAGCTAAAGTGACACACACAGGATGTGACAACTCTAGAAATAGAACTAATATCTCCAGGTTTCTGCCCTGGCCACAGTCTTCTCTCCTGCAGCTGAAATAATGCAAAAGAACACTGAGTATATACCATAGCAACCAAACCAGCCTTCCCATAATGCCAGGGAAAGGGCCACAACAATGCTCTAGGAGCACAGACATACTTCAGTCGAGACTGAGGCAGAGCAGAAACAGGTGAGGAAAATTCAGTGTTATCTGATGCAGCCTGAATGTTTAAAACATTTTTCAAGTGTAGCCTCAGGTGATGGAAACAGGTCAGGCATTGCACAGTCACTGCAGTTTGCTTGCTCTGCTTTGAAGGAATGTGTCTCTCCTGCCACACATTTGGGTCCCTGGCAAAGGACAAATCTTTGAACAGAGAAAAGTCTGGGGTTTTTTTAAATGCGATTAGAAAAGTAGAAGTCTCACGAGACTGCACAGTAGAGTGTGTGAAAAGCTTCACTGCTGTGTAGCTTACCTTTAGTCACTGTTCAGTCTTGCTCTGACCTATTAAATCGTTTTATGATGTGAGCATGAAATGTCATGTCAAAAGGTAAAAATAAGACCTTGGTCCTTGCAAACTACCCATAGAAACAACAAATCCCTCATCTGCCCAGCCGTCACAATCCTGCTACAGTGTTAGCAACCTTCTAGAGATTCTGACAGCAACCTGGATCTCCTTTCAATATATGTCAGTTTAATCCTGCTCATTTCATCCATGTTATTTTTGCAGCAGGGCAAAGCAATCCAGAACCAGTCAGAACTCAGCACACAGGACCTCAAAACATTGTTTATCAGTGGTACCCTACTGTTAACAGTAACACTTTGCTAGTAGTAAATCCTTTGGTAACTATAAGGGGACAATTGCAGCTGAGAGCTGCAATGCAGGAGCATAACTGGGAACACAGCCCTGTGGGAACAGAACAAGTACTGGGCTTGCAGCTGCTACGTGGTGTGTAGTTATGTGGTACCATTATGCTGTTCATCTATGAAAAGTTACTCCAAGAGGCCAATGAAGCTGTGACTATTTCAAATAGGTTACAAAGTTCATGAATGGAATATACTTGCCAGCTGGGAAAAGAGTTCATCTCTGTGGCATGGACACAGCACTCATTACTAAGTGCACAAATCTGGAAATAAAGCTCCATGCGGGCAGGACACCTTAAGCTGACTGAGTCAGTCTGAAAGAGGCTTGCAGTGGCTTTAAATAATCTGAATATTGTACTGTAGCCAGAATGATGGGAAAGGACAGAAAAGAAAATCAGTTTTCTCTTACCTTTGCTATCCTTTTTCAAAATGAGTTTCCTCTGCTCTTTTCTATCCTCTTTATGAATCACGCCTCCCTCGCTCTTCCCAGACTTTTTAACGCAGCTGGGATCCTTGCTGACACTTCCCCTCTCCTCCAGCCTGGGTTTTTTGGACAGAGTTGCTGGTGGTAATTTCTTCTTAGCTCCAGCAGCTACCTGTCCACTCTTTGTTGTGTCTTCTTTACATATGATGGCGTCAGGCTCTGCAGCAGCCAGTGGTGTCTGGCAGGATTTTGACCCTTCCTGATTTCTTTGACTTTCTGTGTTTACTGGGAATGGATCAAGTGTGTTCCACGCCAAAGAGAATGACTGAGTTCTTCTGTGGGGTGGTTGCTCTTGAAAACACTGGTTGTTCCCTGAATGAACTGGTGGCAAATTAACTAAACCACTTACTGCACTCTCTGCTGTCCTGACTTCCTCCTTTTTATCATAATCACTGGACTTAATTGAATTCTCAGCCTCAGTTATCTTGCTGGAAGGGATCAAGTCAGGACAGGACTGCTCTGTGCTAATATGTATAGTCTGTTTCAGAGCCTGGGAGCCAGTCAAAGTGTGCAAAGGAGCCTTTGTTTCAGCTTCATCTGGGTTATATTCAATAGCTCTTGGAATCTCAGGTTCATTTTCACACAACGCTGCTCGCCCTTTGGTTTCTCTGTTTTTTCTTTGGAACAGACCCTGCCATGACTTGCAGGAAGTTTTCAGTGTAGTTAAATTTCCATTTACTTTGACTCCAGTTTGTATGGATCCAGTTTTGCCCTCACTTCTTGTGCCAGGACACGCCACTGCAGATACACTGGGATGGCCCTCTGAGTGGCTTACAGGTGTGAGGAAGGGCAGGGATTTGTTTCCAAGCAGTTGTTGGGAAGGTAGCTGATCCCCGGAACCTCCATCCTCTCTGCCTGCTGTGCTGCGGTGCTCACTTTGTGCCTCCCTGGGCAATGGGGCACTGACTGATATTGCACTTCCAGCTGCAGAGGTGGGATATTTTGAAGAATCTATTTTTAACTCTTCATCAGACTTGAAGGTGCTGTCAACAAAAAGTAAATGTTGTTCTGCTGTATTACAAGGGGAAGCTGCAGTCTGACTCCCTGAAACCTGACTAACTCCTGAGTCACAGGAAGTTTCAGCCCAGTGCTCCTCAGGTATGCAAATCTCTCTCTTTTCTCCTGGTTTACATGGTTCACAGCTGGGCACTTCTAGATAAAAATCTCCAAAAAATAGCTCCCCAGAAGGGGGAGGGACTGCCCCTTCTTGTTTTGCTATTTCTGTCAGGTGGTCTGTATTTTGGGGTAGATTCTTATGTGTTATGGTTTCGTGAATCTGAATTAAAGTAGGCGATTGCATTACATAACTGTATTTCTGTGCATTAGAAACAATTTGAAAATCCTGACAGCCATTATTTTTTGAAAGATGGTAGCTGTCAGAATTAGTGTCATTTGGTGCATTCAAGCCTGAGTGACTTCCTTTTTCTTGTAAATTCACTTCATAACTTTTATGTATGGTGTTAACAGAAGAGTGTTCTGCATCTGTAAGCTGACTGGTATTTTCACTGGGGAAAATGTCTTTCTCTTCAGGGAAATAAGCCAGTTCTCCTCTCGCTGGATAACAGTCCTTAAAATAACAGCCTTCTCCAGGTACAGACTCATTTATCATGGATATGTTGTACTCAGTATGAAGTAACTGTCCAACTGTCCCATGTGACATATCTGATATGTCAGCTGGGTTTGCTTTGGGACATGCTAAATTACCACTCTGAGCATTTTGTAACCTTTGAGGAGAATCCGCTTCACATGTTAGGGCAGCATTATTAACAGCAAGCTTCCCTTCCCAAGCCACAGTGGATCCATTCCTGTCCGTGGCCATTGGATTTGGCTCCAAGCACTCCTGGGTACTTAAGAGGACACTGTTTGCTGAAACACAAATGGATGGCATTTCCCTCTCCTTCCCAGTGCCAGAATCTAGACAGACACCATCCATTCCTACCACCTGTGCAAGACAAATGTCTCCTATGGATGCACTCTCACATGCTGCAGCTCTCTGCAGGAGGATATCAGAAACATTGCAGTCAGCTTTCTCAGTTCTGGGGTTATGAGCTAGTTCTGTGATGGGCTCCTGCTTTTCTATCAAATCCATTGGCAAAGGATGATCGGAACAGGTCTCCTGCACAAAGTTCAGTTCTGAGACTTTGATGTCTGTCAGCCTCATACCTAAAGTTGGGATGCCTCTGTTTTCAAATGGGATTTGATAGTCTGAGTCATCTTCATGGAGAAGTTTCCACAGCTTGTCATGCACTGCAGATATATCAGCATCTCCTTTGCACTCAGGTTCTCCAGATTCCGGGACTGATTTGGGATTAGCTTCAGACACAGCCTCATCGGCTGATCGGCTGCAGAGGGTATCTGGGTCATGTATGTCAAGCCCAGACCTTTGCTCTCCCTCCCCTGGCTCATCACACAGCTTTGCAGAAGAGAGAACAGCACACAGGCATTCCTGTTTATCAGGAACAGAGCCCATATCCCATAGAGGAGAAGGGAAAATATCATTCTTTGATTTTTTGCCATTACTAATAATTTCTTGTCCAGAGAAGACCAGTTGGTGACAACCTTCTCTCTTTTCACAAGGAGCACAGTGAAGAGAAGAGGTCTGTAAATCTGCATTCTTTACTTGCAGCGTGTTTTCAGCAGAGAGCTGGCTGGTTCCTGCACTCTCACAAGCCCTGAAGATGCCTTCCTTTTCTGTTCTGGACTCCATACAGAGGTTCTCACCATTCTGGGTAACGCTTTTAAGATTAGCACCTTGACTCTTCAAAGAAGGAAAATAGAGCAATGTAATTTAAAATTAGAACTACAGCCTGACACAGGCCTGAAGGCTTGCAATTTTTTAAACTGTTTTTTTTGTTTTTGTCGATAGTCATGTTTCTGATTTCTAACTATCGATATAATGGACTGAAATCAGCCTTCTGGGTCTGAGTCTGAAAGTGTTGCTCCTTAGAGAGGGATTTGTAATGAAGCTGATTAATTTCACCTCACAGTTTCTCACTGTATTTTAAGCAGAAATAGTTTAGCAAGGTAATTCTCCTCTGCAAATAAAGTCTCCAAGCTACATTTACATCCCTCTGTTTGCACAAATGGACTGTAACAAACCATCCCTAGAATACAGACAAAAAGTACATCACTGCCTCTGGGTCTCAGCTTCCTCAAGTCCACCACGTTTGGGACTGCTTTTACTTTACATTGTTCTCCAGCAATCCTCCTTAGTGGATCTTTCCACTTCCTGTTTCATGCAATGCCACTCAAATTCCCCTTTCCTAAAATGACACTCTGATTTAAATAGCACACCTGCCCTGGAGTAGCTGAAATACCTCAATACCTGTAGTTATTTCAATTGCTTTAGACAGGTGAAACAAAATACTTGAGCTATGCTTTGGCCTGCAGACTGACAGGCACATCCTGTCAGCATCCTGCTATTCCTGCTCAAATGGCAGAAAAAGAGGAAGAACAATAATATTTTAAAGGACAGAAAGTGAGTTCTCTGCCAACAACATAGAGTAACAGGCTGACCATGCACAGCTGTCAGGAGTCCATGCTCCAAAGCAGTACAGATTTTCTAAGGGATTTTTTCTTGGTGTGTCTTCCAGGAAAGACTGGAGCCTACTTAAGACATGGGCAGCAAAATGGGATGTTATCTGCCATTCCTAGGGCAGAGCCTGCTGAAGGAGCAGGGCTGGCAACATGAGCTCTAGTTACTCCAACCAGGACTCCCCTGCTTGCTCTGACACAGAGCTACAGCCCCTCTGGCATCGCTCAGGCCTGGACCGTTCCCTGGCAATGCTGAGCTTTCATCTCAGCCAGATGCAGTTCTGCTTCTCTCCTTTTTGGACAACAAAATTTAAAATTATCTAAAAGTGACACAAATTTGTCTTGGGAAGGTCAAACCAAGGATCTCTCAAATTTTACATGAACAGGCTGTTCTGACATGAACAAAACCAGAATAATGGCTCTGTAACCCAGGAGTGACAGTGGCACCTTGTGCCAAGGGTGCTGAACATTGACCACTGACAGGTACCCAAGGCTGCTGACCACTGACAGGGACAGGGTGCTGACCAATGACAGGGACCCAAGGGTACTGGCTGACTGCTAAGTGAGATCAGCTCCCCAGTGACACCCAGCAAAGCCTCTGTACACTGTAACGTCATACAGCTGGCACTATTGGTGTCTTGGGCCTATTATTAATGAAGCTGCTTTGAAGTACAAGGTAAATAAAGAATTTCACCTGGGGCTAGGCCATGAGGGTGTGAAAGGAGTGAGGAGCTTCCCACCTTGACTATCTAACGGAAGGAGAAGTCACCCAGCACAGCAGGTGCTGCACAAGACACACTGCAAAGGTTGTTCCAGTTTGAACACTTGGCACCTAGGGGAAGTGTAAATCCTTGGGTCATTAGTGCTGTGATCCCGTGGCTGCTCTGTATGCCTCAGCAGACCTGATTCCCACATGGATAGGGAAAATACAACACCCTTCCAAAGCAGTCAGCTGTGGGGTTTGCTGTGAGCCCCACCTCTTGCTCCTGCAGAGCTGTCTCACCCTGAGTTCATGCAAAGACCCCAGGGCACTTTTACAGAAACCCATGTGCAGCAAGAGATTCTTTCCTGCTGCTTTTAGATTACACAAGCAGAATTCTGGGGAGTTTCTGGCTTGTTACATGGGTGCTGTGAGAAGCTGTCCACATTTTTCTAGTGCTCCAAAGAAAAGAACAGGTGGGATGCTTTTCCTTGGCTCATTTTCAAGACCCCATAATTTTGAACCTACACCTGAATTTCAATGACATACACACATGTTTAAAAACGGGGGTTTGGTCTGTGCCCAGCTCTCATCCTTTTGTGTACACCAATACTCATTTTTTATCCAAGGTAAAGTTTTGGCCATGGAAATACAGACATACTGACTATGCACAACAAGAGTCTAATTGGCCACCCTGAAATTTATGCCAGGCACCTGACAGCTGCTCTTGGCTAAGAGGCTTCTGGGATTTAAATTATTGCACTGCACTTGGGGAAAAAAAGCAAACAAGGCCTCTGGCAAACCACAGCCACACTCCCTGTCAGGAAACTCTGAGGAGGTTAATTCCAGTGAGGGGTATTCCCCATCATAGGACACCATGTGCTCCTCAAATGGGATTGGAATTTTATGTACTATAAAACCAGAGAAACCTATGAACATTTTTCAGGAAGAAGAATTCAGTGACTTTTGACTGCTGAACACACTCCAGTGGTGAGATTAAAGTCACTCTACAGTGACACTACACCCAGAACTGAGAGACATTTTTGCTCAAATAATCAGATGAAGAAAAGCATGTGCAACTGGAAAAAACTTCTGTTGTGATAAATGGGGTTTTTTCTGTGTAATTAGCTACACACCTTCAAATCAGAAAAAGTGGTGACAAGATTATTCATGATTTAATAGTATTTATATATCTTGAGTCTTTACTATGTGAAATAAAAATGATTGTTCAATTTTCCCACTTAGGAAATCTGGCAGAGCATCATACCAGTCTCTACAACTGTAGTGATTTCTCCAGCCGATTTTCTACCAACGGCATAAAATATGCAGGTACCATGGGGATTTTATCTTTTAATTGGTTTATACATTTCAGCTGGAATACCCAACTCTTTCACTGTTTCATTTTTAAAAATCACAGAGCTCCATTCACCTCTGTAACATAAACTCTCTGCATTGAACTCTCTTCATTGTTATAAAACCAGAGCAAACCCCTGTTGATCTGGTTTAGGTTTCTGGCACCATAAGTGGAAGACAGTTTTGTTTGTTAAATATAGATTGAAGAGAAAGTAAATCAAAGCATTCTCTGCTCACAATAGGTATTTGAGAAACTTTCTGGGTTGAAAGAAGCATTACTTTGCTAAGACCTGTGCAATAGCCTCCATATCAGATTTCCCTATCCAGCTGTCCAGAGGCCCATTAGTGCCTCTCACCATTATCAGGCTCACTCTATAATTAGAACAGCTTAGGCTTTACTTGGGTCTTTTTTAAACCCAGATTTCCCTCCCAGCCGTAGCTGTCATTCAGAAGTACATGAATAGTATCTTTCAAAGTAATTTCGATTTTACATTATTCTGGGACAAGCAGGAAAAAATTGCATTGAGATCAGCAGAGCAACTCTTTGTGTTAAATGATAAACATGTTACTTACCCCAAACGAGATGTTCTTATCTGGCATCTCGTTTTGCTCAGACAGGCCCCGAGTCCTCTTCCTTTCCCAGTGACTGTCTTTATCTGTCTCTTCTGTCGGACACAGACCAGCCGGCATTTGCAGGCTTTCTGCCTCCTCAGGAATCTGTGTTGAAAGGACACCTTCCTGACTGGGAGACGGAGCTCTGGATTCCCTACCCTCTGCTGCAGCCTGGAAAGACTGTCCAATTGTACTTACATATCTGCAAAGCTCTATAGGGTTTAACAGCTTGAAAAGGTTTCTCCTCAGACTTTCTGTTAAGGTACAGACAGCATGCTGAACATTTCCCTCTGGCACATTCCTTCTTCCCTCCTCCAGCAGCAGTGAGCTTTCCCCCAGCACATTCCCATCGAGGCTGGTTTCTGTCATTGTCCCCGAAGCCTGACCTGTGCAAGCAGCACCTCTGGCATTGGCAGAGGAGTCTACCTGGGCAGGGACAGTGTCCGTGGGGTTTGGCTCGTCCCTTGAGGAACCTGCAGCGAGGTGGCCACTTCCATTAATCTCTTCTTCACTTCTGGGATGTTCATTTCCGGTGGCTGCAGAAGCAACAGGCACTTGATTCTTCACTTTGTCTTTCAAAATGGTACTTTTATCTCTGTGGTGTCCAACAGTGAGAGTCATCTCTGTCTGAAGAGCTGACTGGCTGTACATAGAGGGGTCTCTCCTTACGTTTACTCCTTTGATTTTTGACTGATGCTCACAGAAGCCAATGGGGGTATCCATAGGCGTAGTGTTATCTGACACTTGGAACACACAAGGCACTTCACTGAGGAAGTAAGCACACCCATCACAATCCTTACTCAGTTTTAGATCGTCTTCATCATCACTTTCTAATAAAAATTGTAATTTCTTTTTCCAGATTTCATCTTCATACACTGTAAGCACATCTGAACATTCAAAGTATTCCAGGTCATCATCAGAAAAGTCATCACTTACACTTGTTACTTTCTCTGCATAAATCTCCAGAACAGCAGCAGAATTTTCAGGGTCATCTTTTCCAAAATTGGTGTGATTTCCTATGTAAGTGTCTGCCTGCTCACTGAGCAGGGAATTCGTGTTTAGAGGTCTTCCCAGCCCAGTCCTTTTACATGCCTGGACATCTGTCAGAGACTGGGGAGATCCAGAGCCTTGTGGGTTAAGGCAACAGTTGCCTTTGTGACAAGGGGTTACATCTGTGGGGTGGGAAGGCACCTGTCGGCTGCAGTATTCCTCTGCTCTTCCAGCAGTGACATCAACCACACCGTTAAAATGAAGCAGGTCATCACCATCCTCTGACAAATCCCTTAGGCAGCAAAAAGTTGCCTGGGTTTTAACTACATTTTTAACATCCATGTTGTCTTCTGTGTTAGGCCAGCGTCTGAGGGATTTCTCAAGTGGAGACAAAACTTCTGCTTTGCTGAGCTTCTCAAGCAGTAAGTGAATGATTTTTGAAGAGTCAGAATCTGATGAAATCAACACAGGCCCACCCTCACAGGGGGAACTCTTGCATTTTGCAAAATGTTTCCCATCTTGCTCATTCTATCCTGAAGTCTGTCATGAGCTCATTTAGGATAACAACAAATTCTGGGCAAGTTCTGTTCTTTGTATCTGGTTCTGGGTCAAGAAAACTCCTTCTAGCTGTCAATGAAGTGCAGATATTGTTCTGTGCACCTGCAAGTAAATGAAACACAAAGTTTAAAATTACTTCTGTAATGGCTACAGGTATTTTCTGAAAGGTGGTCAATTGACATATACTTGCCAGTACTTTCAAAACAAGAAATCATTATTTAAAACCCAAGAACAGACATTAAGGCAGTAACCCTAACCTGGCTGTCTATGCAATGGCACTTACTGGCAGCACATTGCAACTGTCTGGAGTGATCTGTGCTAAGAGAACAAACCCTTGAGCACACCCACTCATCTGTTTGGCACCTCGACAGAGGCTTTAGTACACAGCCTTTCAACTTTTCTAAATGCAAACAGGAACCTGCAGACAATATACATTTTCACATGTACACCATTGCTACAGCTACCTGCTGGTTTGGTAGTCACATTGGCACAACAGCAGGCTATTCCTTGAACAGACATCATAAGGACATAAATCCCAAACTCTGTTTGTAGAAATACATGGAAAAACCAGGCTGCTTAGACTTTATAGGGCTATTTCTATGTAAAGCAATTCTCTCATGCTCTGGCTTTATATTTGTTATTCCTGTGCTGAAAGAACAACGAAATGAGGCAGGTTGGCTTCAATTCCCTGCTCATATCGAGTTTTCCCCTCAAGCGGGTGTGCAGTAGCACAGTGGTGTGGCAATGCTGAATTCACATAAAATCCAAGTGAAATACAGCAAAAGCCTTCCACTAGCTGAATCCAAAGAAATGCAGAATCATCTCTCTCTTCCTGTAACAAAGCCCTTGTTTCCTCAGCATTCTCAAATCTTAGGAATTTAGACTCTTGAGATGCTTTTGTATACTGCTAGGGGCACTCTGCTTCATTGGTCACATTGGAAAAGGTGTGACATTGGTCACATTGAAAAAGTACTGTAGCAGTTTCAAGTAAATTTGACCTCCTGGAGGACGCCAGACTAACAGCTCTGAAAAGAAGTGGTGAAGAGCAGCAGGAAAAGCTTTCTTGCCATGTAATCCGATGAAGCCATTTAAAGACACCTCCATTCATTCTCCTTTTCCTTCTCTGTGCTTCTGCTGCGGTGATGTTTCCAGCTCATGTCCCCGGTCCAGGTCCCACAGCCCCCAGCACGGCCCTTCCCAGCACTGCCTCCAGGGCCACAGACAGGCCTGGGCTCTGTCTCAGTGATCTGACCAAGGGAGAGAGCATGGAGCTGGGCTAGAGCCTGGTGGTGA
The DNA here is from genome assembly GCA_013390045.1 of Picathartes gymnocephalus. Classification (NCBI taxonomy): domain Eukaryota; kingdom Metazoa; phylum Chordata; class Aves; order Passeriformes; family Picathartidae; genus Picathartes; species Picathartes gymnocephalus. The sequence continues at coordinate 116,116 of WEKY01025035.1, read as the reverse complement.
AACAGCAGCGGCTGCATGGCCGGCTGCAGTCTGCCTCTCTTTTAAAGAGCACTGAGCAACCAGAGATATCTTCGTTCCCCTTGGGCAAACCTGCCACCTGCCAACACCTTTGCCACAGTCACCTGGGTGGTGAAAAGTAGGGAACAATGGTGGTTAACAGGAAGGACAAAACATTAGATGTGTGACAAACAGTTTGAGTCCATGTGCACCAACGAGCACAGACAAACAGCACATGGGGCAACCAGACCGGCCTTTCTGATCACACTCTGCTCTCCTTTTCAACTCTAAGGAATATAAATATTTAACAGAATAAAAATGGAGCAGTAGGGATTAATCTTTTCCTCAACCATTTTATTACAGTACCACGCCTCTCCTCTTAAATATGTATTTGCCTAATGTTTCCTGTTGCATTCTTTCAACGTTTCTCTCATCTTTGCTTTTCAAAAGATCAGATGTCTCTCTCCTCTTTTTTGGAAGGTGTAAATGATTTTAAAAGCATGGTAATTTCCCCAGCTGAAAAGAGCTTTGGCAACATGTTTTTAATGCAGATTATGCATTAATGCAGAGCCTTTACTAAAGCCATTGTACTAGACAGTTATCGTTGTCACAGTTTGGTTGCACTTTGACATTGAGGGAAAAAGAGCTGTCAGATTTCTCCATATGAAAATTACATTGGATTTCTATGCACTGTCAGATGCAACCACAGAAATTAAAGCAAAATAATGTTCCAGGAGGAAAACTGGAATAAAGGATGAGTTTCCACCTAAGACAAAGAGGTACTTCTTTTTTAATCTGGGAAGAAAATAGAAGGTATTAAGATTTTTTCAGTTACTGAATTTAGGTAGAAACTGGAAAGTATGATACCCTCTCACTTGTCAGGAAAACTTGTGACAGAAGATGCACAATGAAATTCACGGAGGGAAGAGGAATGGGAGAGACCATGATAATTTACCATCAGCTGTTGACCAGTAACCTGAAAATTAACCCACTTTCTGATAAACTGGGAATTGAACACTTGCTGAGAACATTTAAACATGTCAGGGTGTTGTGGCTGCTTGTCCCAACTCTCACTCTGGAAACCAATGATGTTACATGCTGAATCAGGTCCTGGCTCACAAGAGCAGACACTGAAGCACAGCCACATAGGAGGAACTCACACACCAGGTTTGAGCAGGTCATGGCAGGAAATATGCCTGGTTTGGTTCTCTAATCTTCTGTAAACAGATTGTCCCTTTCATACTGACCAGAACCATGGGGAATTTTTATGGTAGCCCTTGAGGCAAATGAAACACACATTTGTGCTCAGCAGGGTCTGCTGCTGCCTGAGCTCAGTGCCTGGGAACTGAGATTAAGGGAGAACAAAGCTGGGTGCACTGTGAGAACAGTAACCTGACAACTGTGCCTGGGTGTGATTGAGAAGAAATATTGAACTGATGCAAACCTGCAATAGTTAGATTAACAAGGAAGCAAGAGGCAGAAGGAGCTGCTTCACCAAAACCCTTTAATGGCAGGAAATTATCAGTGTTTGTGAAAAACAATCTGTTTCAAATAATATTAAACAAAAGAATGGCTGGGAAAAGCATCACAATGGCTACAACAATCACTCAAAGTTTCTGTACAGCAAATACATAACAAAACAAATTGAAGTCAATTTTCAGAAAAGATTTTTAATTCAAAATTCATACTTTGTCATAATTCCACACCGGTTGTGAAAAGCCTATTCACTATTCATAGTGAGAATATTATGTGAAATTCCAATTCTAAATATAAAATTTGACCATTCAAAATTATTTTTCTTGAAATGACATTTTTCCCAATTTGAACCTTATTTTTATATGTTATTAAAGATGTTCAATATTTGATCATTTATTTCAATTGAGACCAAAACAGTTTTGAATTACACTTTAACATGGAAGGAAAAAAATCTAAATTATTTTATATTTTGTAGGTAGTTTTGGTGACAAAGCCGCTTCCAGTGATTTCAGAAGGACCTGTGGGATTAGTCCTAATGTCAGAAAAAAAATTCACTGACAAAACTATATAAACTTGATTAAATTTTAAAAGTTGTCATTAAATTTCCTCTCTTCCATCACATTTTTTCCTACTTTATTAGATTATAACCAAAACTAAAATCTTCCTTTGTAAGCAATTTTATATTCACAGAAACTATTTATACAGGAAGCTTAAGCATTTCATCAATCCAGAAGCGAATTTGTGCCTTTCTCTGAGGCTCATGTCCTCTAGAGTCAGTGGGAAAATTCCCTTTATGACCCCTTTGAAGCATTTTCCTCTTAATTATGATGTATGCATGGAGTAATCTCTGTTTTGTGTGCAGGCCCTCCTCAGCCAAAACCCTTTTCAGTATGATTCCTTCCTATCTTTCAGCAGCATTCGCTGGTCCCTGACCTTCCTGGAGCTGTCCGCCCACCCAGGAATTGCCTCCCACTATCTGTGCGGCCCCAGCCCTGGGGCTCAGTGCCTGTCCCATGCATTCCCACGGCACAATGGGCACGTGATTGATGCCCACCCCTCGACGGAGCCAAGCTATGACCCCCCAAAGCTCCCACTCAGAGCAGACCTGCCAAGGACCTGCCTCACGCCCACCAAGCCAAAAGGAGTGGGAAGGGAGAGGCTGAGTCAGCCCACACAGGGGATATCTAAGCAGAACACCGGGGGAATGACACTGATAATACCACAGTGGTTCACACTGCGAAATAGCCTTTCATCAACCAACACTTTGGGCTCTTTATATGGAGCTGACAGCGGTTCTGGGATACCTGAAACATGAGAGGGGCTCCAGAAACACTGTGTGCCTCAGACCACATGGACCATGGCTGCAGGAACTGAACTGCTGCTGGCCACACCAATTCTGGCAGAACCCTTTGGCTTAGGTGATCAAGGATTAACTTTCACCAAAGCTGTACACACAAAAAGGTCAGCCTTTCTCCTCTGGTAGGCAGGTGCACCTGAGGAGGATGTGGATGTGAGCAACATGCAGTCTGCTCACCTGTTCTTCAAACATTTCTCCAACAGACAGGTCCTGTTTAGGGAGTCAGTGCTTGTGTGTTTTGCTTTTTAATCTGAGCTTCTTGGTCTGAGACAACTCCCCAACTGCCAGCTGAGTTTCCTACTATGGCCTCTACTCCACAGGCTGAACTTTGGGGTCTGGAGTTATTCTTTTGCAACACAATTATCTCCTATCCTATCCTATCCTATCCTATCCTATCCTATCCTATCCTATCCTATCCTATCCTATCCTATCCTATCCTATCCTATCCTACTACTGTTCTTAGATTTAGCAAAAGCTCCTTCTCTACCTGCCTTAGCATACTATGTACATTCCCATATATCCCTTTAAGAGATGTTTTACTGGCAGGTAGCTAAACCACAAAGAAAGCTGGTCAATATAATTAGATTTTATTTAAGATGAACATGAAATATCTCTAAACCAAACCCCCAATAACCACAGAATCTGTCTTGATGATGAACAGAAATGGTCATCTATTACATAGATCCAATCAGAAAGCTTGCTAGTATGAACAGCAGGATATAAGAAATATTGTTTAAAGGAACAGAAATCAGCAAAAGTGGAACAGAAACAATAAAAAAAGCAGAAAGGAATCTCCACTAACCATAGGATCCCAAGACTGACGGACTACAGCACCATATGTATAACTTGTGAAATCTGAGCATCCTGCTTAAATGCTGCTATGTTCCAAGGTTAATGCTAATTCCCGTGCCATTCTCCCTGGAAATATTTCTGAAATATGTCTTAGCTTTCCTACAGAGCTCTGCATATGTTTTGTTTAACTTCTCTAAGAAGTCAACAGCTATAATTCCATCCAATCCCCATTCCCACCCTGACAACTGTTTTGTATCTGGGAATATACACATTTTTTTACTCCTCATGCAGGGTACCTCTCGACGGAGATCTTTTGATGTTTAACATTTTTCTTCTTCCAAAGCAAAACAAAACTTTAGACTTTTCAGTTATACAATAAACACAGACATCACACACCAATTTACATTTCTTAAATGAGGTATTGTATGCCCTGTAAGGAAATACAATATATTTATGATCTGAAACATAAAACTTTATCTTTCCAAAAAGATTGCCATGAATGTTTCGCTATGTTTAAACGCTTTTTCAGATGTTCTCTTTTTAAACTTTTCCTTTAACAGAAATCAAAGATTTCAGAAGTTTTCAGTTAAACGTTTCATTAACATTGGCATTGTGAATCTTCTAAGCTCAGTCCACCCATAAGTACTACGGGAATCAATTCCACATGAAATTTCTGATCGGCCATTCTTGGTCAATACAAGCTTTCCAAGTTGGAACACCACAAAAACATTTTCCAAATCTGCTGTGATCATGGTTACATTCTTAAACTGTTACCTTGTAAAAGTTACAATCTCCAAAGAACAGAAACCAGAATTCACCGTAACTTTGTGAACTCTACTCACCACAGGGCTATAGTAAGGATTTGTACAGTAGTGAGCCTACTACAGAGGGAAACATTTGATGGGGTAGGAATGAGAACCCACATGTGCACAGATATACAGTGATGCATTTTCTACTTGTTTCGTCACCTCACAGGAGTTCTGCCTGGTTCAGTTTTGTCTGGAATACAAACAGTAACTATAACCACATTATTCCTCTCCAAGTCCTTCGAGATATCAAAACCAAATGGAACACCTCAAGCAGCATACTTGTCACAGAGTGCACAGTGTCAGAAACTACAGAAACACTGCATTACCTAAACCAGTTATCACACTCTCTATTGGATTAACAAGGTCTAGGTAAGAAAACCATCAGTGAAGTTGTGGCTGTTCAAAAAGCAGACGTCTAGAAAACATGCCCTTGCCAAAAATTCTGTGATATGTCACAGTTCTTCAGCTGCCAATATCAAGGCTTTCTGACAACTTTTTAATTAGTGCAGTACCCACTGGAAACAGCACCACAGTATAAAAACACCTCAGACATAATTCATCAGTTAAATGGAATGATAAATGACTGGCTCTGCACATGTCAAACAAACACCTTAATACAGAGTAATTAAAATAAGCAATCAACACAACTCTTAACACTGATCTGTCTAAATCTATTTTTAACGTTTGTCAAGCATCTGACCCTGTCAGACTGAGCAATTCATGAAGCCTGGGAATCACCTATTGCTACCAAGTGACCAGATTTTTTCTCAAGAATGGAGAACCTTTTTTACCTAATGAGTATTAGACCATGCAATAAATATTTAGAATTGATAAATGTGTTTTTCAGGATACCTGGTACCATTTACACATTCTTTAGAGAAGGAAGTTTGCTTTCGTGGAATTTTTGCAATTTTGTCTTACTGAGACTTGGTGGAAATAGTACCAGAGTGTAGTTTCAGAAACAGTGAGCAGAATTCTAAATGCAATGTGTTTTAACAAACCCAAATCTATCAGGATAAGCAAAAATGGCTCTTCTTTAGCAGAAGGAAATAACAAATCCCATTTCCTGGCCAATAGCAGTATAAATTACTATATCCACGTAGTGCATTAATAATTAAGTAACTCGTTCTTCTTCCTTTATTTGTCTTTTACGATACACGTTCTATTTGCCCACAGGACAAAAAAGCAGACAAGTAATTTTCAAAGCCCAAACACCCCGACCCCTCACTTACCCTCGAGCTCTTCGTGGACGTTCTGGCACAGGCTGGTCCTGGGCTGGGCCTCCCCACTGGAGACAAAGAAGGCTGAATTTGTGCGTGTTGTTGGGAGCTGCAAGCCAGCCGACAGCTTCAGTGGTGTTTTCGAGAGTGACCTCAGGATAGGGAGTCTGATCACTGAACAGTCTGACTTTTAAGAGAGACGATTTCATTACATGCAGCAGATGGCCCTTCCTGGGAAAACCTCTGCCAGACAGGGAGTTGGCAGTGAGGAGAGGGCACAACCTACTTCCATAGAAGTCCATAGGAATTTCCTAATGGCCTTGAGACAGAGGAAGTGTTGGCCTTAGCTTTTCATAACAAAGCACTGGGTTGTTTTTTGAAGCACGTGCCTAACTGCTCTCCTAGGCACGCTGGGAATTTCTTACTTGCCGGAAGTTAAGCACACAAAAATTCTGCTGAGCATGAGAAACTCCACAGTGCCTAACAAGCAGGCTGAGAAAATCAAAGGTGGACAGTGGACTTTTCATAATCACTACACAGAAATTCACCTAATGATTCTCATCCCTCAAAGGCCAAAAAGTGAATCCTGAAGTAAAAGTACTTCCACTCTTGGTACCCAAGGAGACAAGTCTCACACACGAGGAACTGGAATGAATTGTACAAACTGCCCTGAGCTCAAGGGATCTGGAAGAGGCTAAAAACCAACTTTTGTGCCAAGTTTTTTCTTAAGCATTTTGCAGGACATGCAGCTGAAACTGGTTATGAGATACTACTTCCCTAAATACTTCTTGCTCCCAGTGCTATCTAGACAGATAGGAAAATAGGGTGTTCAGCAATAAATATAGCACCTCCAATCACTCTGATTCAGAAATAGCAACAACGATATCTATGTTTTATATAAGAGCCTAATAGTCAAAATAACCCTCAAAGAAATGAGAGGCAGCCGCATTCAAATCGGAACAGTTTGGGTTGGAAGAGACCTTTAAGGGTCAACACGGGCAGGGACGCCTTTCACCAGCCCAAGTTGCTCCAAGCCCCGTCCAACCTGACCTTGAACACTTCCACTGCTGGGGCATCTACCATGTCTCTGAGCAACCCGAATGCTTGATCACTGATTAAAAATGTTAAACTTACTTTCTTAGGCACTTCCAGTCTACTTTGAGCAAGTTGCAGTACTAGAGAGGTGAGAATTCGCCTCAGATTATTGGCCCGTTTGCAGTGACGATGATCACTCACGAGAACATCTCCTTGGGAGGCTCTTCCCGAGCAGCCCCTCCCCTCCCTCGCTAAAGGACGCAAGGTGCCTGACCCTTATGCAGCACGCTTGGAGAGTGGCAGCAGGCTGGGGGGAGTTGTGTCAAGGAGGACAGTTCATGGCCGTGCTGGCTGCAGTTGGAGAAAGCTGTTTCTCCTCAAAGCGAGACCCCTGCCCTCGGTGTCCTGTGGGCTTTGTCTGGTTTACGCCCCAGCCCCGGTTCTAAAGCCACTTTCGGCCTTCTCAGCGCCAGCTGGGGACGCTGCAGGAGGTCTCGCCCTCGAACTCGGATACACAACACTCCCATTTCAACACGGATACAACCACACCTGGTATGTTCCCTCATGGTGTCAGCAGGTCCGGTCGAGGGGACGCCACGGTGCGGGCCCCTCAGGGCGCGGGCCCCTCAGAGCGCGGTCCCCTCAGGGCGATGTCCCCTCAGGGCGCGGGCCCCTCAGAGTGCGGTCCCCTCAGGGC